>NTHP01000172.1:360447-386822 GCA_003416845.1 Oplegnathus fasciatus | reverse complement strand
TTGTCAAGGTGTTTGTGTGAGAGAGAGAGAGAGAGAGAGCGCAAGAGTGGGGCAAGGAGGTAAAAAAAAATAGAAAATCAATATGTGGCGGTCAATGTTAATATTGTGGCGGGCTGCCACAAATAAACCAATGTGTGGGAAACACTGACTTTACATACTACCAGTTATTTGTCAATGCATACTATATGAATTACTAGCCATTGTTTACTACCATTGTTATCAGCTCATTTCAGGAAACTATCAGTAAATCATCTTGGAAGTTACATTTACAGCACAGTACAGTGCGTTCATAAGCTACATATGTTCTCAGAGGAACAAGAGAATTTTTTCAGGTTCATGAAAAAGGTTGTTTGTTAGCCACGGATGTTTAATTTTGGGGGCCAGTGCATCCGTGAATGCACCAACAAAGAGAGAAACAATGCACCTTTGACAGATAAAATAAAGGTGATGAAATGTTTATGATATTCATGGATCACCTATCTGAAAACATGCGAAGCCACCAATAAAAAAAACTCAGGAGTTCTTATGCAGATACTTTTTTTTCAGATGCAACCCAAGAAAGTGCAGTAACATTTGTATTCATCCTTTTTATTTGATTCATCTGTGTTTAGGTTCCTCAGTGTGGATGAACCCAGGAATTAGTGTTGGTCTGAGTCAGAACCATAAACCACATCTAAACCAGATCAATACAACCAACTCAGCTTACTCAAAGAGGTCCACCGCTGTATCAAAACAGGGCGGTTACTACGGAAATGATTCATCCTCACAAATACCAACCGTCAGCTTTGATCTTGGAAATGAATGGGACGACTTTGATGACGAGAACTTGGTGCATGCCAGTGAGACCTCATTGGCCTCGTGTTGTCCAGCTATTGCTACACCTCAAGTCCAGCAGTCTGTAGGCTACAACCTGCCAGGTACAGTGAAGTTTGAGTTGCATTTAATTCAGGAGATACAGGCTGGAAGTCAGTGTGTGGATTGTTAGCTTTTCATACATCTGCTGTAGTTAAGAAGTCATAGAAATCAACCTTTTTTGGTTATTGTTATGATTTTGATAAGCATTCGTATGTTTTATTTGTAGGCTTTGCTGCCACATCAGCACCAGTATTCCTCCGTCACTCACAAGTCAAACCCTGTGTAACCACTGCCAGAACACCACTGAGGTGAGAACAATTATACACATATCCAATTAAGGTGTAATTGTTGCAAACACCAGGCATCAAATAATGTGTGAAATATGTAAAATCTCCTTTTCAGAAAATACACGGTCACACACCGAGGTTTCATATTGCAGTTAAGACAGTAAAAACATTTGTCATATCTTTGTGTTTTAGGTCGATTTCACCAACTTTAAGTTCTGAAATCAGAAAACCAGGACCCTCACTGGTCACAGTCAGACCACAGAACAGAATCACACTTGACTGGAATAAAAAGGTGTGTGTGTGTGTGTGTGTGTGTGTGTGTGTGTGAATGCAGAGATCTGTGCATGTGCTTCTTTTGCAGTTTAGTGGCTATATTTACATACACGGAGAACAGTATTGTTTACATGGCTACTCACGTAGACCTGCATTTGATTTGTTTAACTCAGTAATTCTTATACTGTGGTCGTGAGAGACACAATGGAGCTGCCTGGCTTGCACACTGTACATATTACAGTATTACTAGCATGTACCATGTAAACATCTTGAACATCTTACTCCTCAAAATAACGCTGTGTCCCTCAGCTGTATGGATACATTTAGATGACAACAAAAAACATGGCAGAAAGCAAAATGTACTATTAGTGTTGTTCCTCTTTGTGCAGAGACCAAACATCTTCAGTGAAGAGGTCACAGTAAGAGAAAATCTCCCCAAACAGACTGAGACCCATGTGGCCCCGTTTACCAGAAGGTTTGATTTCTTCTCAGCAGCGAGCGTCCCAGCCAACACCAGCTCATCTCTCAACAGAAGGTAGAGGAAAATATATTTAAGGCTTTTATTTTGACCCATTACAATATTCTTTCCTTAGTACATGATCCTATAAAATGATCCTATAAAAATAAACTTTTACTAAAATATATTTTTTCACCCGATTAACCCCTTCCCTCTTTTTCTACACATTGTATATTCAGCACCAACAGCAAAGAAGAGGAGGCTTTTCTTGGGATATTTGATGGTATATTTTAGAAGTGCTGCTTGTCTGACTGTGACATGAATATGTCATTAACATGAAGTGTTTTCTTTGTTTGTGTTCATGTTTCGTTAACCTGTGAGCTTTACATCAAAAGTTGTAGACTGTTTTAAAGTCTTGTTATTATATATTCATGTTGTAAATGAAACATATTGTTTCTAATGTAAGTTCTAATTGTTACTAATGTAATGTATTTATTTATGTATTATTTATTTAATAAAGTTTATTGGATGATTCAGTGCAGTTTTGGGGAGTAAATCAGCAACATGTCAATCAGCTTGTAGTAAACTTTGTGATTTAGTATTTTAGTGTAAATAGATGAGAGGTCCATCCTTTAAGCAATTGTGTCTATTGTGTATGTATATATTAAGTGTCTTATCTTAGTTTTAGGTTTAGGATAGATTTCATTTGCAAATGTTTTAGATATTTTATAAATTTGTGCCAAATTTCATATATGATAAAGAAAAATATTAACTTGTTTTTTGATTGAGCAAATCTTCATCCTGTGTGGGGAATTCAACATTTAGCACATATTCTACAGATAATCGACAGCTATGAAATTAGCTTTATTTATTTATTTAATTTAGTTATTATTTAAGGAGGATCTGTCAAAAAAATGTGGATGTGAAGAGCACTGTTTTGGTGTAAAGAATAGTTCTCAGAGACAGCTGAGATATTTAAACTGAATCAGCACTGCAAACTGCAGTTTTTTCCAGTGTACAGGTAGTGGAGACTTGTTGTGCAAACTGTTATAGCCGATGTTATTGGATTGTTTACATCACAGACTGTATATAAAGATAAACAGATAGATTCTTTATATACAGTCTATGGTTTACATTTGTTGCTGAACTGATTGATTAACTCACTGGTCATCAAAATGTGCCTTTAAAAGTTCATTAATGTGTTTTTCCACACCTGTATTCCAAACATGTTTATGTTTGTGAGTTTGTCCTTGTCATGAGCTACTTGATGATGTTTTGTGAACACAGCTCCTGATGTAACAAGAGGACATTGATCATCCCTTTATTAGTTTCATGCAGGTTTTGATCCCACAGTCGTCCAGGGTCGGAGAGATCGTTTGATATCGCGTGATTTGTGCTGATGTAACGCGAGATCTGCGACGTCATTTTTAGCGCGGAGTTTGTTGTTGGCGGAGAAGCTTCAGTCTGAAAGTCCGAACAAAGTGTTTTATTCAGCTGCAGACTGAGTGAAGAGTTATATATTTAACTTTTCACCGATAGAGCATTAGTTCATGACTGTATGGCGAGTTTATGAAGCGTTAATTTGAGAAACTACTGCACTTTACGACCAACTAAAGCGGTGAGTTGTTTTTTTTACTCAACAAGCTGTGGTTAGCTAGCCTGACAGACTGTAGCTAACAGTAGCATTTCTTACTAATCTGCCATTTTAACCAGATAGTTTGCCAATAATTAATCGCTTTATCAAGTGAATACGGCTCTCCTTACACTGTCCACCTTGACATTAGTTCCTTAAGTTAATATGACAGTGACTAACCTTAACTTCCCCAGCCTCTTTATGTGTCTTTCTTCATTTCTTTCTCTCTGTCTTGTAGATGGAGTTGTCTCCTGTCTGCACTGAAGGCATCGGCACAGATGGATGTGTTCATAAACCTGACAGAGGTCACAGGAAAAGCAAAGTCCCAAGTAAGTTGGACACTCAAAACAGCATTTGAGTAAAGATGCAGCATTATATCAGCATGTTATAGTTAGTAGGTAATAGTAGGTTGAAGAAGCAATATTTGCAGGTCCCTAATGAAATATTTACTGTCAATATTTTTCAAAGTGTGGATTTAGTTTTGTAACTTGCACATATGTTGCTGTGTATAAAAGTTATATTAGGAATAATGAAAGCTTGTAACATAGGCATGCCCATAAAGTTTGATTGTTGTTGTACTTTTCTTTGCACAACAACCTGTAACACACAGTTATTTATACATTATTATTGCAGATCTGAGTGAGTGAGAAAATATGGTATTGTATTTGAAAAGCATGTTGTGCATCCTAAGGTGGAAGAAGTACTCATATCTTCTACTTAAGTGAAAGCAGCAGAACTAGAACTAAAAGTCTTACATTCAAGATTTTACTGAAGTAAAAGTACAAAAGTATTGACAGTGTAATGCGTTTAAAATATTAAAGAAGTGGTTGAGCAGAATGGTCCCTTCCAGAGTTATATTATCATACAGTATATATTATGTTATTGTAACGTTATCACTGATGCTCTACTGTAACACGTAAGCAGCATTTTAATGTTACAGCTGGTGGAGGTGGAGCACATGTAATTTCTTTATATACTGTTGGAAAGTTTAATCTATAGCACAGTATCGTATTTTATGAAGTGATCATATGTTTTGTTTGTAAAATCTTAATCTGTAAAGTAATTTGTACCTTCAGCAGTCACGTCAATGGAGTGGAGTAAAGAGTACAATATTTCTCTGAAATGTAGTGAACTAGGAGTATAAAGTATAAAGTGCCATAAAATTCAAATACTCAATTAAAGTAAAAGTACCTCAAAATTGTACTTAAGTGCAATATTGGAGTAAATGTTACTTTCCACCACTGTGTGCATCTGTGAGAGCATCTTTTTCTCTGTTTTCTTCCAGGGGATGTAGAGATAGACATTGAGCTCCTCTACAAAGCTGTTCCTCAGCTGGCCAAGGTTTTCCGCATTATAGACAAAATCGGAGAAGGTACACGCTCTGCTTCAAATAAACTTTTGTTAAACATTAATATTAACAGTCACCCGTTCACCTCATTGGGTTTATCAGAGCAGAAGAGGTGATGTGTTCATGACTTGTGTATCTTGTGCATCAGGAACGTTCAGCTCGGTGTATCTGGGTGAGGCTCAGTTGCGGGATGGGAGGAGGGAGATGTTTGCTCTGAAGCACCTCATCCCAACCAGCCATCCTACACGCATTGCTGCTGAGCTCCAGTGTCTCACTGTTGCTGGGTAAGTCCAATACTGTTGTTGAAGTCTTAAAATACAGTTAGGTTTCATGTATTGTTCATGCTGTTGTTCATTTTCTAGTCTAGTCTTTTAGTCTTTTTAAACTCCTGATTATGATTTCATCACCTTTTTATCTTTTGCTGTTTTTGTTTTTATACTTCGTTTAGCAATAAGTATTATACATCATTGTAACATAATACAAAAAACAAATAACATACATTTATTATTAACAATTAGTACAAAAGGAGTACCATGGGGGTTTATTGTTCAGTTTTCCTGTAATCCTGCAGATCTTCTCTATTCTTTATGTTATCTGGCTGTTTTTAAACTCTTAGAGACCTGCTGTATGTACTGAAGTTAGGGGGTTTCAGATTTTTATACTTGCTGCAGGTGCGTTACAGTGCTGACACATTATATATGTAAGAGTTGTGTGCTCACAAATTCGAAAATAGAATTAAAGAACTCTTTTGTATCATAAAATCATGTTTAATCTCTTTCGTTAAAGGTTATTTTTATGGCGTAGCAAATTGGTGTGTGGGCTCCTCACTTGTCTAACGTTGTATGATTCAGCTGAACCTACGCAGCTCAACACATTGATGGCTGGTTTGGCAAGACACTCATTTGAATATATGAATGTGCATTTATGTTTGATCTTTGTTTTTCTTATGATTCCAGGAAGTGACTGGCCAAGATTAACATCATCGCAGAGAAATCACGCAACACGTTGAAATGAGTTCTGTTATCTCACTCCTTTTTTTTTTGTTTGTTTGTTTTTTTCACTTTGCAGAGGCAGAGATAATGTGATGGGGGTGACGTACTGCTTCAGGAAGGAGGACCATGTGGTGATTGTCATGCCCTATATGGAGCATCAAGCTATTGTGGTATGTACATTATCACACTTTAGTTTCTGCCATGCATGTGGCTACTGCTTTGTGTAGTTTTCTTGATGTAGTTCATGTTTCTCTGTTCACTGAAATGTAATCTAAAACTTCTGATCCAATCAAAATGTATTTATCAGGACATAATTGGCTCATTGAGCTTTGAAGAGGTCCGTCTGTACATCTATCACCTGTTGAGGGCCCTGAGACACATCCACCAGTTTGGTATCATCCACAGAGACATCAAACCAAACAATTTCCTCTACAACAGGAGCAGCAAAATGTGAGTAGTCACACCCCAATGAGTGCAGCGGCATATTTTCACCTGATTGTTTCGTTCAATGTTCGTGATTTGGTGAGCAAATCTCATTTGGCATTTTATCTATTAACGGGGAAATTCTCACCTCCCTGTGTAGTTTGGGTGTGAATTCAGATGGGGGTCCTGGGTCCGATTTATTTTTCCACCTTGGAAATGCTGAATGGGTGCATATTAAGTATTTATCAATCTCCCTGTTTACGATGTGTGTGTGTGTAGGTATGCGCTGGTGGACTTTGGCCTGGCTCAGGGCACGGCGGACACCCAGATCGAGCTGCTGAAGGTGGTGAGGCAGAGGTCATCGCAAAAAGGTGGTGGGTCCACAGGGAAACAAGACACCACACAGCGGGGCAAAGCACCATCTAGATTCCCTGCCAAAACCACCACCACCACCACAGCCTCAACTTCACTACCTCTGCCTCCACGGCAGTCCACGACCATGCCACTTTCCTCCTCCTCTTCCTCTACCACCACCACATCCTCCTCAGCCTCTCGGAAAGCACTGGTTAAAAAAGCACGTTCTGTCCCTACCACCGTCACCACCTCCACCTCTCGCACAAAGCACACAAAGGTGTCTGCACTAAAGCCAATATTTTACCTTTACTGTCTTTTCTTTGTCCAGTGAAAGCAGAATTGTAAATGAGTGTAATTCTGTTTCTTGGGGGTATCACAAGGCTGAAGTTGTATGGATATATTCAAGTATCTGTACATCTGTTTGTCTTCTGCTTTCTGCACTAATGTGTTGGTTTTTAGCTAAATTCTACCTTCCATGTTTGTTTTCTCAAGGATTTGACAGGACTACGCAAAGTGCCACGGCCTGTGTTTGGAGAGAGGAACCTGAACAGCTGCACTCCAGCTCCATCCACCACCAAACAAGCTGCCATTAAGACGGAGGTAAGCAAGGTGGAAAGTAAAGTTTTAGAAGAATAAGAGGTTTCACTTTCACTGTTGTTCTTTTTAATATTAGGTATAAGAACACTGACTAATAACACCAAAGATGGCAGTAATTATTCATATTTAAAAGTAATTTATCTGACTTGCATTTTAGCGTAGGGATGTAAGCTTGTTTTAAGAAGTTTCTCAGGTCATCTCTTATAGTGATGAAGTGTTCTGTTCTGCAGCCACAGTATATCAAAATCATTGAAATGACCAAGAAATGAAAGCTTTTCACCTGTTGGCAGAATTATTTTTTATTTTCTTTCAAGAGAGATTTCTAAAGGTTTATTCCTTAGTGTGGTCGTTGTATTTTTTCTTCATGAAATCTTTTATTCAGCTGGTAAAGCTCACCAAAACAGAGGACCCAGCCAGCCGAAGGTTCTCTTCAGCCAGCCGGGGCCCGGTGCCGGTCAGGACCCAGAGCAGCAGTCAGAAACCTCAGAGGACCGTACAGCAGGGCCTCACCTGTAACTGCTACCTGACTGACCGTGTCTGCAACATCTGCATGTCCAGGTAACAGAAAAAAGAGAGAGAGAAGAATAAATCCACTTTTTTTTTTGCTGTTCTCTCACTGGTTTGTGCGGTGTTCTTTTCAAACTCCTGCTTCATGTTGTTTTTATTCATAAAGGAAGCAGCAGGTGGCTCCCAGGGCTGGAACCCCGGGCTTCAGAGCACCAGAAGTCCTCACAAAGTGTCCTAACCAAGGAACAGGTTGGTATCTCAAACCACGACTATTATACATGATTGATAACCACACAAATACTGGCACAAGCTTACCGTTAAACATGTCCACTCTCACAGAACATGTTGTTCATTCTTTTCTCACGCCCCCACTCATACTCAGACATCCTTCAGGAAAATAGTTTCCCCCCCACTGATTAAGAGTTATCTCTGACACTCTGTAATGGGTTTCCTAAACTGAAGAAAGCCAAAACTGGACTCTTCTTGCCTTCTCTAATTAACTATAAATGAATGCGCTCTGTTGCACCCTCTTATCTTCTTGTACTGCAGCCATAGATGTGTGGTCAGCTGGTGTGATCCTGCTCTCGCTGCTCAGTGGCCGTTACCCGTTCTTCAAAGCCAGCGATGACCTGATCGCCCTCACTCAGATCATGACCATACGAGGCTCCAGAGAGACCATCCAGGCTGCCAAAGCATTTGGTGTGTATAAGTATTTATTACTCCACTAACCGATCCCTCTGCTTCTGTATTGTGATTAATCCAGCAACACAGTTTATCACCACAGATAGTCACTGTAACCGTGTAGTGGAAGAAGGCTCTGTGTAGATAATTGATAAATGTTTTGTGGTTGAACTTCACTCAGGTAAGGCAGTGGTGTGCAGTCGGGAGCTGCCTCGGCAGGACCTCAGGACGCTGTGCGACACGCTGAGAGGACGGAGGCCGTCACCTGATGACGAGATCACACCACTTCCTGAAGCCAACAAAGACTCCACCGCCACCTGTCGTCCCAAGATCCAAGATGATACTCCCACACATCGTCCCACTGAAGGAACATTCAAGAAACACAAAGATGGAGCATGTGAAACTCCTTCGTCTTTATCGTCCGCTCTCCCAAACCACCAGAAACATCCAGGGAGCACAGAAACCACTCGCCTCGCTAAACAGAGCTCAGAGACAGACTGCAAAGTGCAGGAAGATGAGCGGGGCTGGGACAGAGTCCCTGATGAAGCTTACGACCTGCTGGACCGGCTGCTGGACCTGAACCCTGCCACAAGGATCACAGCAGCTCAGGCCCTCCAGCATCCACTGTTCAAAGACCTGTGAAATCGCGGACCAGGAGTCTCACCTCAACGTAACAGAACTAGGCCAGGCTTTGGTCCAGATTTAATAAACTGGATGATGCAAAGACAAAAGGGTGTTATACTTTATATTTACCTTACAAACTGGAACCCAGCAGAGTACTCAGTCTGTCCCCCTTATGAGATTCTGCTGCTGTACACAGGATCTTTTAAGCAAAGTGGAGTGAAGTTTACATCCGTGTGTTGAGATGTATTATTCTCTTGTCTGCAGTTAAGAGTTAAAATGAGTTTTTTTCATGGCAGCTATGGTACAAAGTGCTTTGAGAGTGGGCATTTTAAAAGGCTCTAAATGTGCACTGTTGACTATAACAAGACAGGAAAAGTATTGACTTAGTTATTCTTATAGTTAAAAAAACCAAAATGTATATTATTTAACACTTCTTTAGAAACACAAAATAGGTCTTTTCAAGAGGGAACAGTCTGTATGTTGTTTACTATTGTCGCTGCCATGGCACCATATTACCGCTGTATGAAGTAACTATTCCTCAAGTATGACAGGGCTTTTAATTTGAAGGTCTATAAATTCCATCTGTGTTTTGTGAATGAGTGTGAATGTGATGCTGGATGAGAATATGTCTGTTTCAGCTGTGCTAATTTATAAGACTGAAAAATGTCCAGTCTTCCTCACTCTACTTTGGATTTTCTAATAAAGGGAAAAATAAATCAAGTGGCTGCTGTTTACAGTATGTAAAGTCTTATATATATATGGAGCTTTATAATTCACACATTTAAAATCATCTAGAAAGGGGTTACACTAATTCACATTTACATTATGAACGTTACAGTAAAATCAAATGTGTGTATTTGGTTTAGTTTTGTCTTTTAAAATAGAATATATGTAAATATTGTATTTGTAAAATCATTCAAGAAGGTATTTTCTTTAACTTTTTGTTAAATCTACTGTATCTCTGTTTCCATCTTACAGTTTTAAGCAGCAACAACTGTGTGTGAGGTCAGCGGTGAACAGCAAACAAAGCAGGAGTGTCTATAAAGTACTGAAAGTAAAACTAAACTGATTAATCATATTACACTAATGAAACAGTAATAACTCATACAGTTGATGAGATTTTTAGTACTCTTTTTACCAATAGCTTTGTAGTTGTTATTACTTAGATGTGAATTGAATAAGTTGCTTCATAAACTTCAAATTCATTTCAACATTGTAAGAATAATTACTCTGAGGCACATTCTAGATGCCATGTCCAGAACTGACCAAACCACAACTTCATTGTTTATTAGAATAAACAGTAGAGCACTTTATTTAACCTGTGTGTACAAAAGTTTGACAATTTATTTCAGAAGCAATACAAACTTTCAGACATTATGTGGAGGTTTTATAGACGCTGTATGCAACATTTTAAAGTTACACTTAATTCTAAATACCCAGCAGACCTGCTGAAAACAACTTGAAACACTTGAAATATGAAAAAAAAAAAGCTGTGCACAGTTTGTTAACCATTTGAAATAATGAAATAACGAGCTCATTTTTTAAACGAAACACATCAACATTCAGAACAGTTGAGGGCTTTTTGTCGTTTTGTTTGCTGGAACCTGAGACGACGGGGACCTCTGGAACTCCTGGACTCAGTCTAAAGTCTCCTTCACCTCGATGAGCTCCTCTATTCGCACCAGCACGCTCTCGATCATGTCAAACGTGTGCAGGGCTGAGTGCAGGGCCTGAAAGGACATGTTAAAACTCAATCAGGTCATCGCTGCGCAAACACAATCGAGTGCTTTTTGATCGTCATGTGGATATGAATCAGTCGCTGACCTGAATCTGTGACTCGGATGTCATGTTGGGCAGCTTCTCGTCACCAACGGACACAGAAAGCACCGACTCCTCTGTGGAAAACACACATTCGAGCTGTCAGAACACTTTTGCACCTGTAAAACATGACTACCAGAAGGCTATTTTATTTTTATTACATTCATCACAACAAAGATAATGACTATAAAATATGTGGCGTTCATATCTTCTATTTTTTTTGTGTGCAAATTTTCAAATCTTACAACATCTGGAAATGATCAGATGTATTTCTTTATACTTTGATGGACTTTTCTAAAGCTTCTGGAGTAACGCTATTATTCTCAGAAAGTTTTTCTATCTTTGTAAAAAGGTTAATGAGAGGTTTTGAGAAAGGTGGAACTAAAATAGACACATCAGTGCAAATAAGCAAGCATTAGTCTGACCTTTGACCTTGCTCCTCTTGGTCTCCATGGTGTTGTAGAGCTCCCGCTCGTAGTGAGCTCTTGACATGTTCACTCCAACACGGAGCGGCTTTATGAACGTATCTTCTATTTTATACAGCTCAGTCCAGATCCCTGTCTGCAAGATCGAAGCAGCAGCGGGAAAACATGATGAGTGATTTTTTTTGGTATTTTGGCTTGAAGGGTGCCCTGATATTTACTGGATCAAACTTGATACTGCAGGACTGAAGGCAGCACTCACCTGGTTCTCTGTCGCTTTGTCTCTGATGACCAGGTAACGCAGCAGGTTCAGAGACTCCATGACTCTGTTTAAAACAACACAAAAAGATGAACTTGGAATTAATACTTTGACAAAACAATCCCGACTCAAGGTCCACTGACTCGCCTTTTCTGATTTTTCTGATTAAGATCATAATACGTTTAAAAGCTCCAGACGAAGCTAGTTTATGGACCTTGAGTTGGGATCGTTTAGTCAAACACAGAAAGAGTTTAAGAAGGCAACTTGTAATCCTTTTTCCACTTCTGCCTCCTCCTCCTTTACATGACTTTATGTCATGAAACTGCTTTTTGATGAATGTTTCCTACTTACTTTTAATGATTGTCTATTTTAAAAAGGATTCTATAACATTTTATTCACTCGACAACAGAAAAAAAAGTATTTCCATTTTAATTCATGTAAAAATGATGTAGCCAATAATTAACAAATGTTTTTCTGTGATGTTTTAAGTACGAGGAAACGCATTGTGTGGCATTTTTCTTGTACCATATGTTAGTACTCTGACAGACTGGCAACTTGTTCATGTGCCCTGCCTCTTGCTTAGTGCATGCTAGAATAGGTTCCAGTCTCCTGCACCCCTGAGCGAGATAAGGGGTATGTTATGGGTGTGCTGACCTGTCCAGGTACTGCAGGAGGTCGGTCTCTGGGCCGTCTGGCAGACTGAGAACTTTACGCAGCAAAGGCAGTAGATGAGCTCCCTCAAACCAGGTGTTACTGTTACCTGGCTGCCGACAGAACGACACAAAAACATCAAACAGATTTTTAATTACAACCGGCACTCTGCACAGACACTTAGCTCTTAGTGAATGCAACGGAGCGAACAGCCACACTGACATTTAAAATGGCGTCTCACCTGCAGGGCAAAGTCTATCTGATTCTTGATGTTTTTGATGACGTAGCCTTCGACTCCTGAGTGATTGCTGGTTTTTAGCATGTATCTGAAACAAGATGACCAGTAAAAGTCAGTACACTGGAGGGTGGAACAGAAAGAGGCATTTCTGATGACTTTCATGGAGGAAAAAGTTGGAGCTTACTGGAAGAAATTGTACTTGGCTTCAGTGTCAAACTTGTCCATGCTCAGCTGGAACACCTTCAGACCTCTGGTTCTCTGTTCACAAAGCAGCAGATAAGTAAATATATCTATTTTCAAAGCTGCAATAAATACAAAAGTAGTCCATTATCTATGACACTGCAGTTCCACCTACATAAATACACACTTTAAAGCCAGCTAATGTTACATTCTGTGCATTTCACGTGACGTGAAGACTTACCAAATCATGCCTCGGACATATCGTCATGACCTTCACCAAGTTCTGAAAACAAACGGTGAGATCAACGACTAAACATGACGTGAAATGCACGTCAGTAAAGCTTCACACCGTGAGAGTCACATGAATAACTGTGTTCACCTGAGGGACTGTGAGGAAGGTTTTGATCTCCAGCAGATCTGCAGGCAGACTGCCATCCTCCACCCGCACCAGACTCTTCTCGTACAGCTCCTGTGTGACGGTAAACACACACACACACACACATTATACTAAATGTTCCAAAGCTTGATTATCAATCAAACGGACAAAATTACACATGAGACTAAGTGCATCTGAGGTTAACGACGCACAGTTTACAGTGATGAAGGCTGAGCCGAGCCTGACAAACTGGGTCTAAGACATCCTTGAATGTCCACTGTACAGAAGACGAGTTAGGTAACAACACGGCCTTTCTTTTTCTTTCTTATCCTTGGGTACATTTCTTTGCCCCACTAGTGGTAAGAGTCTAAGAACAGCAAAGTCCTCTCCACTTTTCATCTGATCAACCATTTTTCTGGAGGGTAATGAGCATTTACAGCTTCATGGGCCTGCTGCTGTGGCTATATATATTTTTGTTGAGATCAAAGCTATAAAATATCTCCATGAGGAGGAAATGAGAATTTAACTAGTTCTGAGGACCCTCAGTCAAGGCAAGGGTTAAAAACAAGTTTATGAGCTGCTGTATGTCACCCAAGGATGCTTTCCCAAGAAAGACAAAAAAGCTCTAAAATAAACATTTTGCTACAGAGTTCTTCATAACAGCTGGAAAAGTCTTGTAGGTCACAAGAAATGTTCTTTTGTGACTTCATCACCTGAGAAATATTTGGAAACCACAACACAAATCTCCAGGATGTTGCAAAAGTAAAATCTTTATCATGAACTCAATGTTTCAGCTTGACTCACCAGTCCTTTTTGAATCCGGGACTCCTCAGTTCTGTCAGAAAAATATAACTCAAAAGTAAGTTATGAGGGCTTCAGCTCAAATACACAACGCACGCCGAACGTTAGCCGGTAGATCCAAGGCTGTATTTATTCAGGATGGCAGTTGTATATACACTCCCCTCCAAAAGTATTGGAACAGTCAAACCCAAATGTTTTCAGTCTACAGCAAAAATACAGGAATTGGCCTCACTGTTCCAACACTTTTGGAGGGGAGTGTATGTGTGGTCATATGGTGTGTGTGAGTAGTGGCTACATAAAAGAACTTCACAAAAAGAACATTTTTCATGAATTAAGAAAACAATGTTTTGTCCCTCACTGATGTCAATTATACAGTGTGGTTTCAGTGGCCAACGTGGCATATAAAACGCTCTTTTTCTATTCAAAAGTTTGAGTTTTGATCAACTTTCTCCAACATAAATGACATATACTACATCTTTTCAGATATCCGATATGAACTACCAAACAAATGGAGTGTTTTTCAAACTGTGCCATTATATGTGTATTATTACAGTATTATCATATTACTGTGTCATGTATTCACCTGGACAAGAGGAGGCAAATGTGCTCCATATTACACCGAAGACAGAACACAGGACTGTGAACACAGAGAGTGTCAGGAGGATTATAAATGCATTTAAATATTATGAATATTATTTTAATAAGTATGAATCATCATCAGTATTATCCAGCGCTAATTTCTAGCCACGTTCGAAGAAACTGGTACAGATATGATAATAGATATTTTTTTCTGTCTTACCTGAAAACACTGGGGAATGTATCTACAGCCAGATGATGGACAAACACTAGGTGAGTCAGGCTGGCCAAAGACTCTTTAGGGTAACGCACCTCCTCCTCCAGGAAGCCTGGAACCTGTTTTCTCTTTAGCAGAGGCTGGTACACAAGACTGGGGAGAGACTCTCCGATAGCACTGAGGGTGTTCTGTACAAAACAGAGACAGACTCACCACTAACACAATATCTAACAGGCTAATCTGACCAAACAGGATCACAGCATCTACTGATTTTGTATTGACTAAGTGGAAAGGTTGCTCTATTAAAACATTTGGCAGGAATAGTAAGTGATTGTACTCTCATAACTAGTGCAACTCACTGAGAACAACGAGAATTACTGAGTTTCACTGACAAGTTACAGCATCAGCTCCTTCCAGAATATTATAGCGAATGAATTTACCGTACCAAAATCTCTGTGGCAAAATTCCTGAGGGGAGACACAGCCAGAGTGTCAGGATCCTTGAGTTGAACCTCCAACAGAGGGTGACTCAGAGTCTTCATACAGCTGCAGGGCAAAAAAACATGAGGAGTTGACCTCAGTATTGGGGTTCACACAGTAAAGCGTTGCAAAACACTTCAAATTTCTCACTCACAATTTCAGCAGTTCTGTCCGCAGCTCGTCCTCTTTACCCCGGTCCTGTCCACCCGCCATCTTGTTTGTGCTCTCATTCTGTGCCTTACTGTTCAGGTTTTGCCTGGCCTCGTGGACAAAGGGTCTGACAAAGTCTGTCAGGTCGGTGCAGCAGCGACAAAGCGAGAAGACGTCATCCTCCTCTTGCTCCTTGGTGTGAGGTAGGGGCAGTTTGGTCACCTGGTCCAGCACAGAGGACAGGGTCATGCCCAGCGATGACGCCTTGCGGCTGCCCAGACACAGCAGCACTGAGAGGGAGACACGGACGACGGAGGAGGTGGAACGATGGAAATGTGATTACAAGTATATTAGAGTACATGTTTAAAGTTCTTTACCTTTCTGTAGTGGGTTCAACAGCAGATGGAGGCTCTCTGCTATGGTGTCAGGGTTGTCCTGCTCCAGCTGCTCCAACAGGCCAATCAGCAGCTCTTTGGGTCTGCAGGTCTGGAAAAAAACTGACCCTTATAAGAACTATTTCATCCCAACACTCAAGGCATTAAGTGTCTACACACTGCTGGATTTGTCAGTGGATCATATTAAATTATAACTAATGTTTCATCTCATTATCCAGTCCTGTGATCAATACTGTGAGTCAGAACAATACACTCCTGACATCAACTGATGAGCAGACGAACAGACCTGTAGCAGGTGGTTGAAAATGGCCAGGCATTGAGAAACGTTCTTGTCTTCTTTCTTCAGCAGAACCTGGATCAGGGGAGGCAGCAGATTCCAGCCCATACACCTCACAATGTCCTACAGAAAGAGGGACGGAGGAGGTGTTACGCAGTACAACGTGCAACACACTTACGAACAAGTCTACCTGCTGAAACAATGGCTTGCTTTGAGCAACGTACCTGATTCTTCTCGTCCAGGACAATACTGAGGACCTGTGCGCTGTCTCCCTCCTCGATGCAGGTCCGCCCGGCAACTGTGAAGACGTCATGATCCTCGGTGGTGTAGCCGTCATCAGGGAGGGCTTGCTGTGTCAAAGAGAGACAACTAAAAGCATTAAAAGAGAGAAAATATAGGCATTTATTTTGTTGCAGTGAATTGTTGTTGAACCATTTAAATTAATGAATTAGAAAATTAGAAATTAGCTAATTAATCAACAACAATTTTAAGACAAAAATGCCTGTTTTTAGCTTTTATTTAATTTTAAAAGGAATACATTTGGGCTTTTGGACTGTTGGTTGGACAAACAAACTGAAGATGTCACTTTAGGATGGGGGCATTTTTCCCAACTTTTTCTTTTACAGTTAATCAAAAAATAATCAATAAGTCAATCGTTAATGGAAATAATTGTTAGTTGCAGCCTCACATCCCACATATATTCGAGGATTTCTCACATCTTAACAACACAGTGTCCTCTAAACATTTCTCTTTCACTTATGACTTATGAAATGTTTTATTTCTAAACTGATGGAGCAGACTGAGAGCAGGGCTGTGCGTCAAAGTGCAGCTAAAACAGAACTGCATCGCTCACTATATAAATACATTCAGATTAGAGCTGCAACGATTAGTCGATTAATCGATTAGTTGTCAACTATTAAATTAAATTTTTACAAAAAAAGTGTCCAAATTCTCTGATTTCAGCTTCTCAAATGTGAATACTTTCTGGTTTCTTTAGTCCCCTATGACAGTAAACTGAATATCTTTGGGTTGTGGACAAAACAAGACATTTGAGGACGTCACCTTGGCCTTTGAGAAACAGTGATCAACTTTTTTCACCATTTTATGGACCAAACAACTAATTGATTAATCGAGAAAATGATCGACAGATTAATTGATGATGAAACTATTCGTTAGTTGCAGCCCTAATTCAAGATTACAACATATAAATTGCACTGAATAAACATGTCTGTGGAAGAGCCAGACGTGATGGTGAAATGTGTAAGGCATGGATGCATCCCTCCAGCCCCCCTAAAGGACTCACACATCTCTGGACCACATCACTGAGCTGCTCCAGAGCCATCCCTGCTGTCCTCAGGTGGGCTTTATCTTCTCACAGCAGTCCTCCAAAACAAACAGGACACCTTGGGTCAAAATAATGCACACCATACTATTAGTGTTGTACATGAGTTTATCATCATTCACATGTACGAACATCCAGGTTATGTTAAGGTTAAGGTCAGGTAAGAGGTAAAAACTGGACAGTCTGCTTTAAACAGTAGGATGCTAACATAGTCTGTGAATTAGCTTAGCCGTTACACTGAATATAAACATGTTCCTGTGCTATGCTAGCTCTCCTAACACAGTCACAGACGGTTGCCGAGTATAAAAGGGATCAACAGGACAATAATAAGGTATATACCCACCTTCGCTAACTACATGTCCCACACAGCCCGGTGTGAACCACCACGCTACCTGGTGAGCGTGCTAACGGCTGGATTGTCCGTCTGGGCTCGCCGTAGAGTGAAATACGTCACAGGTCAAAGTTCACAGAAACATCATGGAGACGGAGGAGAGGAGAAGGAGCGGAGACCCCGCTAAAACCTCTAAAAAAGGTTAGTCTCCATCAAGAATTTGTCCTTTAAAATCAATATGAGGCTTTCTGAATGTGTTTACAGGCTAACAGGCGTCAGAGAGGAGCTTAAATATGTTTTAATGCCACACACAGGTACTTTGTGTAGTTGCTGATGGGCTGGTTTACTGGTTCCCACAGCAGCACAGTGACACATCTCCACTGGGAAACATTTAACAGTCATATTAACATTTTAACCATGTTGTTGTTGTTGTTTGTGTGGCAGGTGGGGAACGCGTCAAAGCACTGACGGCTGAAGAGGAAGCACGAAGGTGTGACAGGGCATCTGTTAGAGCTGTATTAATACTAATGTGCAGCTGACAGAGGTGGAAGAAGTGAAAGCAGCAGTACCACAGTGTAGAAATACTCTGTTACAAGTAAAAGGTCTCAAAATTAGTATAGTATTAGTAAAGTAAGTATTAGCATTAGGCATGGGACGATATGAAAATTTCATGTCACCGTTATTCTGGCCAAAATAATTGCGATTCACGATATTATCCTGATAAACATCAAAATATATGTAAAAAAATATACAAAATATATATTAAAATGGCACTAAAACATACTGGAATCACTTTACTTTACATTTGGTTGAGAAACAGATGTTTTTATTGCATCACAGATAGGACACACATAACTTTTTAGTGAAAATCAAACAGTCTTAAATAAGGTCATAAATCATGAGGCCCCCCTGCATAAATAAAGGATAGATAACTAAATAAAAAACAATAGCAACACTGTGTGAGTCTGTTCTTTCTTACATGATTACATGAAACTACTTATGCTGCTGTCTTGACCAGGACTCCCTGGAAGAAGAGATGTTGTATCTCAATGGGACCTTCCTGGCTAAATAAAGGATAAATTAAAATAAAATAAAATGATAATTCCTGTATTTTTTAAATCAGGCTCTAGTTTTCACTTCTCTCCCATGATCTCAAGTGGTACAGACAACACTGCTACTGAACTTCAGCGAGCTAGACAGCTTTTTCAAGTCACTCGTGAGGATATTCACGATTATCCTGATAATGGAAATTTTAGCACGATAATAAACTTACCGTGAGTGTTTTTTATCGCGATCTGTGATAAAATCGTATATTGTCCCATCCCTAATTAGCATCAAAATATACTTACAGCACCAAAAGTAAAAGTACTCATTACGTAGACTGGCCCATTTCAGAATAACTATACGTATGTATACTATACTATTGGATGATAATTATTGATGCTTTAATGTGTTCATCACTTTAATGCTGCAGCTGGTAAAGATGGAGCTAATTTCAACTACTTTATCTGCTGGGTAGCCTGTGAATTTTTCCCCCAGGGATCAATAAAGTTTTATCTTAATCTATAATAATACATCATAATTTATTTGTTGATTATATTTCCCGTTATTAATCTGAATCTGTAAAGTAACGAGTAACTAAAGTTATCAAATAAACAGCTGCAACGAATAGTCGATTAATCGATTAGTTGTCAAGTATTAAATTAATCACCTATTTTGATAATCGATTAATCGTTTAGAGTAACTTTTTAAGAAAAAGTGTCCAAATTCTCTGATTTCAGCTTCTCAAATGTGAATATTTTCTGGTTTCTTTAGTGCTCTATGACAGTAAACTGAACATCTTTGGGTTGTGGACAAAACAAGACATTTGAGGTCGTCACCTTGGGCTTTGGGAAACAGTGATCAACATTTTTCACCATTTTCTGACATTTTATGGACCAAACAACTAATTGATTAATTGAGAAAATGATCGACACATTAATCGATGATGAAAATAATTGTTAGTTGCAGCCCTACAAATAAATGTAGTGGAGTAAGAAGTGCAATATTTGCATCTGAAATTTAGTTGAGTATAAAGTAGCAGAAAATGGAAAGAGGTAAAGTGCAACTACCTCAAAACTGTACTTGAGTGAATGTACTTGATTACTTTCCACCACTGCCAGCTAATGCATCATTTCATACACTAATACTTAACAGAGATTGTAATTTGGTTGTAGAATATTTCTCTTACTCAATGTTTTCTAGAGATAATTGTAGTAATACATGTCAACAAGTAAGAACACTTCTTCTAATGTGTGCATTATATCTTGTGTCAGGAGAGAGGTGGTGAAGGAGAAGTTAAGGGAGAAGTTGGAGCTGGAGAAAAGAGCCCTGAAGGTGGTGGAGCGTCTCCTGGAGGACAGCGTGGCTGAAGACTTCCTGGCTGACTGTGTACGTATCATCTGACATCACGTCTGCAGCAGACCAAGCCTCAGCTCACAAGTAGACCTGCAATCAATTAATGGATAAGTCGATGGACAAAAACTAATCGGCAACTATTTTGATAATCGACTAATTGTTTAAGTTATTTTTCCAGCAAAAATTCCCAAAATTTGATTGTTCCAGGTTCTCAAATGTGAGAATTTACCACTTTTCTTGGTCTTGCATTATAATAAATTGAATACTTTTGGGATTTGGCTATTGGTTGGACAAACCAAGACATTTGATGAAGTCATCACATATTGTGATGGGCATTTTTTTAATGTTTTACAGACCAAATGATTAATCAATTAATTGAGAAAATGATCGGCAGATTAATCGTGCTTTGAGACTGTCCATGGATTGCATTCAGACTAACTTAAAGTGAAATATTCCTGTGTTATTTCTTCCTGTCATATCCTGGTCCTATTACTTTTGTATCATTGCCCAGCCTCTCTAATACTGATCCTGTCACTTTCAAAGTAATGAGCTAATTAGCCTTTTCCCATGTTGACTTTTACAGTGTTTCTATCCAAAGAACATGGGTCTGTCTACATTTTAAATGTTAATGATGGTGATAAGATCAGTACGATCAGTTAAGCAATTTTCACATATAGAATAACAGTGAGATGATATGATAACATTTTAAATTTAGATTTGAATTCCATCCTCCTCTCTCACCTCTTTTCGAGACACAGAGACGTATTTTTTTCTGATCAGATGTGAACCGTTAATCCAGACTAACTTATATTAAGGATCATTTACTTGTCAGCCCACAAGTAATTTCCCCTGTCAGATGCTGATATTTTAGGTGGGAATGCGTTTCAAGACAAATATTTTATTCTTTTATGGTGGATGCAGTGAATCACCACATTCGCTTTGTTTTAATTCACCAAACATCAGAATACCATGGAAATAAATACGATGAAAATCTTATTCTAATAATGATTTTTCACTGCTGAGGTTCATGTTTGACACTTTTGCCGAATGTCTCCTTTCTTCACAGGCAAGGTTCATTACTTCTGCTAATTACAAAGATGCTATAGAGGAGAGATCCATTGCTAAACTGTGTGGTTATCCCACATGTTCAAATAAACTAGGCAAGGTAAGACCCTGTGTTTCAGTCTTTACAGTCCTTTGCAAGTAATAAACGTCCTTGTGTCTCATATTTTATGCTTCTAATCTGTTTTCTGAATACTCAGTGCTGCTGTTCATTTTTATAGATCCCAACTCAACGGTTTAAAATTTCTACTAAGACCAACAAGGTTTACGACATCACAGAGCGCAAGGTAAGTGCTGCTATGTGTCGATTTAAAAAAAATGTGTACATGAACCCATTTCTTTTTGAAGAAACAGTCAAAACAAAGATTATTTCTGCGTGTCTCTCTTGTGATCAGTGTTTTTGTAGTAACTTCTGCTACAAAGCCTCCAAAGAGTTTGAGCTACAAATATCGAATACACCTCTTTGGCTCCGGCAGCATGAGAGGTATGTGTGCTGTTCCCGTCTCTGTCCTGAGTCACAACTACGAACTGATCATTGAATATTATTATTTTCTTCATATTAAGAATGTGTGTTTACTTTCTGTCTCACTGACAGTCCTACAGAAATTAAACTGATGAAGAAAGGAGATGGGTATGTATTTGCTTTAGTGTTTATATTCCATTCAATGTGAATATTTTTCAGATGTTTTAAATGTAATATAGGTTTTATAATTAATAGACTGATTAAGTGTAACCCGTGTGTCTAGTGGGAGTTCTGGTGAGGAGGTGATGCTGTCGGAGAGTCGTCTCCAAGAGGAGGACATCGAGAACCCGCTGGCCACTCAACCGGAGGACCCCCACAGCTCTCAGCAGCGCTCTGCTGCAGCCGACCTCAGCCACAGTGAGAGCAGCGACATTGAACAGGAGCAGGACTTCGTCTCCAGCGTGGTTTCCCAGCGACAGGGACCCAGGGTGCACTGGGGCGACCTGCCCAAACGTACAGATGAAGACAAGAACGTTGAACGAGGGAAGATGGAGAGGTGGAGGAAACAGAGGAGAGAGGGCGACGAAGAGGAGGCTGAGGGTCATCGAAGTCGGGAGGGAAAAATGAGAGGAGATGAGAATAGACAGGAGTCACTTTCATGTGAAACAGAAGCTGGAGCTGACGCTGAGAAACCCAAACAGCTGCTCTCATTAAACACAGACAAAGCTAATGGAGAGCAGGTGCCAGAGGAGAAAGGCTTGCCTGATGAACCCAGTGTGGAAGAGGCTGCAGCTAAGCTGAAGATGTGCAGTTTATCTGAGACAGTCACTCACACTGCTCCTGTTGACTCAACAGCCACACAAGCTAATCTGCTCACCTCTCCACCATGTAAAGACTCAAACCCCTCAGCAGAAAGCAAACATCTCCCTTCTTCAACTCTGAACACCAATCAGGACAACCACAATGCGGCAGGCCAGCCAGGCCTCAACATCACCCAGGTGGGTATGAGCAAAAGAGGGGCGGCAGGGCTACGAGATCTACTCAAGCACCACACCGCTGGAGCCAAACCCGAATCCATCCGGCTGAATCTCCTCGAGTGCCTGAGGAGAACGTTAAAGGACTGGAGCACTGACGAGACCCTGAGGTTCCTGTACGGCGCTGACCATTCGCTGGGCTCTCCTTTCGCCGATGTTAAAGAAGAAAAAGAGGAAGAGGAGGAGCTGGATGAAGACGACCTTGATGATGAGGTGGCCGATGAGGATGCAGATGGGGTTGATGCTGGGGAGCAGAAGAGAGCGTCTGCGGCAGCTCCAGACTACGAGGCGCTGCAGAAGGAGAGCCAGCAGCTGGAGCTAAGAGTCAGGGAGTTTTATAAGGGGACCTGGGTTCTGCCTGAAGAGGTGGAGGAGCCGCATGGAATCAAGGTGAGCATAAAAGGGAGGGAGTGGAGGAAAAACAGAAAAGAGAGGAGGGTTGTGAATGAATGGACTTGTTGTAAGAGTCAGTGTCCACATAGAGACACTATATTGAAAATATAATGTGTAAACAACATCTGGTTTGTTTCCTGGTGGGACCAGGTGACAGTCCAGGACCAGAGCACGAAGGACCCAGTTCTGCCGCTCGTGGACTCTCAAGCCCAGCACCTCATCCAGAAACGAATCACAGTGGAGAAGCTCACCAGCTGGTGTGTGTGTGCTTTTATTTGTGTGTCTGAGTGCACGCGTGTGTCTCTGAATATCTTTGCATATGTTTCAGCGTGTTTTATTTTGTAGACACCTACGTGCCAAAAACCTTTTATCAGTTTATTTATGTGTTTTTTCAGCTGTGAACATATGATATATTTGTAGCATTGGCTGGTAAAACATATGCTCAGTATTTATTGTGTCTCTGTGTTGTGCAGTCTCGGAAACATTGTCGGTCCTCTGCGTCTCACCATGAGTGACGTCTCCACTGACCTGAACAACCTGGTCAGGACATTCAGGTCAGTGCAGCACACACAAATACACACTCCCCTCTGCAGGTCTGCTTGCATAAGGTCACACAGTTACACACACTAACACTCTTCTTCACTTCTTTTCTAGTCTGATAATTGTAGCACACTGAGGAGACTAAAAATGTGTCACAAAAACTGGCTTTTCAGCTGTAATCTTTAACATCTCAAGAAGGCAAAAAAAAAGCACTGTTGACGGGGCATCATGGTTCACATCAACACACTTAAAGGTACAGTACGAGAGCCAATAGCTACTCCTGATTTCTGCATGCAGCAGAATGACAGTATACTGCTTCACGGCTGTAACATTTCTGTAGAGTCATCCTGTTATATTCATGAGATGGGGATGTACCCCAACTTTATACTTAAATTTATAAGGTACACCCCCACATCTGATTGGTTATGCTTTCTTGAGAGTTATTTGGTGATTCAGTCATGTCCTTATCTATCTAATATGTAGGCTTTATTCTTTAAATGGTAATAATAATAATAATGATAATAATAATGAAGTTATTATTACGTTTTGCCTACTGAAATGTGAAACCCATAACCAATTTTTGATTTTATTTAAATTCCACAACATTATGGGAAGATTTGATGAAGAACTCTGGTGCCCCCTACAGGTAGGTATGAAACATGACAACAACAGGAGTTTTATTAACTGTCAATAGATCTTTTTTCACAGCAGACATTTTAAAAGCACAGGTGAAGTTAATAACACTAATTATGGCTCTATTCTGTTTTGGCGCTGTAGTTCCAGGACCTTGATGTTGTTGCTCACTGGGACTCTTCCATAATCTAACAGAGCCATTGTTAATGTGATTTATCTCACCTGTGCTTTTCTTTGTTATGACAAGACAATATACACATATTCATTTTTGACATCATTACACATGTATTAATTGAATGATTGAATGATTTTTCAGATGTATTGTACATGTGGCTTTTTGATGTACTATTTTCCAGTGTCATCATGGCATTTGTTGCCTTGTCAAGGGGTTAAAAACACATGTACAGATATGGTATAAATATAATAGATGGCTATGGATACATGTAGAAAACACCCACTCTGTGTTAATTTGTCGTTGCATACACTACATCCAGTATTACATGTTGTAAAGACTCTTTACACCTGCACAGGTGTTAACCACTTCAGGCTGATTACACCTCAGCTCAGGTTAAAGATGAGTGGAGCAATACTGGAAATACAAGAGGTCACCAAACATCATGATTCCAGTAACAGTTCTTTTTGTCACATCAGACATTTTGACTTGTCATAGCAGGAAAAGCACAGGTGTTACTAATAATAACATTAACGATGGCTCTGTTGTATTCATGTGTCCCTGTAAAGTCATGACAGTGTGACAGTGACTCAACATAAACAACACCAGGACCCTGAAACTGAAGCAGCTAAATGGAATTCAGCCACCTTTCATTTTGTTGTTTACACCTGTGAAATGTCTTCAGTGAAACAGGCCCATCAGACGGATAAACAGGTGCAACAAAACTAAGTAGCTGTCAATCAAGCTCACACACACAAGGTCCTGAGAAGGAGCCTAATTAGACAAAATAAGTGAAAACTCCTGTGTGGGTGGACCAAGGTCTTTAATTTCTGCCCTCTGTTATTGTTTGTGTTTTTATTGGAACATCATAGCATTTTAATGTGGCATTTGTTACATAATACAATACATATTATTCTTGCCCAGTAGTAGTCAGTATAGCGGTTTATTATAAAATCTTTCAAACTTGTACCAGATTGAACATTTCCTGTCATAGACATACTCTGCGTTCCCATTGGCTGGTTAGGGTGTTTTCAACAGGAGTGCTATTAAATCACCGTGTAGTGAGTAACACCTCCAGAGTCCTGCTTCCAGGAATTCTCTTTCTGCTGTCAGAGGCCCCGCTGACAAGAGGCTTAAACCAAAGAATAAACACGGCGCTGTCACACAGACATACATCACCGCGCTATTGCAGGCAGTGTTTGTGGTGGTCGGTCCGGCCTTGTGCACATTTTATAGTCTTAGTTTACTTATTGTCAGGATCAGGTGATTTTTGACACCTGCCATATGTGTACGTTCACATATGTTCTGTGGTTTGATTGATCTGCAGCACACAGATGCTTTAACAGACGCTTTAACATGAATCTTTTTAAGTTGTAACTGGCCTGTTGTTCACTTTGTTTGTGTCTTTTTAACACCACAGGTTCACCAATACAAACATCATCCACAAAACTCCAGAGTGGACCCTCATAGCCGTCGTGCTTCTCCACCTGTAAGTTTATAGGGTGTGTCTGTGTGTGAATGTGTGACTTCAGTGTTCAGAGGATGCACTGTGACAGTCTGCTCCTCAGTCCGGCCCAGTTGTAGAGGAGAGTAGTGAAGAAGAAAAAAAATATGACAAGGAAATTAAGGACCACTGTTCCCCAGGAAATACACCCCGTCACCAAACTCACAACCGCTGTTCTTCACTGCCTGGGTCTGTGCAACTGTTTGTGTGTGAGTACATGAATAAAATGTGTTTTATACATCAACTGCAGCTTAAAAAGGAAAAGTGAAACTTTATTAAAGCGACGTAAATAAAGTAGAAATAAACAGCAGCCAACTTCTGTGCAATAATTCTTTTAAAGAAGCAAGATGTGATCGAGTGAAAACAATCCATATATACATATTGGAACTACAACTGACATCATATTAGTGTCATGCTATAATTTTCTGTTGCATTAACAGATCAATACGATATTCAAATCAAAGCTTCGTGCATTTTCACTCAACTATTTTGTTCAAAGAAGAAAACAAGCAAACTTTCCTAACTTGGATTCACTTTCAGCTTCAAAGCTTCAGGGTGCATTTGACAAGGCGCTATATGGTGTGGCATTGTTTTTAGCCCATGCCATATGGTGTGTGTGTGTGTGTGTGTGTGT
>NTHP01000172.1:326835-351207 GCA_003416845.1 Oplegnathus fasciatus | reverse complement strand
CCCCCCCCTTGGGAGTGGCTGTCCGAATCTCATCGAGCTCTCAGCTAGCCCCAACTGCAGCCACCAGATAGGGACCGAGTGTGAACACAATGAATGATTTACTGGACGCTGCTGACCGCAAGACAGTTCTTCTTTCACACATGGGGTCCACAAACGTCTTGTTTGTTTTTTTCGCTGGCTCTCACTTCAAATCTTGTCGTCCTGCAGCTGTAGGGGAGTTTGTGTCTTTGTTACTGTACATTGATTTGATTTATGTTAATGGTTTACTTGTTAGGATGATTATTCTGATTTAACTCTTGACTATAGCTAAACCTAAACATCCTAAAACTTTGGCCCAGGGTCAGCTTGGCCACAATTTCTAAGAAAGAAACCTTGAAAGTGTGAAAAACGGAAGAAGCACTGAAAAGAAACTCTGACGTTACACTAAACAGATGCTTGGATTTATGCTATAAACACCCCACAAATCACCTCCCTCATCCATCACTGTGATCAGCAGCTCCCCTTGTCTGCAACCAGCCCGTTTCTGGTTGTAAATTTTCCTCCCAAATACTAAGAATCTCATCGGGGACGTTGGTGCATGGATGTGAAGAAACCTGCTCAGTGCTTCCTGGTCATTGTGTCTCTGTGCATGTCTGGGGGGCCGGGGGCGTTTGAGAGGTCAGAGTTCAGCAGGCATAGTCGAGCCTAAATAAGCCTGTGGTTCATGTGTATGACTATGCATTTATTTACTCCCTGTGTAGGATGTTTTTAATCACTTTTCATAGCTGTTTTCAACTGGAGAAATGTACCCATCTTGGCTGTGAAATCATTTTTTGTTTTTATGATAATATTTCATTGTTTCTTATCAATTTAACCCCTGAATAAGTACACACCCCCCACCCCCCCTACCACCACCACCACCACCAGCAGCACCATTTCTGCATTGCTACAAGTGCCAGTTTCTTTTAGCTGATTCTCTAAAATCTGTGGTCTGACTTTCTGACATATTTTCACACAGAAAACACCACTCTGTCTGTTTCTGCATGGGGTGTAAAACACTGATCACGTGGGTGGAAAGAAAATGCAGGCTGGGCTTTCACACATAAACTTCATCTCAGCACCATCTCTGCTGTTCCTGAAATATTCTGTCTGGTGTTAAAGTTAGCAGAACAATTTAGTTTCAGCAGAACTGATTTGGCTTTGCTGAGCACTTTAACTGTACTGTAGATCCATGTCATCCCAACTCTGACAAATGTGTCAGGAGTCAGAAAAGTGTTGACAGGTTGATGAGGTACAGCATGTTTCAGATGTAATTACACCTGTTTCTCTTTATCTTTGTGGACTTCAGGGGGGAAGATGACATTTTACGAGTGCTATAAATGCTGTTGAGCTTCAAAATGTCTCCGTATGCAAATGCAGAATAAATGCAATCAGCAGTGAGAAAAAGAGGCAGGAAAGAGAAGAGTGTGTTGCTGGTCAACAAAGTGCAGTCTTCTTCTTATCTGTGGTGTGCCTGTGAACACATTTCTTGATGTGTGACTTTGTGCAAGTCATTTCTAATCCACCGAAACTTCAAAGTCATCTTCTTTGAATTCTATTTTGTGACATATAGGATGAAAACGATGAGTTGGCAGCACACAAAGCGATTGCTGATGGATCTCCTTGTTGATATTACATCAGTACGGGAGGCAAATAGCAAAAATTAGGATGGGAAAGTCAAGCTCAAAATTAGCTCATGAAATGACCATCTAGAGTGGACAATACTACCAGTATTACTCCCTCACCCGCCCACCACACCCTCCGCCCCCAGTGTGAACCCTTATTAACCGCTGACCACTGCTGCCAAGGGATGACTGGACAGTTGCGTCTCTTCATTGTGAAATCAGTTCTGCAGAAACAGAGCTTGCACGGCTGCGAGAAAAAAAAGCTGTCCACAAGAGTGACTTTGACTTTTCTTATCTAACACTGAGAACATCTGCACAGAGAGTGACAGTGAAGGATATTATCTATCTCGCTTGAACGGAAAAGCAGAAGACCCTGGTTCCTTTTTTTCAGTAGCTGTCGATACAGTTAGCAGATAGACTAAGGCTGAACTATTGGTTCATGATTTGACAAAGTAATCGTTAAAGGATTTTTGTTCCGCACACCAAAATGTGTCAAATGGACAGTTGACCATTTCATATAACAGAGCTGAGACACTCAATTGTACACTTGTCAATAAAATGCAGCCTACTGCTTAGTTAGTCTTAGTCAAACAAACACGTAACTAACATGTATCACACAATATTTCATGTCTAATCTTCTGACTACGTCCCTGTCGCCCTCAGAAAAAAATCACTAGCTTTAAAATCAGTGGTGGCATGTGACTGAGTACACTTTTTACTTGCTCCTTACTTGAGTAATTCAATTTTATGCTACTTTAAAGGAGGGTTAGGAGGAAATATGCTTATTCACTTTCTAGCTGAGAGTCAGATGAGAAGATTGACACCACTCTCAAGCTTGTACGCTAAATATGAAGCTACAGCCAGGAGACGGTTAGCTTAGCTTAGCATAAAGACTGGAAACAGGGGGGAGCTAACCTGGCTCTGTTCAAAGGTAACAAAATTTGTCTACCTGCACCTGTAAAGCTCTTTATGATGAAGTGATGACATTTTTTACCCAAAAGGTCAAAGGTCAACTTCACTGTGTCATCATAATGTCCTGGGAAAACACTTATTTGGCCATTATTCAACGCCATGACCCAGGAACAGAAGGGGAGATTGTGACCATGTTTCACATTTGCTTGGATACTGAATTAGTGACACTAATCTTGGGTGCTCATCTCGACAGTGTGGTGGTGATTGTAGAGATCTTCTGTGCTGCCGGGTTGATGATGTGTGTGAAGCATCCACGTTTTAGAATTTGTAGCTTCTTTGCAGCAACATCCATATTTGAAGCATCGTCTACTGTCATGGCTTCAACTTTGTGTTCTATCAGAATCAGCTTTATTGGCCAAGCATGTGAACACATACAAGGAATTTGACTCTGTTTTTTGTTTCTCTCAATGAACTGACACTAATAGACAAACAGCAGAACAAGGACAACAAAGCTTAACAAAGTCAAGTCACATCAATTCTATTTATATATCCCTACAGAATATCACAAATCAAAAATTTGCCTCAAGAGACTTCACAATCTGTACAGCAAATGACATCCTCTATCCATAGACCCTCGACTCGGATGAGGAACATCTCCCATTAATGGGCAAAATGAAAGAAACCTCAGGAAGAACAGTCTGCTCCGTCCCCTCCTGAAGAGGGCTTCAGTGTTGTGAGTCCAGTCCAGTTTTTTATTGATTTGGACCCCAAGGTACTTGTGTGAGTCCACCCTCTTCACTTCCTCTCCCTGGATGACAACCAGGACAGGGGGCCTCCTGTTCCTCTGGTAGTCCACCACAAACTCATTGGTTTTGCTGATATTGAGCTCCAGGTGATTGTTGTTGCACCATGTGAGGAAGCTCTCTATCAGTCCTCTTTACTCCTCTGTAAAAATAGTCTCTAAGTGAAGATAGCATGTTTCTCACTGGAAATTATTCAAGATATAATATATTAATCAGTGAGCTTTAGAGGTGCTGGTACATTTGGACAGACTAGCTGTTTTCTCCTGTTTTCAGGCTTTATGCTAAGCTAAGCTAATCATGTCCTGTCGGTAGCTTCATATTTAGCATACAGACATGAGAGTGGTATCAATCTTCTTATCTAACTCTGGAGCAAATAAGCGTGTTTTCCAAAATGTCCAACTATTGCTCTATGTATGGGATCTCAATACCTGTTTAAACTGATATAGCTATTTACTGCTGTATATATTCAACACTTTTACTACTCATATAAAAACAGTAACTTTATTTATATAGCACTTTTTGTGAAAAAAAGGTACAAGGTGTTTTACAAAGAAAGTAAAACAGTAAAATATGCTGAGATAATGAAACAACAAGACCAGAAAAATAAGAGTAGAACAGAGAATAACACAATAAAAACTGACCTAGAGAGATGTAAATATCAGTTTTGGGTCACTGGACAAAAATAATGGAGATATAATCTTTTTTTTTTCACAGCACAGATGAACAAGGCAGAAAATCAAGTAGCTTTGCTTTGATTTGTGGCAGGTTTCACGTTGTTCCTGGTGTCAGGTGTTGATCTTCTGGAAATTCTCTGACAGTCCTGTTCCTGATATCAGCTCTTATCTGTGCACTCCTGTGTCTGAACACATTCCTGTCTATGTCCATGAACTCTGGGACCTGTGGAGTGACGCTGAGCCCTCTGAATGACACCAGCAGCGTGACGTTCACTACTCATATTATTCACAGCACAGCTTCATGGGTGGAAATGGGTGGCTCCACAGTGAGAGAGGTCACTTTTACTGTTTTCTGTTATTCATCTTGCTCATGCTAACTGCTGCTGAATGTCAGCTCTCTTGCGATGTGCCACCAGTTTATTAGTCATACTGGTGCTTGTGCTTGTGCTATGATTGTCCTATAAATAGGCCGAATGTGAAAATTATAGCTGCTGTTGTTATTGTTGTATCATATACATTTCCACTTGTATTATTCTATTTATACACTTAAATGTGGATTTAAGCATATTACCCATCCTGCCTTGCAACAATTACATCATCAAGGCAAGTTTGGGAGAAAAAGTTGATTATGCCATCATAAAGGTAATTAATTCAATCTTTTAGTCCTGGTTTTATCAGTTTTATCGTCTCTCTCTCATGTCAGACTTCACTGCAGAGTCTCAGTCAGAGTAGAATTATTTTTTAATTCACAGTTTTGAAAAAGAAAAACAATAAAAGAATACACAAATGAACAAAAACAATTGTTGGCAAAACACTCCCATCACAAGGTCCATTGAGTAGCTGTTCTGGAGCTTTCTATCATGTCGAATGACAAACTTTGCCCGCTTGTTACAGAATTGTAAATGCTCACATTTCCATTTTTCTGAGCACTTTAAGGCCTTCGCGTCCATGTTGGCTTAAAAGTTGAGATTGAAAGTGCATTTGTTCTTGGTCTTGGGAACAATAGTTCAATAGTAGTTAAAATTTCACCACATGGTACATTAGTAGCTTCCTGGAGCTTTTGATCGTATCACACTCGTATCAACACAGACAAAGCAAAGTTAGGGCTGTGGGGACCTGTATAGGAAGATCCAATATCACCTCTGGTTCACACTCAACAGAAGAAGAAGAATTCAATTAATTGATTAAATTGATTACGCTGCAGCCACTTATTCGTAGTGTCTGATGTCATATATGTTTGCTATACTTGTTTTGTTGTTTGGTTAAATGTTGTGTTTTGTTATGTGTGTGAAACAGTGTACGTCTTGGGATGCAAGACAAATGTCAGAAAAGATATTCTGATAATAAAGTGAAATCAAATCAAATAAAAGAAGAAGAAGTTATGGCTGTGGTGAGGGGGTCACAGTGTGGGTCATAATCTAATTTGTTAAATTGTAATACTGAAAGCCAATTCCAGTTATTAACCAGTTATCTATTGATAAACAATGAGACTTATGATGCTTCCAATTCAACAAATCCATTCTCAGTCTTTATATCTGTTTTTGGACGATAGCTGTGTAGCTCCAGACCCCGGCAAACAACAGGACAAAGTGAGAGATTAAGATCAATAAGTGCTGATACTGAATCAATAACTTCTGTCCAGAAGGACTTTACCGCGGCGATGTCACAGCATATGGATCAAAGTACCCACTTACCCATAACCATGCCAACAGAGGTCAGAGGTCAGAGTCTGAAGCTCTATGATGGACTGTATAACTCTAAATCATGATTTAAATAATAATTTCAACAATCAGACCTGAGTGATCTTTTACACGGTGGACTAAGACGTCCAGGACGTTTGTGCTCAGACAGAAATCTGTCTCAGATTCTGATTCAGTGCTCAAGTATTGTGACCTCTCTCTGGATTTAAAATCCACCCAAGCTGCAGACATTTCATCATTTACACATTTCCAGCTCAAATCGTCATCGTTTTGTTGAGTAGCTTGATTTCACAACACGTATGTATGATGATGCATCAACAGGCTGTCTGAAAGCAAATAGGCCTCATCATCGCTGTGCATGACTGGTTTGAAATTGGAGGATCAAACCATTTATTCTGATTTTATTATACTAAAACTAAATTATTACTTATAAGCCCCTGCAGTGGCTTCCAGGTAGATGTAAAATGACAATTTTAGTTCTTATATTTAAGCTTCTTCATGTATTTATGAACTTGCCCCAAACTAACTGGTTGATACGATGCAAATCTACTGTATGACCTCAGTAGAGCCCTTAAATCCATGGACTGCTGCTCACTGTACCAAAATCTAAATCAAAAGACCTGCAGGGACGCTGCTTTCTGTCGTCCAGGACACAAACTATGGGGTTTAAAATCAGATTATCTGCCTGTGGATCAAAGGACAGCAACATCACCTTTTAGCCTTTTTTTCCCAGCCTTGCTTGTTTAATATTTTATCCCCATCCTTCTTTTAAATGTATTTAAATCTTTTAACTGTTCTTAAATTGTCTGCTCTAATCTTTTTTTTTGTTTTGCAAAACACTTTGAGCTGCATTTCTTGTATAAAATGTAAATGCTATATAGATAAAGTTTATCAGCATTGTCACCATTATTTAACTGGAAAGACCTTACAACAACTGGCTCAGAGTGTTAATAGAGAATTCAGCTCTAGAAATGTCAACATTTTCTCTATTTGGGCATTTTCCACACCATTTTGCTGTCTACATTTCATTAAACTAAATAACAACGTGCGTTATGTTGTATTATGCTGTTATAACCTTCACTGAAGAGAAAATACTAAATCTGTGTTGCAGAGGCTGAGTGAACCCCCCTGCCGTCTGTGTCGCCCCCTGTTGGCTCATGTTGTGGTGTCCTCCGGTGCAGCAGGGGGCGCTGCTGCTCGTCAGACTCCCGCTGAAGAGGAGTTGCACAGTCAGCCTTCCGCTCCCCAGAGACAGCGTCTGAGTCCGGGAGGAAGAGGAGCAAAAATATCCCTCAAAATGGTGAGTGAAATATATCGATACCCTCCCAGTGCGGGTGGTCTGTGCGCGTTGGGATGTGTTTGATGGTAGAAGAGTGTCTGCAGCGGTGTGAGGGTCAGATGTTGGCGGATGTTTGCGGCTGTTCGGCGGCGCTGGGCCGGTGAGCCGCTGAGCTCTAGCGTGGCGCCTCCGTGGCTGATGAAACCTCAGCTGGACACTCACACCGAGCTGTTAATAACTTATTAAAGCACCTTTATATAACACTGTCAACACAGTGAAGCACAAAACAGTTGACACTTGTTATGTCACCTGTAAGGCGACGTTTGTACGCCTCTTTTTTGGGTTGTAGCTAACTTATCATGCTAACACCCTGACTCTGCTCTTCCTCTCAGGGTTTCGTCAAAGTGGTGAAGAACAAGGCCTACTTCAAGAGATATGAGGTCAAATTCAGGAGGAGAAGAGGTGAGACTCCACAGACACACCAGCTCCACAGCCTTGATACTGAGCATGCGCATTAGGCTGAGCTCCTTCTTTAAATGTGTGCTTCAGTGATCATTTGCTTCTGTTAACTCTCACAGAGGGGAAAACTGACTTCTACGCCCGCAAGCGCCTGGTTGTGCAGGACAAGAACAAGTACAACACGCCCAAGTACCGCATGATCGTCAGGTTCTCCAACAGGGACGTCTGCTGCCAGGTCAGTGCCTGAAAGACTTGAGTGACACCACACATGTTGAAAATGACCTGACTAATAACCCTCCTCTGTCCGTCTTGTCCAGATCGCCTATGCAAAGATTGAAGGAGACCAGATTGTGTGTGCTGCCTACTCTCACGAGCTGCCCAAATATGGTATCGCTGTAGGCCTCACGAACTACGCTGCGGCCTACTGCACCGGACTGCTGCTGGCTCGCCGGGTAAGTGCACATTCACACACACACACACAGACAGCGTGGGAGTCGCAGATATCAGCAGATCACACATGAATACGAAAGATTTGCGCTGAAACAGCAGTTTCAGAGGTCAGATTTATTGCGTCACTGTATTTCAAAATCAGTAAGAGGACGAGAGAAATGTGTCATTGTGTGTTTACTGCTGCAAGAGATTTGCCGAGTGTTTTCTCACATCCTCTTTTCTCCTCTTCTCAGCTGCTGCACAAGTTCGGCATGGACCAGGTGTACGAGGGCCAGGTGGAGGTGACGGGAGACGAGTTCAACGTAGAGAGCGTCGACGGGCAGCCGGGCGCCTTCACCTGTTACCTGGATGCAGGCCTGGCCAGAACCACCACAGGGAACAAGGTGTTCGGCGCGCTGAAGGGGGCGGTTGACGGAGGGCTGGCCATTCCTCACAGGTCGGTATAGAGTATGAGAACAGCGCCCACCGGTTATTCAAACTGCAGCCTTTTTAAAGGTTGTTTTGTCCTTTTTGCAACTTCACCTCTGCACTCGATGTATGAGTTTCAAGTGAGGCTTCAAAGTACACAAACAGGAATGAAAAACCTTTTTTAGTTTAGTGTGTGCAAGATGAAGGAGTCCTGCAGGCTGCAGCTTTGCACAAGTGGCACTTTAATGACTCAACCCTTTAACATGAAGTTTACACTAATAAAACTCACTTATCCCACACAAGTATCACTTATGAGAAAGAAACTTTTCTTTTTTCTTAATATTTTTCCTCTTGCGTAGTCATAATTTTTGCGCTGTGGGTTTCCAGTCAGCCAAACTGGTCCGGTTTGTGGTTACTGGTTCTCCTCTGCTTCTTGATGATGATACAAAGCACGCTGAGCAAAATGTAGTTGGTCCTTCATTTGCATTAGCTGATGTTTACTGTCCTTTCAAGACGGGGCTGAGAGAAGCAAGGTGAACCAAAGCAAACATCTGTCGTTGTATTACAGCGTGATCGTTTAGCAGGACGCTGTAGAAGAATGTGTGTTTGGAAACTTTTGATTGTTCGACTCCGTCACTAAACCTGATCTCTGCTCTATCTTGTTTCCAGTCTAAAACGCTTCCCCGGTTACGACGTGGAGAGTAAAGAGTTCAACGCAGACGTGCACCGGAAACACATCATGGGCATGAACGTGGCCGACTACATGTCTTACCTGATGGAGGAGGACGAGGAGGCCTACAAGAAACAGTTCTCTCGCTTCATAAAGAACGGAGTCACGCCAGACACAGTAAGATGGCGGCTCCTCGCCCACGGAAATAGATAACACATGACACCTTTAGATTGTAGTGAAGCATCTCTGGTCATGATAACACATGCAATCGTCCAATCTGTCGGCCAGGTTTGCTTGATCTAAGTCTTTTAATTTATGTTAAACAAATATTATAAATGAAACTGCTGCACTGTGTAATGATTCCTTCAGGGCAGTTCGACCATCCTTCGATAAAATAACCTATAAGTGAGAGTATAGCAGCAGCAGTCATGGATTAATATTTTGTTTTTTTAAACAGATTAACTGAAAAAATATTTCAACAATTATATTCCCGAATGTTTCTTTTGTTTCTCTTCATTTAGAACTGAGGTTGTAATCTTTGAAGTCACGTAAAATGGAGCCCAGCCAATGAATTTATGGCTGTCCGACATTCATTTATTGCAGATGTAACGATATCAGAATATAGTTTGCTCAATAAGTAACACATTTTAGTGCAGAAGTGCCCACAATGTGCTTGAAATAATATAGAAACAGTGTCTCCATTACATAATTTGGCCACCAGAGAGCGCTGTCAAGTTAATCTTGAAACTTAACATGTTCTGCTCAGTACATATCGTGTTCACAATTCTTTAACTACCAAGTTTGAGTGAGCCTCACCGTAAATGTTTCATAAGTTTATGTAAAAAAACACAAATATCAAACGATCTGTTAATGGATTTATTTTAAGTCTCAAATCTCTTATCTGTGGACCCACAATGAAAGCACGCTGAAGCCCAGTGCCTGAATGAATGTCATGTCTCCACTGCAGCTGCGTCATCAGTGCACATTTACATGGGACATGACTACAAAGAAAAAAGGCAAATGCTCCACAATGGTTTATTTGGTTCTCTGCTTCTTGATGATGATACAAAGCACGCTGAGCAAAATGTAGTTGGTCCTTCATTTGCATTGGCTGATGTTTACTGTCCTTTCAAGACGGGGCTGAGAGAAGCAAGACGAACCGTCAAACGCAGAGTGAAATGTTGAGACACGCTGCTTGAACATGTGTCGTTTTTTTGTTCTTTTCAGGTAGAAGAAATGTACAAAAAAGCACACGCCACCATCAGAGCAAACCCCGTACACGAAAAGAAACCCAAAAAAGACGTCAAGAAGAAGAGGTGGGTTCCTAATTTCCATATCTTAATAGCTTTTTTTCCTTCTCTGTGCCAGTATTTGTGATGCTCAAACGCATGAGGCAAAATTGAAAGGTGCATTTTTTTTTCTGGTTCTTGGGGCCAAAACTGTGACAATAACACCTGCGGGAAATGACTGTCCTGATTTTAACGCAAGTTCCCTGTCTAAGTATTGAATAGCTGTACTGGGAACATCTCAGTGCTGAGCGGACGAACATTGTGCTGAATGTTAATGGAGCTGTTGTTGCCTCTTTCCGGGCAGGTGGAATCGCGCCAAGTTATCTCTGGCACAGAGGAAGGACCGCGTCGCCCAGAAAAAGGCCAGCTTCTTACGAGCACAAGAACAAGAAGCAGGGGACGGTTAGGGGCACATCACAGACAAATAAATTTATTTCACACTCAAGCTTTTGTCTCTGTGTATACTTTCTTGAATTATGGGTTGAGTGGTTGTATGTACTTTTAAAGGAACATTATGGCCTTGTTGGCTTTTGATTAATTGACGCCCATGACTAATATTTACAGAGATAATCTTAAATCCACAAATCATTAAAAGTGTGGTAATGGTTTACAGGGTGGTGTAAAACAGACATGAACAGATCTGACAAGTTACAGTGAAGTGGTATGTAGTTTAATTGTGCAAAATCATGCTGGTTTCTTCAATAAGTAAACATTTTTTTACATTTTTCAAAATTGAAACAGCAGCATTGACCACAAGCTTGACATGCTTTATGGGTCATGTCTGGTCTGAAATGCATTTAAAGTGGTTAAACAAGTCGGGGTGTCGACTCCGTCACAGCAACTTCACAACAGCAATGTCTGGGAGGGATCACGGAAAATACTCTTGTACAGCATTCAAATGTGACTACAAGACTTGATAAAGATCTCCACCGTCACCGGTGATAAACATTCATAAATGATTTCAGCGTGATCTCTATGGCACTGAGACGTAAAAATCGAAAAGTAATGTGACACAGCACGTTACCACAAATGCTCTTTTTCAGTGAGAAATACAAGTAGATAACATTCACAAACCAAATGAAACACATTAATATTTCTCTTCGTGTCGTTGATGCAGCATTGACGACGTCACTAGTGTTACAGGTGGAGAATGTACAGCAGGGTGAAGTACACCGACATACGGTATATGACCCCTGTGGAATACTGACAGACGGATATCATCACATTGTCCACTTTGAAGCTGATGACCTTAAACATGCAGATGAGTGACGGTTAAAGGAAAAAACACCACGAGCCTCCAGAACAGCTTCAATGCTCCTTAAAGTCTCTGGATCCTGTACTGAGATATTGTCACTTGTTCAGGTTTTTCCTTTAATTTGTCACTAATCTGCACTTGTGAAAGGTTCAGTCTGGTGATATTATATATTTTTCTTATTGTTAACTATACAATTAAAAAGACCCAAACCAACAGTTCATCTTACTGTACTGCCCGTGTAGCCAAAGCCTAAAATAGTTTATTTCTCTGTGCAATTGGCTCCATTTTTATCCAAAAACTATAAAAAGTTGCACACGGTTGCACTGGCTGACATGTTTCTTCACTACGGTGAATATGGGTGCTGCAGTTTATTTTGAGTTGATCCCACATACACCGTCCTGCTGCTGTAAATACAAACTAGTGCAACAAATATGTATTCATCCACAGCTGAAAGTAGTCACCAACAAATGCACCTTTTACTCCTGTTTGAATAAACTTTGCTAAAAAACTACAGTGCCCAGCTGTTTTAGGAAATTACTTAACCTTTTTTTTAAAAATGAAAGTATAATTTTGAGATCTGTTTTAAAAGATTTATACCCTCAGTAGACACCACTCTGGGAGTGGGGCTGAGGGCTACAGACAGAGTAGTAAAAGTCTTGAGAGTCAAACTGTTGGTTTTGATCTTTTCATTGGATTTGCTGGAAATAAAAATATAGAATATCACCAGCCTTATCCTTTAAAGGTAGCCTCCCTGATTATGTTATGATGCATTAACCATAACATAACAAAATTAAGGAGCCTATCTTGAAATAGTGCAACTTCATTACACTTTAAACTGGAGCTTTGTACAACAGTGATTGATTGATTTCCTAAACAGAATAAACTCTCCTTTGATGAAGCCCGTACACATCAGCGAGATTTTGCGGCAAAACCAGCTATTTGTTCTCTCGGCTCTTGAGACTGACAACAGGAAAATCTGTTCACAAGTCTCTGTTTTTCAAGAAGTGCCCCTGTAACATTCCACTGTGGTGAACAATACAATACAATATAATGTGGCTGCATGAACTGTTTTAAGTGTGACTGTTGGCAACATGCAATCATTCAGTTTAAAGTCTTATACTTCAAAGTACTTGGACGTGTTTCCCAGACCCCCCAAACTTCTGAAACTGGGATAGAGGAGGTAGAGTCTCCTTCAGTCTGACCATTCATAAGTCTTAAGAGTTGATAAAAATTACTTCATTGAATTTGCTATTCCTAAATCACAGCATCTTTAATACTCAGCTCTGTGTGAGGAACTGACTGGCATGATTTCAGAAGGACTTCATCTCCTTGTCACGAGTCCTTGGTGTGTGAGATCTGTCTCCACAGCAGAGCTTTCAGGTTGTTGAGGATAAGTGAGTGCTCCATGTTCATCTGTCCAGCACTGCCCTTCAGAGCCATACAGGCGTACAGCTGCCTCTCCAGCTCCTCTCTCAGTGCTGACGGTGCCCCACGCAAGAGGTAGTCCTTCAGTGCACTGCACGCCTTTGCCAGGTTTGGCTGGACTGGCTCCTCCCTGCACCGTTTCTCTGACACATCACATGACGTCTGACAGTCCACCCCGTACACGCAGTCGGCATCCGTCTCACACTTCAGCACCCGCATGGTGCGTTTGAACTCGTCCTCGGGAACCACCGCTCGGGTGTTAGTCAGACGGAGCTCGTGGCGGTCAGTGTAACCGAAGTGCGCTGCGGCGAGGTCGCAGATCAGGAAGCTGCCGTAGGTGCCGTGGAAGATGTCCTCCACCAGCTCCAGCAGGCCCATGGAGATCTTAGCTTTGCGAGGCCAGGAGGGGGTGAACCACTGGTCCATAGTACGCTGCAAGCTGCTGGGCACCCAGGACACCAGCGGCCAGGGTAGAGACAGACCATACAGGGGCCCGTAGGGGACTCGCTCCGTCATGTACAGGTCCCCGCAGTAGCCGAGGAGGCGAGGAGTGTGTCCACGGTCCTGGAGCAGCAGGCCCAGCAGCACCTCAAAAAACAAACCACAAATCTGTCTAACCAAAGAGCCGGAGTCAAGTAACTTCATGTTTGCAGACACGCTGAGAGATAAGACGTCATATACAAAAACAACAACATATTTTGTGCCACAGATAACTGGTCAGAACAGTTGTTAATTTTCTCCTTCAGTGGCTTGTTATTATACCTCATCCATCTGCAGGAGGGCCCATGTAGAGCGGGCTTCTGGCAGCGACACCCGTCCATCTTTGTTGCCATCGGCGACAGAGAGGATCTGGCTGACGAGGCTGGCGAGGTTAGCCTGCTCCCCAAGCTTGGACTGGTGGAAAGAGATGGACAGAAACTTATAAAGAGGGTCCTTTCTGGCTTTAGTTCCTCAAAAAGTTTAAAATATCTGTATCTTCTATATGAACTGTATGAATCAAGCCCTTCACCTTGAGGTGATTAAAGACCATCTCTTTGAACTTCTCCACTGACGTGCCTCTGGTGGGCTTGTCGAACACGGGGGCTTCTCTCCGCGGCTCCGGCTCCTCACCCAGCTCGTAGTGCACAACCTCCCCCAACTTACAGCGGATGATCCCATCGTGGTCTCCCCAGCTTCCTGTGTACACCTGGCCAACAGAATGCCGAACAAACATTCAACACACTGAACATTACGAGTAGCCTAGAGTTACAAGTTTAACAGACTAAAATTAGTTTCCTACCTGGTTATTTGGCAGCGTTGACAGACACCTACCCATGTAGAGTGTGTCTTTGTCACACAGACTGCTGCAGGCAGAGCCATCGATGATTCCCTTCCTGTATTTATCACACTTGGAGAAAATGAAGAGAAGTGTGATTTAATGTGAAGCCTCTTTATTCATCCATTATATTTGGCCCTGTGTGTCTGATAATCAGAAGAAAGCAGGAATATTATTTTTCTAAGTCTTAAACACACAGAAATCAGATTATACCTTGAGGTTGACTCGCGTAATTTTACAAAATAAAAGTCCTTTACAAAAATCATTCAAAATAACAGCGTCTGAACAAATAGATGAGATGAACAAAACAAATCCATTACTCACAATGGCGTTCTTGCACTCGTGTCCTCTGCACAGCTCTGTGTAGGCGGAGTATTGCACATAGAGCACCCAGCTCCCCACCAGCACAGTCAGCCATGTAAGGAACAGGTACTTCACCCGCACAAAGGAGATCCGAGCCTGAAAAGGGCGAGCAGAAACAGAAACTAAGATTGATCCAGTTCCTGAAAATACACCTGGTTTACACTCAGATTGACAAAGAACAAATTAGTCCAACAATCCGTGAAGAATTAGTTCACCCTACTGTGCAATCATGAAAATGTTTGTGTAATTTTCAATGTCCATTCATGTTGTTATGAAATTGTTAGTCTGGACTGAGACGCACTGCCTGTATTAATATATTTTACAGACACAGTACACCGAAAGGGTGTCGATCCAAGCAAGACATCTGCACTCCCTAATCAAACCTGATCACATAATAGGTTACCATGGTGACAGCATGTGGGTGTCCCATAACAACGCTCTGGCTGGCTGATTAGTCGCCCTGTGCAACAATAGCTCATTAAGCTGGAAAATGGTTTGGGGGTGCGGATCCAGTTGTTCCAGCATGACATGCCATTCTGGGTATGGCTCGTTAGAAAGAAAAAAAGAAGAAGAAATAAATCGAATTACTGCCTGTGTCACAGGACGCACACATCACATGTCTCACAATGCCCCTTTGGACAGAGGTCCTGTTGTTTCTGGGACAATGTGCAAGTTAATGCAGTCAGTAACTTATTTTTCCACAGTGATAAAACACAGAAATGCAGTGACATGAACACAGAATTCTTCACTATACCATATACTGTAGGTGACATTAATAATCCTAAGATTTACAGAAGGCCTTCACTCAAAAGAGAAACTGACCAGACACCAGAATCTAAAGGCAGGATGACATGGTGGAGAAGTATATACAAGAGCTGCAAGTAACGATTTATTTCAGTCTGTTTACTACTTTGTAATGATTTTAACAGGAATTTACTCCATGGTGCCAAAAGATGAATTAGATAAAAGCAATCAGAGCCCAATGTAAAACTGCTAAAATCGCTTCTGGACAACAGCAGACAGTCTTCCATTTATCTTATAAAATAGAAACTACACAACATGTGTCTATTTCTATTGGAATCTATATTCAGTCGATTGACAAATCAGTTCATCAAATGATCCTTTTAGCAGTAAGTGACTGCTGCATGTAAAAAAAAAGTGAAGAAAAGGAAGTTGTTGGAAGGAGCAGTGGAAAAGAATTTGGGTCAAATTTGCTACGTCAGCCACAGTGTGTGACTTTCGCAGTTAGTCTTTCTCCCAGGACTGTAACTGCACTTGGGAGGATGAAGTGATTTTGATTCTCACTCTGATCACATGGCAGGAACAGCTTATGTTGTGTGTATTTTGGCAGCGTGCTGGTCCTCTCAATTCAGCCTCAGCACAGTTTCCAAATCCCAGCAAAATATGCACCCAGCGAGGCAGGGACCAAGCAAAGGCCTTTTTATCTTTGATGTGCTTTGATTACTGTACTTGGTAAACAGCTCTGGTCTGGACAGAAGATCTTTCTGTTTGGTGTCCAAACAAACTGCAGCAGAAATAAAATGGTCTGATTACTGACACAAATTTGGATTCTTTTAAAGATTAAGGCATCTGACTTCTTTGTGGGTTTTGAACATAGTATGAATAACGAGGTCTAGGGCTTTTTCATGGAATTTCACACAGAATATGTGACACATCCCCACTGTGAGCTACAGACTCCACAGAAACGCAAAGGGAGGATAAAGGAAAACCATTAGTTTTTAAATGCTCTATGTTCTGAAGAGATGAACAAACAGATAGTGAGCCTGCAGGGAGGGAACAGGAGGTATCAGGGGGGAACAAAGCAACCACAGTACACACCACTATCAGATCTGACTCCTTTTGCATAAACATAGGTGCTGTACGTGGAAAATGTTTGTAAAGGAGACACGCGCAGACAATACGGTGGGATAAAAGAGTCATGTGTGCACGTTGTCTGTCTGGTGCCTCAGCGTGTCTGTGCAAACACATGATGGGGCCTCAGAGTTTAAGAAGTGAAACCCGAGCAGCAAAGAGTGTTATCCTTCACTTACTCCCTGCGGTCCTTAACTCCTCATTTCCTCTTCCCAAGAACCTAATATGTAGTGTTTATCTTAGCTAAGATAAACTATTATACAAGTAGTTGAATACTACGTATAATATAGCATGATACAGAGGTACTATATACAGTGTACATGCAGTAAATATACTATAGTAAATGTACTGTAAAAACTGTTAAACTGTTCTGCAAATATAAATTGTAACCAGTAAAAAACAAAAGAAATACAGATATTACACTTTAAGAAGAGTGGAATAAAGTAAAATAAAAACCTATTCCACCTAAATGAAAAGACATAACATGTCTTTATAATGTATAGTATAATAACACAGTTGAGGTGGCAGCAGATACTGGTGATAATTGGAGAAGATAACGCAGGCAGTGTGTGCAAAGTGCAAACTGTACGGTTACCAGCTGTCAACAGTTAGATTCAGTTACTGAACATTAACCCTCATAAAGTATTGACTTCCTATAGTCTCGTTGCTACAGCAGGGACAACAGACCTGCAGTATCACATCGTCATATACTGTGGATGGAGCAGCCTGGATCTGTCCTCAGGGTTTCATGAAAGGATCCACAGAACTCCTCAGGACAGAGCTGGCTGTCCTCATCAGTGTGTGTCTTCCTGTCTGCAGTCAAGACGTCACTGCCGTGGTTGATGCCGTCCCAGAGTGAAAAAAACATCTTCATGGACTCATTAATTCCTTCCTAATATGCACGGCCAAAAATCCAGGGCAAAGGTTGCAGTACTTGAGAACTGCGGTGTTGGTGGTATCATAGAGACCCAACAGGAAAGACAGAAGTTCACAAAAGTCCGAAACTGGCTTTCATGTGGCTTTTTGAACTCCAGCACTTCAAAAAAAGCTTTGAAATTCAAAAGCCATTTGCCCTGCTTTAGTCGAGTAGATGTTCAGAGGTGATGTGGCTGCACGGTTTAGTCCTGTCCTTGTGTAACACATGTGGGGTCTGCTCAAAGAAACAGGCTTACTGAGTTAACTGGATAACTAAAACCTGTTAAATAAAAGGTGTTGTGGGTTTTACTCTGCAAAGTGCTCCAGATAATCCTGTAAACTTACTTCTCGGAACAGCCCTGTGGACTTTGTTGCGAACCAGACACCACATCCTGGAACAGACCTGGTTACCCTTCCTCTGCCAACACACTTTGGTGTGTCGTCATAAACCAGCAGGTCCCCTAACAAGACTTCTTTTTAGATCCGGTATCAGCCAGAGTTTGCATTATGTTGGTGTGTTTTACTTAAATATAAAAAGGTACTGGCTGATTTGGAAGTAAGCTCAGTAGGCTGCACAAATTTACTGAAATATCATACTTAGCCAAAACAGGAACAGAAGGAACAAATTACACAATACTATATAAACACATAGAGACTAGTGAGGCTGAAAATGTAAGTTTGCTCGCTTTTTCAGATCACTTCAGGACTAAAAGAAACCACTTCTGCACACTGTGCTGTTTGTGTATGCTCGAGTGTGTAGGGATAGGAACTATTTTAACAGGATTAAATGTTGCCTAATTGTGGCTGATGAGCCAACAGTCCACAAGGCCACAGGAAACACTGGCTAGTGTAGTTAAACATTGGCTGAAGCCAGATGAAACATGTTTCACCTGCTGAACTCCACATGTCTCCGCTGTCGGAGGACTTCAGCCATCAGACTATAGTCCACCCAAAGTTGAAATGACTTTGCATTACAACATACACTGTACTGTATGTTGTAATAGAACAATATTTTCACTCTTCCATGGAGCAAATGCAACCCTCTATTCTCTTCCTCTTGCATAAGCTCCTTACTGTACCGGGTGTAGTTGCTGGCAGCAGGCCACTGGTACCCAAATCAGAAGGTTCAACCTTATTATCCAACCAGAAGGATTACTGCTGCTCTGGCACTACTGGGGGTGATGAAATAACTGTTAAGTGTGAGTGAAAGTCTTGGCATCTTTTTCAGTCAAATGTGATTAGAAGAAAACTCAAAATGAACAGAGAGAGATTCTTCCTCCCTGGCCCGGGGTAAAAAGTCCTGGGATGGATTATCAATTTCTCCTCACATGTTATACACACTGTCAGTGATACAGGCCTGCAGTCTATACTAACCATTCTGGTTCTGCAGAAACACTGTCAGCTTAATCTTTCATCTGCACTCACATTCCTCAGGTATTCTGAAACAGCCCACAGTACCCATCAGGGCAGCCCGAGCAGGTCCATGTTTTACAGCCAGCTGTCAGTCTGATGTGACACCACGACGACCCCATTAATGTAAACACAACCCGCAGTATATACCAGTAATCCGCTTTGCAGAGCAATTATAAAACAGGGCTATTACCTGGAAATAGAAAGACTTTTTCACCCAGGCCCGTGGAAACAGACCCTTCGCCATCACAAAAATAGATCATCTCAATACGTGGACCTGGCTGTGGGAGATCATCCAAAATTCACGAGAAAAAGCGTCTTCCACATGAAAAACGACTCGTTCACACAACAGGCACAAATGGCTGCATGTTAGCGGATCTCAGCCCCGCTATGATCCATGGCCCCCGGGCTGTCGGTGTGTCTGGTCCGTGTGAATCCCTCTGATATTGCACTTTGTCTGCGCCTCTGCTCTTTGCAGCAGCTGCTGATTTTCAAGCAAAGCAGCATACCTCAAGCTGGGGAAAAAAAAACGTAGGTTCACGGCGCAGGCGCAACGCGTTATTCCGCAAGATGTAACGCTTGTTGAAGTTTTCAGGTTGTCAACTAAACAGGCGGAATGTGTATCAAAGGGCATTCAAATGTGCGCTGATATCTCTGAGTTATTATGAGTATTGTGTGGGTGCCAAACTCTGAAGCTGTGGCCGGGTCAAGCCGGCAAGAATGAGTTAAACACACTTCCGCTATGCCCTTCACAATTAAAGCCTTCTTGTTTATATGTTAGCCCAACGGTAAACACAACTTCCGGTCAGAAATCCTAAAAAACATAAATGACATGTCAACAACATGTTAATCTTTATGTTGTAGCGCCAGCGAGTTATCAAAACGCCGCCTCGTTGAACTTTTGAATAAACATAGTTTCAAGTGTAACCATGTCTGTTAGTTCGTATTTTTTTATCCACACATAACTACAGAAGAAACTCCGCAGAAAATACGCTGTGTGTGACCCAAAAAAGAGGGCATTTTAAACTTCTTTAAGGGGCGGATATGCGCTGCTTGGTAAATGCCCTGCCTACAATTTCAAATGTTTGAAAAAAAGGTGAAGCAGCAGCAGCGACGACCAGTTTAAGCGCTTCCCACAATGCACTCCCCGATCATCAGCGGGAAACCAAAATGGCGAATGTGTTGGGGGAAAATGAGCCGTTTGTTATTTTCTGACGAAGGCACGAGCCCCGCAAGTTTTCGCGATACACTCTTGAAATAAACTGAACTTCAGGAGGCGCGGAATAAACCGCAGTCAATCATATCCAGTTATTTTGTAGTAGGAGTCGTTTGTAGAAGCGGAGGTGACCGAATGAGGTATTGTTGTCATCATGTTTTCCTCCTGTGGGGGGGTGTGGGTCCGACGGTCAGCGACCTGTCCGGGGTTACGGCTTCGCATGCGGGTTATTCATGCTAACAATCAGGCCTGGCTGCTAGCTAAGTCACACACAAGGCATTTCAGTGTGTAACGTTATCTCAAACCGGCCTTATGTCCTCTCTGGTGGCTGATATTCACCATGTTCACTCAGTATCCGAACAAAGGGAGTCTCGGAGTGACGGACAGTGGCTGAAGGGAAATAGAAAAATCACATCTACAATCTCAAACATAACTTAATGGACAATGTTTTGTGACAGAAGATGAAAATATGAAGGGCTAAAATTGCGTAATTGCAACTGACAACTGTCACTGACATTCAATTGCCAATTTATATGTAAATGTTCATAATTGATGATAACCTTTGCGTTTATATGTGTTTTTGACGTTGGGTAGGTTGTAGAAATACTCAGGATTGCCCTGCAGCCATCTTACTGACTGCATGGTTGTGGTTAATTAACCAATTAGCGCTAATTATGAGTACAATCACCTGTTGTTTGTATCTACTGGAGGGGAAATGGCATGTTTTTCATTTTCAGCCACTGCTTTGTGAGATCTTCTGTAACCACACGATAAATCCTTATATTTTCCATTAGGATTACACATACAGGACAGTATTTCAGTAGAGATGCACAGATATATCTGCATATATTTCCTACTGGCTGTTATCTGTTACAAAGGAATTTCACTGATGGTCCAAATTGTACTGTTGATTGTAGAGCTGCAACAATTAATCGATTAGTCGATCGACAGAAAACTAATCGGCAACTATTTTGATAATCGACTGATCATTTAAGTTATTTTTTCAGCAAAAAGTCCAAAAATTTGATTGTTCCAGGTTCTCAAATGTGAAAATTTGCCACTTCTCTTGGTCTTGCATTATAATAAATTGATAATTTTAGGATTTGGCTGTTGGTTGGACAAAGCAAGACATTAGATTTCACTGTTTTCTAATGTTTTATAGACCAATCGATTAATTGAGAAAATAATCAGCAGATTAATCGAGTTAGATGCAGCCCTAGTTGACTGTAGTGGAAATGATCATTATTATGCATTGTTGCATCTAAACTTGCATGTGTAGTTGCTGGTTGTTAAATGAAACTCAAAGCACACTGTCGGCAGCATATAAACTGGGAATTGCTGAAAAATGTGCCTGAAAAATACTATATAAATATGATTCACCTCATTCCCTTTTGTAAATGTTTTTCAGAGACTCAGGGGTTGTGGATCTGTCTGTCCATCACAGAGCTCACCCCCAGCGGCAGCAGCAGGCTGTGTCCTTGTCCCCCACAAGCCTTTCTGCTAGGGGAGAGTATGGGGAAGACGGCATGTCTGACAGGTTCACAGAGGGACAGGACGTCTTGGCCCGGTGGTCAGATGGCTTGTTCTACTTGGGGACAATCACCAAGGTTAGTGTGAGGGAAACACTCCTTTTGATACTATGAGGTGAAATTTGACATCCTTGTTAGAAGTTCTGGCATGTGGAAACAGGCCTTCAGGTTAATAAATTTGACGGTTTTTAACTTTTATTTGACCATTTTACTTAATTTGACAAAGCGTTGGCTGTTACATAGATTATGCTTAGCAATTTTGGTCATAGGATGCATAAAGTGTCCCCTTCTTGCCTGCAACAATATCTGTGTGGTGTTTATGAAGACATAAATCTGTTTTTGTTTTGTCCCTCAGATAGACCGGGACAAGCAGAGATGCTTTGTGGTTTTTGAGGATCGGTCAAAGTCTTGGGTTCTCTGGAAAGATATTCAGACAGGTAAGTTCTTGCAACTTCAAGATTTACATGTTTGTGAAATATTTGGATCATACTAAAAGTGCTGTCCTTGATCATTTGCAGGTAATCTAAAAGATGTATACATGCTATTTTATTGCCTGGCAGCATCTGCACTTTAGATTCTGTACAGTTTAATGGTGATTTTGTGTGACTTCGTGGATTAGTATTGTGCTCTGCACACCCGTCAGCTTTCTTCTGTTCCTCCTTACTCTTATCTCCCTACTCTTGTTGCTGACAGTTAACTGTCCACAGTGTCTGGCATCAGTACAGCACCAGTGCACTGCGCACATGTAAAGAGGAACATAAGGGAGATACACTGACAGGCTGGGGTCTATCCACTTCCAGATCAGTCAGTTGAAATGCAAATATGACCCAGATTTGCTTTGTAATTAAGCTTAACATGATTTGTGATAGATTAAGGATTGGAACATTTTGACAAATATCCACCAGTTAATTGTATATTTATTTTTAAAGCTTAAAATCTAATTCCAAATTGAGCTGATCCACATGTTGCTGCACAGCTGTATGTACACAGTGTTGTAGAGCTGATTTTAAAAGTTAACAGCAGCCTTGTTTTCTGCTGACCTCCAGTGGTTGGAGTTCTCACTTTGACTGGTCTTGACTCTTTCACAACTAGCATGCATAACGGCTGCTGGTGAAAGAATTGTGAATATTTTCCCTGACTTCTTTTGTCCATTTCAGGGGATGAAGATGATGACGATGATGAGGATGATGACATTGTGTGCTCCATATGCCAGGATGAAACTTCAGAGGAGCCCAATGAGATTGTCATTTGTGACAAGTGTGGACAAGGTACACTTTGTTTTAAACAGCCGACATCCATTCTTTGTTCATCTACTTATTGGGCTCTAATCTCTGATCATCGAGGGCATTTGTACTTCTTCAGAGAACAGTCCAGTAGATGGCAGCTGCATGTAAATGTGTTCATTGTCCTTTAGGCTACCATCAGCTGTGCCACTCCCCCATCATCGATGCCTCTGTCATCGACTCAGATGACAAATGGCTCTGCTCAGAGTGTGAGCTCACTTCTATACCTAAGGTACAGCTTTTGTTTTGAGTATAAATACATAAAACCTTTAGTTGAATGTTTAAGTTGTTTGATTAGATGAGCGTGTATTTACATGGCAAATAGCTGTTTTTGTGAGACTCACTATTTGCTCTGCGTTAACTGTAAAGGAGAGTGGAGATAAGAGACTCTATAGAGTAGCAATAAGATAATCTATGGAGTAAATACTGTATATGTGTGTATATAGTTTTATGTTGGAGAAATCATGCTTATTGTCTATGTGGTTTACAGAGGGGGGGTGCACACAGGAGGGGAGCGTCTGCTAAAGGCTTTCTGCAGCACCAGCAGCAGCACATGGAGCTACACCTGTCCTTCCCGTACACTCTGGAGGAACTGGTGTGGGACCAGGGACACAAGACTAATATCCAGCAGTGCTACTGCTACTGTGGAGGTCCAGGAGAGTGAGTAACACATACTTTAAAAAACAAACTAAAGGATCTGGGTAAGCAATGTCCTGCGTGCCCATGTTTAAAAAACGTTTTAATATCACATATCCTGGCACCACTAACCACAGTCTCTCTCTCTCTCCCCCCCTCTCTGTTTCCTTGTAGTTGGTTCCTGAAGATGCTGCAGTGTAACAGGTGTCAACAGTGGTTCCATGAGGCGTGTCTCCATTGCTTACAGATACCCATGCTCTACGGAGATAGGTGCAAATACCACTATGCATATGTTTCATACGTATAATATATATATTTATACCGTAACTGTGAGAAAGACTGATTAGGTGGCAGGGGTCTTGTTAAGATCCCTGTCAACTTTAAACCTTGTTAAAATTACTACAAACATCCTCTCTTTTTGTCTGTGTGGCCGATAGCATGTGATTATTTACTCAGCTGTCTTAATACAGGAAATAAATTCAGTGGAGGAAGTGATACTATGTTTGGTGTTGTCACCTCCATTTTGTGTTTTCATATATCCGGACACATTATTTTGTATTATTGCTTGTGTAACATTTACTTTTATAAAGTGCTAGGCCTTTAAAATATGCCCTTGGGTCACCAAATCATTCTGTAATAAGCTGACGTGTTTTTTTTGTTTGTTTGACTGTAGGTTTTATCTGTTTATTTGTTCCGTTTGCAATGGTGGGCCAGAGTACCTCAGCCGACTGCCTCTCAGATGGTAAGTGAATCTCAAGATGTATGTTCAACTTTGACACAGATGGCCGTCCTTAAAAACAGTATATTATTTAATAAAATACACAAGCATGTGATTGCCCTTCTTTCCAAAGTAGTACTTTTTTTTT
>NTHP01000172.1:311240-325710 GCA_003416845.1 Oplegnathus fasciatus | reverse complement strand
TTTTTTGCACCCTGTCTTTCCTGTGTGGTGACTTCCCTCCCCCGTGTCTGCAGCTCGCCAACACTCCGAGATCAGAGCGATATGAAAGTGTTCTGGAGGCATTAAACAACAACAGCAGCATGTAAGTTATTCCTTTACTGGTTAATCGTTTGGGTGTTCAACCCCATGTGTTTCTCTAAACTCTTATCTGTCCTAGTTTTTGTACAGACTCTTGTGTGTTTCTGCCTGTCATTACCCTTTCTCATTCTCCTATCTCTTCCAGGTTCATGTCAGGGAAGGAGGTAAAGAAAAAGAAGCACTTGTTTGGGCTGAGGATCCGTTTCCCTCCTGCTCCCCCCAACTCTGATGAACCAACCAGCAGAATGATGGAGAGGGCTTCACATGAGATCACCATCAAGGGATGCAAGTCCACCAAAGCCCTACCTGGCATGAGGTAAGCTGAAGTTAAATGTTTTGCTATTTCTGGGTGGGACATCACCCAGAAACATATGATGATCATAATATGAATAGAGCCTTTGTTAATGACACTATAAACAGTGATACAACATGCAGAAAAGCAGTATTTTGATATTATCCTGCACCTTGTAATTTGTTTAATAACGAGTAACTGCTAAACAGTTCTAGTGTTATTAATCGACATCTGTCATTACTTGTGAAACTGTTGTGAAATAATGTTGTTATTGTTGCTCTAGAACTTGCAATACTTTAACCAATGGCACAGAGAAGAAGAAAAAGAAAAAGAGGAAGCAAGGAGCACGTTCTCTGGAGACTCTGGCTAAACCACAACGCTCCAGTGAACTCTTATCCCAGGTGTTTGTGTGTGTGTGTGTGTGTGTGTGCGCATGCATTTGTATGTATATCTTAGTGGGCGTGAGCTGGGTGTGTACATAGTTGTTGAGGGGAGGGTATTTTTGCATTATTCTGTATAGATCTGAGCTCACACACAAACTCTCAAACTGTAACTTTTGCTGGGGATATTGAGAAACTGTTTTCATGTCTTTTGACAGGAAATAAGAAAGCCTCTGCCACTAGAGCCCCACACATTGGATCACTTAACCTCGATCAAGTAAGTGAACAATTGTGGTGCAGAAGCTACCATACTGTTAGGGCTGCAACTAGTCACTATTTTCATTTTTGATTAATCTAATAGAAAACATGAAAAAATAGTGAGCCCATGGTGACATCTGCAAAGTGCAGCAGTCTAAAACTAAACTAAAAAAAGATTTTTAATCTATTACTACATAACAAAGAGAAAAGCACCAAACCCTCAGATTTGAGGAACTGGAACCTGATCATTTTCTGAGCATTTTTTGCTTTATTGTTGACTAAAACGATTAATTGATTATCAAAGTTTTTGCTGATGAATTTTCTCTCGATAGATTGATTAAATGATTGATTGATGAATTGACTAATTGTTTCAGCGCTTTGTATTTAGTTAACTATAACTAAGTTTCAGCAGCATTTTTCTTTGTCTGTGTATAATCCTTTTCATATTACCATCCCCACAACACCAGGAGTGAAAGGTCTCTGCTGTCTTCTGATGTGGAATCCATAGGAGCCCTGAGCACCACAGAAACTACCTCAACTAGCATTTCAAGACAGTCCAGGTATGCCTGGTACGCAACTTCAACGTTTACCCCTTTCTCACTTTTCATCTATGGATGGCAGTGTCGGTCAGTCTGTCTGTTAGTCTACCACTTTGGTCCAGACTGAAATTCTCAACAGCTATTGGATGGATTGGCACTACATTTTGCACAGACATTCTTTGTCCCCAGATGATGCATGATCCCCTGACTTTTCGTTTAGCGCCATCATGAGGTTGACATTTGTGGTTTAGGGTGAAATGTCTAAAACCATTGAATGGATTGACATAACATTTTGTGCAGACATTTATGTTTCCCTCAGGATGATTTTTTTCCAATACTTTATCACTACATACCTGCAAAACTATTGACATTCCCATCAGTCTCAGCTGTACTTTGTGTTTCGTGCTGATTAGCAAATGCTAAAATGCTAAACTAAGATTTTGAACATGGTGAACATTTTACTTGCTTGACATCAGCATGTTAGCGTTGTCACAGAACAGCTGGCATGGCTGTAGACTCTTGGTCTCGTTTTGTAACTCCCCTCTGTATACTTTGTTTTTGCTATTGTCCTCAGAATTACAATCGTTTTTTTGACTTCCTCTTTTCCTATCAACCCCCCTCCAGCCTCTGTAGCTCCAGCAAGACGCGCACGACAGCCTGCATCATGCCTGTTTCCGCTCCACCCTTAAAAAGGAAACGTGGGCGACCACGACGGGCCCTGCAGCCCCCCAACCCAGAGATCCCCCCTCCCAGCCATGCAGACCCGAACCCCTCAGCTACAGAGATGCTGAGCCCACTCCCAGGGCTCCACTCCACAGACATAGTTCACGGCATGGACCCCAACAGCCAGCTCTCCCACCTCAAGAGCTCCATCAGCAGCTATTTCGGAGCAGCAGGGCGGCTGGCTTGCGGGGAAAAGTATAAAGTCCTGGCACGACGGGTCACCCTCGACGGCAAGGTGCAGTACCTGGTGGAGTGGGAAGGAGTCACTGCCTCCTAGACTTGTCATTGTCAACATCACCTCTTACCAGCGCCTACAAGAGGTTAATGGCTGTGCTAAGGACACATGTACACAGCCTGTATTCAGAGCATTAATTGATATATGCCTTTGTTTAGTTTAGACAGGAACAAGTTTTGCCTGTTGAGCCTACTGGTTCAGTGCAGACCTGGGTGATTATAGCACATTTAAACATGTCTTTCTGTGTTTAAAGATTCATTGATAAAGACGAGGCATTGTCATTATACCACACCATATGTGTTTATTCTGCTTTTAACTTTCATTATCTGCTTTGAATGTTTACAGAATCCCCCATTTATTCAGGGGCAAATAATTGATCAGTGCACTGCACCTGTAGGCTTTCAGTGATTCGTTATTGTGCTTGATTTTTAATCCAGTGATATGCTTTTTCATTTCCAGACCAGTTAAGTATGAGACTGTAAGTTGTTTGACAGAATGTAGTTGGTCAGGCATTAAATGGTGAATCTTGGAGGATAAGAGAAAGAGGGGAAGTTTTGTTCAAAGAATTTTCATTAATTTCACTTTTGCAGTCATTCAGTGAACAGTTACATATGTTTGGTTAACATTTATTTCTGTACCAAATGTGGTGAATAAATACGTGTCCCCTCCTTCTCTAGTCCCAGCTATGAGTACCTCTTGTTGCCTTGGGCAGACATATCCTTCAGTTGTGTTTTGGAAAGTGTGCTCATTTGTGAGCAGTTCAGGAGGAACTCAAAACAAAAGAGATGTGCTGCTGCAAATGTTTATTATTTTATATAGAATTATACTACATTAATGTTACCTTTTCCACTTGTACTTTCTGTTTTATGCCTTTTTTCTGTTCAGAAGGGCAGATTTATCTGATTTTGTTCTCTTTTTTTAATTATGGATTGCACATATCAAATTATGTCCGTTAGGCCGTCATCTCATTTTGAACAGATAATTTTAGCTTTTCAGTTCATACATGGCAGCATTTTCATCCATGGTAATATTCTTTAAATATTTTTTTTGTTAGTCATAACTCTGTTAAAATTTAAATGAGAGATTATGAAAAATAACATCCCCAAATGAAGTCTAATTTCAGTGTATAAATGTTCAGAAACCCAAACCCAAGAGGACTCCTTGTAACCTTTTAATCATTTTGATCTGAAATTGATAAAAATGACTGTTAACTTTGAAATCTTTAAGGACCTATTTAGTTTTTACTTTGTCTGATAGTTATTCAAATAAAAAAAATAAAGTGCTGCATAAGATAAATGTTGTATACCCAGTTCCCCTACCTAGAGTTCAGAATTGTTTTGCTTTTTTTGTGCTGCCTATGCAAGTTAGTCCTGGATTAAGGTGTTGCTCAGTCATATAATTGGACCATATGGCCTGACAAAGGGGAGCTTCAGCGTTATTATTTAGAGGATTTGACTACATTTTTCGTGTCACAGGTGCAAAACAAAATCAACATAAAAAAATGCACTTGGATTTTTGCTTTTACAGTCAAGTTCGCCTCGTAGTCGACACACTCAGGATATGCCCCAAAACTTCACTGTATTGTATAGGCCAGCATTTGCAGCTCAACAGGAGGTTTTGATATAAGTTATTCAGTGTTGTTGGTCAGTATTTTTATATCAGGTGCTCCATTTGTCACATTACTTTTGACCATTATGTATGCATGTAAGCTTTTTTTTCTATGAGCAAAATAATTTGTAGTCTATTTTTACTTGCTTGTTTAAACTCAGAAAACAATCACTGGAAAACTAATATGCTGTATGTCATTGCAAGAGGTAAATATTCCGTTCTTTTTGTTTTTTTTGTCGAAATGGACAGACCTTTTTGACATTGATACCTCTTCATTGTGCGGATGTAGTCAGTGCATTTGAAGCTTCTCTCCTCTGTTCAGCCAGTCTCAGCCGACATGTTGCTGCCACTGGCCTCCAGCAGGCTTCTGTAGCCAAAGAACATACATGTAACGTCTGCTTTGTCTCTTGAGATTCTTCTTATTACATTTTTTATACATCATTATATAGGTTGACGTGTTACTTCTGAACCTGTTTAGTTAAAGGATAAATAAAAGCCGATATTTTGAGCTGTTGTGTTGTTTACTTGCTGTCTTCAGTCGATGTTTTCACACTTGAGCCTCCTCAGCCGTTGTAAAATTTGACAGTTCCAGTGCACGCGCCAGTGTTCGCGGCCACTGCCATTGACGATCCTCTCCACCAATCACCTCACAGACAGCTTTGTCGTATCCAATCACAAAACGCGTTGTTAGGATGTGGGCGGGGACTAAAATTACAAATTCTTCTGGCTAACTTACCTTTTACTACATCTACATTGGGTAACCTGGAGAGTTTTGTTCAGCTAGAAGTACCAAATACATATTTTTATGCTTCCATAGGACCAGGACGACTAAATTAATATGTTTTTTAAAACGTAAACTATGTCTGTCCGGTTGTTCGGTCGCTTTTGCTCTAAAAACAACGATAACGTTAACTAGCTAGCCACCTGTTGATACAGCGAGCATCTTTGTTTACATTCAGCCAGCGTAGCTATGCTAGCTTGTTTGCCTTCCTCTACTATAGTCACAGATGTTTAAAAGGTAACGGTATATTGATGAGTTAGTTATCGGTGTCCAAACATTCGTACAAGTTGGAAATGTTGCTTGAGCGACTCAAAGCTAACCCCAGCAAGTCAAGGCAAGTTGTTGATTAGCTGAAGTCGACATGTAGCTACTAATGATTAGTCTGATGTTTGAGGACGAGAAGAGTTTAACCGAAGATGTGGTCAGTTTGAGGAATCTGCTTCGATAGACGGATATCAGCCTGCAAAGTGTGGGACACAAACTGAGATGAGTTAACTTGATGACATGAACACACAGCTGTTGATAGCTGTGTGTGTTGTAACACCGCTTCTCGTCATGCAGAGTAAACCTGCGGCCACCTGTTGAGGACATTACAAAGAGTTAGTAAAATGCTGTATGATGAGTCCCTCTTCACTGATGTTTCTATGTACGCCTTCTGCAGTCAGTCAGGAGGACATGATGACAGGGTTGAGTGTGAGCAGAGGAGTCCTGATCGCCTGACCTTACGAGACCTGCAGACACCTGATGTTCCTTCATCCCAGCCAGGCTGTGTTTGTCAGGAGAGGCCCCCCAGTGGGACAGCTGAGAGACGTGCTGTTGCTGGTAGTTTTAGCCCACCCTCCTCCAACTCTAGGGTGAGAGACAAGATCATGCGTGTCTTCTTGAGTAAAACATTCATATACTGTACATTACCTTGTCTCATGCTACATACTGTAATTTATGCATGTGTTGAGAACAGATACTTGTTCCATCTCTCAAAAATATCTGTGAATAGATCAATTGCATTTTTGTTTTCACTCAAACCACCTGTGTTGGTCATCAGATGATGATGAGGTGACAATGAGGTGATATTATAACAGTCAGTTTTAAAGGATGTGAATGTGGTCCGTACAGAAATCTGTGTTTTTTACGGAAAGGGATATCAGATTTAACGTTTCCACCTCTGATCCATTTCACAATAAGCTGTAAATTTAATATAGATAACCTTTATTCAAGATCTTTGGTAACAAACAGAGCCAGGGTCATCACACAACTATGCACACCTCTCATCCACACCTGTGTTCTGCCTTCTGTTCAGTCTGCCTCAGTCAAGGCCAGATCAGTAGAGATGGAGTCCGTTTCTTCAAGGAAGAAGGCGGGCTGTATGCGTCAGGAGAACGCCTGTCTGAGCATGCAGGATGAGCAGCTCATCAGTGACCTTGATGCTATGCAGTATGATTTGGCCACCTTCAAGTCGCAGGTATGACAGCCATCCCTACACAGATGATTTGTGTGAATAAAGGTGCTGTAATCTGCTGTAATCTGCTTCTCCTGCCTACTTACACCCAACTCATTAAAAGGGTCAAACCATCGGAAAAACACAGTTAAAGTGTGGACCAATGAAGCTACAGCAGCTCTACAGGACTGTTTTGAGTGCATGCACTGGCACATGTTCAGAGATGCCGCCACCCTGGAGAACCATATCGATCTTGAGGAATATATATCATCAATGACATCATACATCAGCAAATGTGTTGATGATGTGGTGATCACAAAGACAGTAAAATCATTCTCCAACCAGAAAGCCTGGCTGAATGGAGGGGTGAGGGCCCTCTCCAGAGCCAAAAAAAGCTGTCAAGGACAAGAAAGCATACAACACCGCCAAAGCGAGACTGAAAGCTGGCATCAAGGAGGTGAAGCGGAGACATCAGGGGAGAGTGGAGAGAGACCTCAACGGCAACAACACCAAAGATAAGTGGCAGACGGTCCAGGCTACAAAAGCAGGAGTGCCTCCCATCATGTGTGAGGCCACGTTGCCAGATGTGCTTAACACCTTTTATGCTAGCTTTGATCTCCTCAACAAAGAGTCAGCTGTCAAGTCTACTCTGCCTCCAGATGACCGGCCACTGTCAGTATCCACAGCGGATGTGAGAAAAACCCTGCCGAGAGTGAATATGAGTAAAGCTGCTGGGCCTGATAACATCCCTTCTGGCAGTGTGCTAAGAACATGTGCCAACCAGCCAGTCAATGTCATCTGTGACATTTTTAAGATATCGCTGTCACAAGAGGCTGTTCCCACCTGTGTCACGGCAGCCACCATAGAAAGCATCCTGGCACTGGAAACATTACGAATTGGCACACCGGCAGAACATCCTTGGTGCCCATCTACTGAACATCAGTGATATTGCATATCGGTGAGGTGAGGTGCCTGCACAGAGCCCAAAGGGTACTAAAATACAATACCCACCCCAGCCACAGCATGTTCACCCCAGCCACGGACTGCTGCCCTCTGGCAAGCGATACAGAAGCATCTGCTGCTGTACCACCGGACTCCAAAGTAGCTTCTCTCCTCAGGCTGTGAGACTCCTCAACTCACCCTCCACACTCCATAATTAAATGACATGGAACTTTCTGTCATGCTGGTTTTGCACATTACAATACTACCACCGTTTTGCATAATATATGTATATAAGTAACAGTATATATTGTTTTTATTTCATATTTTTATTTTTTATTCTATTCTAATTTTTAAATATTTGTATATATGCTCTGTGTGTGTAGCGTGAAGGGGCTACACCTTTCATTTCATTGTGCAACCCTGTGTTGTGTAATGACAAAATAAATTAACCTTGTAACCTTGTATGTGCTTTCTTCTTTAGGTCGCTCTCCGAGGCCCCAGGGTCGGGGTTAAAAACAATGTGGCAGTCATGAGCGAGCAGATTCGTCAGCTTCAAGCAGACCTGGAGGCTCAAGCCAAAGAACTAAAGTAACTGTTGCATGCCTATTTATATACACTGGATACTGAGTTGGTGTGAAGATTATGCAATGTGCTCTAGGGTACAGTCATTCATAATACTAGAATTGTCAGTAGACTTTTGCCACTATTCCTGTTGTAAGTACCCCTACTGGGGCACACTTGACTGTGGCTTTTAATGATTTGCCTTTTACCTTTTTTAACATCTAGTTGAAGGCAGAATTAATATCCTAACAACCTGTCCTTGCCTGTGTTTCCCAGGGCAGCAGAACTGAGGGCAGAGTGTAGCCAGGAAGCAGCAGCTCACAGTGACATTGTGGTGGCGACTCTCACTGAGGAGCTGAACGCGCTCAGAGAAGAGCTGGACAACAAGACAGCACTGGGCAAACGGTGATGCCTTTAACTGGGCTTGGCTTCCGCACACGATTTCATTTCATTAAAGTACATTTCCAGTATTTTGGGAAACAATATGAACACCATATGAATTTGATCTGCTACAATGTCTTTTGTTGCACTTAAATTGCATTTAAGACATGATTGTTTTTGCACTTATGTTCTACCTCATCCCTTACAGAGCGGAGCAACAAAGGAACCAAGCACTTCAAAATGCAGAGAAACTCAAGGAAGCCTTCAAAGATTATAAGGCTACCATTTCCATTAAACTTAAGAGGGTAAATTTAATTAATTTAAATAATTTAATTATTTAAGTGTATATCTATTTTTTCTATTTTTAACTCATTTTTAGTTGTATGTTGATGCCAAACATGTATTTTCGTTTGTGTTTTGAAGGTGATGGAGAGTGAGAGCAAACTAAAAGAGAGTCTAATTGAGTGTGACAGAGAAAAGGAAGAATGGGAACTGAAGTGCTCTGTGTTGGCGAGAGAAAAGGTTGAACAGAGCCAAACAATTAGGTACGCATGTGAGATTGTCTCATATAATTGTTTCTGTACATGGTTTTCTTAATATTTGTATATCGAAAGAGAAATAAGAAGATTTCTGATTTATCATTATTAATCAAATCTTTCAGAAGAAATAGCTTTGATTTGCTAGTTAACACATTTTTATCCCCGATCTTCCTCCTCGCCTGCCTCCCAGCCAGCTGAAGGAGGACGTGAGGCAGGCCAAGTCTGTGGCTGCTGGCCTCCAGGATCAGCTGGAAGAGGCTGGACAAAAGGCCTTACATCTGGAGCGGCAGCTTATGGAGCGGGGAGTGGAGTGCAGGAAGCTGGCCTCTCTGCACAAGGAGCTGGAAGACCTGCGGAGTCTGACTCAGAGCCAGGAGCAGAGGGTGGCCCAGAGCCACAGAGAGGCTCAGCAGAGCCAGGCGGAGCTGGCCAGCCTGGAGGCCACGCTGGCCCTGCTGCATCTACGAGAGGTGGAGAGGAACATACACACACGATCACATTGTCGTTTGTGTTCCCATGTCACATGGTTTTGTTAAGTCTCCCCCAATGTTTGACCTAAAGAATTGTTACATCAGTTTATGTGTTTGCCCAAACCTGGTTTTGGTACCACACTAACTGTCCAAAACAAGTTGCCATATATATCACTGATCTTGCCCAGGGGGATGACGTGTTTACTGTTGTCATATGTTTAATAATTTCAGGGTGGTGTGGGGCCGCTGTGCGCCAGGCCCTGCATGTTGCCCCCTGTGGACTATTCAGGAACTGCACACCTACTGAAGCTAAAGCCAGGTATGCTGACAAACGTATGTACTTTTTCCTAATATGATATAAAAAAATAGAAGCATTCCTGTCCTTTCTTTCCCCGTTGCTCAATCCCTGCAGGTGAAGGCTACCAGCAGCTGCTACGAGTGCTGCAGTCGATGGAGGCCGAGCGGACCAAACATAACAGCCTTGTCGAGCGGCTTCAGGAGCGTCTGACCAGAGCCCAGGAGGAGATCTCCACCCTGCAGAGCTCCATGGCCCAGAGAGCCTCCCACTACCAGAGCCTCCACACGGAGCTGCTGGACAAAGTCAGCAAAGCCACTGACACAGAGAAAGAGGTCCCTTTTCTGATCTTCTCTTCTGTCATCCCCTTTCTTAATTTCTTTCTTTCTTTTTGTCATTTTGTTTACTTTTACACATACTTACAACTTTCTCAGCCATCAAAAGTGAGGCTATATATTGTAATTTTAATATACATTTTTGGTTCTCATAGATTGTTGTACTCACAAGCTGTTTGTTTTTTATCTCTGTTTCGCTTCAGTTGAAAAGAAAAAGTGCACGTGTGGCTTCGCTGGAGAAACAGTTACAGGAGAAAACCTCGGCCTATGGTCAGGCTGCGCTGAGGAACACTGAGCTGGAGAATCAGCTGCTGGTACAACACACACACCCACATGTTTTATTTGCTTTTCATGTTTAGACTCCTTATAGACTCCTTTTTTATTTTATGTTTTCCTTTTTCTAATTACAGGAGAAAGCCAGCACCCTTCAGCATTACCAGTCACTGATGACCAAAAAGCAAAGAGAGTACCAGCAGTCGCTGGAGAAGAGTAAAAAATCTCAATCTCAACAATACACGGAGCAGCAGCATAGAATAGAAATGGTGATCTAGACCTACATCTTTGTCTCGCTCACTTTCTCTCCACTGAACCTCCACAGTGTCATTCTACCACACCCCCCTGTTACAGTTCATTTCAAGTCTATTCAGCCAACCTTTGTTTCGTCAGCTGCAAATTAATTCATGTCAAACCTGATTGAAGTTAATTTGCACCTAGAAATTGTCGTAGAACGAGATGGAGAGAGAATTTGTGCTCTGAGCTTCTAAAACAATACCGGCTGTGACCTTATTTAAAACAGCAAAAGTGATATTACCTGTAGTAAGTAACAGTGTTTTCTCTCTTCTGCAGTTGCAGTTGTCTGTGGAGGAGGCTCAGTCTCGGGTGCTGGAGATGGAGCAGGAGCTGAGCTCACTCCAGAGGGAGCGAGACGACGCTCAGAAAGCAGCTCTCCTGCTGCAGAACACTGTGGACCAACTCACACAGGTCAGGGCACTTCTTACAGTGTGTAGGACCATACCAATGCATCTTTTTACCTTTACTGGGTAAAGCACAGGAACCATTTCAGGTTCAACAACTATAATTGAACCCAGGTATATACTGTACTGTTTATATATGAACAATTGTGATTTAATTACAGCAGAAGCAGGTTGAAGTGAGACATAGCGAGGAGTTGCTGCAGAGTTTCAAAGAGCAGGCGGCTCAGTCAGCCGCCAAGGTTTGTACCTGGTCACCATTGACAAAGACAAATAACCAACATTTAACTGTACAAAAACATCTGGCAGAATTAATGAATTCCGTTATAACCACTAGTTTGCACCATCCGTGACTTCTGTTTGTACATCAGGTGTGTGAACTACAGTCGTCCCTGTCAGCGTGTAGAGAGGAGCTGAACTTATACCTGCAGCAGATGGAGGAGGTAAAGGAGAACTATGAGAGTGAGCTGCAGGAGAGCAATGACAAGGTACAGTGATGCATACAATGAGACTGTCTCGGTTTGCAAGAGAATTTGTACACACTTCTGTCTTTCATCTTATCCCCTCCTCTATTGTCTATGCAATAGGCTGATCTTCTCCCCTGTTCCTTCCTCCTCAGGTGTCCTCTCTGCAGGAGAAGCTCCACAGTGCCAGCCTGGTCTGTCAGAGCTCCAGTCAGCAGAACTTGCAGCTGCAGCTTTCTCTCCAGCAGCAGCAGACCATGCTGACTGAGAGCACTGCTCACATCTCTGAACTGGAGGAGAGTCAGAGCCAGCTGCAGACACAGGTTAGTTGGAGACAGTTAAAAACCCTCTCAAATACCAGGTTAACAAGAGAATGTACGTCTGAAAATATAAACAACACCATGGAGTATTTTTGTATGTAATATTTAGTGACACTGACAGGAATCCATTGTTTTTATTTCAACTGTAATGTCATGAAGAACTTCACAGGCTGAGTTATTTTAGTGCACAAAAAGAAATCAAGACTTTAACTTTGCACCACTTCAATTCAAATGAGCTTTATTGGAAAATACAGAAGTTTTTGTTGCCAAAGCAAAATACAAGAATAGATATCATCCAAGAGGATGTATTACTAAAGACTCATGCAAATTATTGCTTTAAGACATATTTGGAGCAGGGCCAGATTAATTCACTTGGGGGGCTCTTGGGGAAAGATTCACTGTGGACCCCTACTGATGACTGCTTATTCCATTTTCTGTGAATTGTGTATTAGTTCGTAATTAATTTGTGGTAATTGTAGTATTTATAAATTTGTTTAGGAAAATACACCATATAAGCACAGTATAAATTGAGATAATAAAGGCCTTAAAACTAGATCTTAACTTGAGGCCCCTCTACACCACAAGGCCTTGATTTGGTAACAACGCAGGTGTCACCTTAGGAGCTGTATAATTTCTGTCTATATTGCATAAAGTATTACCAAACACATTTTCAGTTAATCAGCTGCCACAAACTAATTGCCTCATAGTGAACTCGAGGCCCCGGGGCAATTTCTGCATGATTTGGAGAGCTGGTGTGTCTTCTCTGTTCATGGCATCAGTGCTTCTCTCTGTCTCTATTGGTCACCCAGTGTTACATGTTGAGCAGCCATGAAGCATACTCCTTTTAATAATCTCAGTTATGTATTAGTTTGAAAGTTTGTGGTTAAATTCATTATGACATTTTAGGAAAATATGTGTCTGTAATATTTTATTATAACATTTGTAATATTTGTAAGTTCAGCAGTGTCTCCAGCTCTCTTTGGCAGCAGTGTGTCCTCTCTAGGCAGTAGGTTTCATTGAGTCTGTATCTTGCCAAGGTTTTTCTGAGTTTAGGCTCAGTCACAATGCTCCCATAATGAAAATTAACTTCCTTCCAACAAGTTTTATGTTTGATTGATTTGATTGGACTGAGTGAACCGAGAGCTACTCTGAGACATTTCTGGTAGCTTTGCCAATGGTCTTCTCTTGGCAATGAAGGGTCTTATAATGGTGCAAGTCAGGTTTACTGGGTTTTATGTGGCAATAGAAACTTTTACTGAAATGTTTTTATACGAGACGATTAATTATAAAAATTCTGCAAATCCAATTTAATTGTCCATTAAAGCTGCAGTCGGTAGGATTGAGAAGAGACCGGACTTAGCTTGAAAATTATAGTTACAATTTCCAGGTCCCTCCCCCTCCCTCTCCACTGCACTCCAGCTCGCCTTCAAAGCCCCTCCCCGCAGAGTCGCTCGGTCTAATTCTTTCTTTTTAGCTGGCTTTTCTTCATTGGTCTTCTTCTGTTTACTTGTCTTTGTCGTGTAAGCTGTTGTTGGCAAAGGAGGGATGAGCAGTTTTCTCATTGCTTGGTTGTTCGGTGGTTGTTTGTCCACCATTGCGTCCGCTCACTGAAGATATGGCGCTTCATGGACTTAGCGTATTCACAGGGGAGGAGAGCTGCTCGCAGCGTGTGCAGGAGCAGTGATTGACACTCCGTCAGACACTCCTCCTGCTCTGATTGGTTGTTTTGATTCGGGCGTGGTGGATTCTTGCAATTGGCATTAGGGGCAGCAGGTGGAGCCAGAGGAGTCTGATTTTTTTTCACAGATTATCTGTCTCATGTAGTACCGTCAGGACATAGTGACAGTTTTAGCAAATATGACTGAAAGTTGTTTTTATACAGGTTACCTACTACGACTTTAAATTCTTAGATAGAAGTGTCCTTCTATCCCTCTCATTCAGCTTAGTCACACTAATCCACTAATTTAAACATATTTTCCTGGGGCCTGTAACATTATGTCTTGTTTTCTTTAGGTTTACAGTCAGAGCTCACATCTGACAAATGTTTGTGACGTGTCCAAGTTTTAGAGGGTGACAGGTAGAAAACTATTTTCATTTTCTTTGTCTCGGTCACAATCCTTCTTCTCTGTGATGGAGTTTACTCATTCTTACTGTTGCATTGCATCTTCACTAGAAACCATTTCCGCATTTTATTATGCCTCTGCGCCGGTGATATTTGGCACAAACGTCCAATTGGACTCAAGAATGATCTGATTAGATTTTGGTAGTCAAAGGTCAAGGTCACTGTGACCTCACGTCCGTCCCTTTCTCGTGAACGTGATATCTCAGGAACGCCTGGAGGAAATTTCATTACATCTGGCACAGCTCGTTGTAGAGAGGGTGAATAGGGTTATCCAAGATGGCTTTGATTTTGTCCCTCGTCCTCCTCTCCGCCTCTGCCTTCACACTGTCCAGTTCCAACCTGATCACCGAGCTGGCCCTCCTTAACAGCCTGTTGAGACTGCTGACCTCCAAGCCTTGATGCCACCACCCCAGCACACCACCGCGAAGAACGGAGCACTGGCTACTACAGACTGATAAAAGATCTGTTGTACACACTGAAGGATCTGTGTCCTCAAGAAGAACAGTCTGCTCTGTCCCTTCCTGAAGAGGGCTTCAGTGTTGTGAGCCCTCTCCACTTATTTGTTGATTTGGACCCCAAGGTACTTGTATGAGTCCACCCTCTTCCTCTCCCTGGATGACAACCAGGACAGGGGGCCTCCTGTTCCTCTGGTAGTCCACCACAAGCTCATTGGTTTTGCTGATATTGAGCTTCAGGTGATTG
>NTHP01000172.1:277103-298161 GCA_003416845.1 Oplegnathus fasciatus | reverse complement strand
TGTGTGTGTGTGTGTGTGTGTGTGATAAAAGGTTTATGGGTTAGTGTGTGTGTGTGTTGCCGCTGGAGACAAAGACTGCGATCATTTCTGTCAGCAAACCAACCTGCCTGTCCTACACTCTCACACATTTTAGTTTTTAGGCCTCTTCAGTTAGATCTGTTAAATAGATTTATGAGTTTTAGGGGCACCTCTGTCTTTCAGCTCTTTTTCTGTTGCTGAGAACATTTTCACTTTAGAGGATGTGGTTCACTCGGTGGTATATTGCGTGTCATGTAGCTGTGCTCTAGTTCCTCCATGGAACTTCCTTAGTACTAGATGTCTGCACAACAGTCTGCATTATATCGACATCTAGGTATTTTTGCGCAAAAAATAGCAGTTCTCATTTTTGTGTGGAAGCAGCTGATTTTTGTGTTTAATGCACTTTTCCTCTGACAAGGCCTTTCTCTCACCTCTCCAGGCTTTTTTAAGACTTACTGTCAGTGACTTTGACCTGCTCTATACAAAATGCTGCTTGGATTACTTTAAAATAAGAGTACAACAACTCCACAAACTCAACAGTGTTCAGAATAATGCAAACTCAACAGAGTGCACAAGTAAGTAGAAAAAGAGTGCAAAAATAACTATAGAGGCTCTTTCCTCATAAAACAAACAGCCCACATTCACATTTAGAAGTCTTATATTCAAACATCTGTATCAAATATTCCAATGAATGTATGTAACTTGTCCAGACATTAGTTGGTCAGGCTTCAGTCCAGGAGCACACACATACACACTTGGCAGGACACCAGACATCACTGTACAAAGAAAGAAATGAAAGAAATTACTACCACACATAACCCCCCAAAAACAGCGATTTGTTGTTTTTACACTTCGTTTTCTGTACAGATTAAACCAGTAGTGGAATGTAACTAAGTACATTTACTCAAATACTGTCCTTAAATGCAATTTTGTACTTTACTGTATTTCCGCTTTATGCTTCTTTATACTTCACTACATTTTGGAGGCAAATATTGCGCAAATATTGTACTTTTTACTGCACTACATTTATTTGACAGCTTTAGGTAGTTTGCAGATTTAGATTATTAACACAAAATATAAATCAACTAATAAATTATGATACATTAAAGGTTAAGCTACCCAGCAGTATATAAAGTAAAAATTTAAATTAGTTCCATCTTTACCAGCTGCAACATTAAATGATGAATGAGTGATTAATGCGTCAGTAATTATAACCCAGTAATATAATATTTATGATTCTGAAATGGGTCATTCTGCATAATGAATACTTTTACTTTTGGTACTTTAAGTATAATTTGATGCTTTTACTTAAAAGATTTTCATTTAAATAAACGTCTGTTAAGTCACTATCTATCGCAGAATGAGGCAGCACAATGGTGATTGAGTCTATGACCCACTGATGAAAGCCCTTGCATTTGCAGTATTACGACCCGGGTGTCTGTGGCGACTTTNCTGGAAAAATCACAAGCGGCGCACAGTTAGGCTTTTAACAAGGCTTTTAATGCAACATACTCACTCTTCAACTCACCTGTGTATGAAGCAGCGTACTGTTTTCTGGTCTCTGCTAGCTTTGTGAGTAAACAGTTACTATGGCTGAACAAACAAAGAAAAGGTCAATGACTACAGACGATGAAACTTGGGAAGTGAAACTGAAGTGAGGTCCAAAAACACACCTGCAATTACCGATTATCGCGAAAGAGAACAAAATGAAAATCTTCAAGATTATAACTTTAAGTAAGATTTTGAATGCAGGACTTGTAACAGAGTATTTTTACACTGTAGTATTTCTACTTTTACTTCAGTAAAAGATCTGAATACTTCTTCCACCACTGGATTAAACAAATGAGATATAACATGTTATTAGTAAGCTTTAGAGGCGCTGGTAGGCTCGCTGTTTCCAGTCTGGGTGCTGAGCTAAAGCTTATAGTCTTATATTGAACAAACAGATTTGAGAGTGGTATGGGTATTTCCCAAAATGTTGAACTATTCCTTGAAGTAAAATTTGGACTGCAGGACCTTTACCTGTAATGGTATATTTCTACATTGTGATATTACTACTTTTCTTAAATAAGAATACATCTTCCAACACTAAAGACACCCGACTCTGCCAGTTGATTTAGACAAAGTGCACGGTCTGCACAAAATGGAGCACCCAGAACAGTTGCAATGCTAAGAGGAAGATGTTAACCACACTGGTGCACACACACCAGAGCTGTATGGAGGATGACTGGCTGTCTGGCACACGACTTAACCACAGCTGGCAATGCATTGACGAGCAGTGTTTGTCCACCACATGGGTAATGTACGGTACAATAAAGTAATAATGCTATGATTCAAGCAACAAGATCCTTGTTTGCTCATTGTTACATCAGGATGTTGGCTCTGTGGGTTGTGCCGCTTCGCTGAGTTAAGGCAACCGAGTAGAATCACATCAGGTTCAAGCATGATAGAGTTTGATTCCCTGTTTGGTCTGAGCCTTGGTGCTCACCGACTAAACTAATCATGCTCCATCTACTGCAATGATTCCAACAAAATGTGAGCTATTTTAGTTTGAAATGAATATTTAACTGTGTCAGATGTCTTTATCCTGGGGTTCAGGCTGGTGGACAATACAGGTTATCTGCGTTCACGCCCCTGACAGCTTCCTTCATAGCATTTAAAGTGACAAATGCCTTTCTATACCAGTCACCGAGGAGCTTATCTGACGGTCCACACGCCCAGGAGAGCTAATTCTGACGTGGATTTCCTGGAAAAAAAACTATAAGTCTGTACTTGTCTTTTCATGGTACAGTAGCAACCTGTAGCACCAGTGTTAACCTGGCTCTGGTCACAGCTACGCATAGACAGTTTTTCCATTTTACTGGCAGTCATTTAAGATAAGATGAATATTCATGATGCTCCACAATCCAGAGGCCAACTCCTCCTCAAGAGAAGAAGCAGAGCTTTAGAGCATCCAAAGCACAGACTGGTCAAACTCTCCGTCACTGGAACTTTCATGGACTTCGTGGAGCGGAGGAGTGCTGTTTCACCAGGAGGGGCTGCGCAGTTTGACTTAGCACAAAACAACCATTAATGGCTGACATTGATGAAAGGTCATTGCTATCTTCTCCCACAGCACTCCACAATCACCAAGCCGCAGCTCACTGGTTTTGACCTTTCCCTCATTAAACTGAGCCTTCATACAGACAAGAGTGGGAGTGGGTGTCCTAGTTACCGTTTTTATGACAACCCAAGGTTAGAGACATTTGCCTCTGTGATTGGTGCAGGTTTGGTTTGACTAATGCTTGAGGTCAGTGGTTAGTTAGATTTGATACTAAGCCCTAGTTTTTAAATTGACTCCATTCATGTTGCCGCTCTAACTTCAACGAGTCAAACTTTGATAGATTTTCTCATATTGATTCTTATAAAGAAATAGTCTGATATTTGGGGAAATTTGCTCTTGCTGAGAGTTAGATGAGAAGATTGACACCACTCTCATGTCTGTACAGTCAATATGAAGCAGCAGCCAGCAGTCGGTTAGCTTAGCTTAGCACAAAGACTGGAAACAGGGGGAAACAGCTAGCCTGGCTCTGTCCGAATATAACAAAATCCACCTACAGTACCAGCAACTGTAAAGCTCACTAACTGGGGGTTTTACTGGGGGTTATGTGCTGGAGGATTTTATGGCTGAGTGCAGTCACTTCCTAGAGTCTTTTCACTTTTCATCTCATGAGTTTGGACAGAGCAAGGCTAGCAGTTTCCCCTCTGTGCCCAGTCTTTATGCTCAGCTAAGCTAACTGGCTTCTGGCTCCAGCTACACATGGGGAAGGCACATATATGAGAGTGGTATCGATCTTCTCATCGAACTGCTGGGACAAAAGTGAGCACGCGTATTTCCCACAATGTTGAACTATTCTTTGAAGTTTGTTATAAGCATCCAAACACACTGGACTGTGGCACAAAAACTTAAATGCAGCTCACTGTTTGGTCATTCAAGTTTTTACTTTACATCCTGATAATTCGCTGGAAAAGTGGGGGAACATTTCTGCTTCGTTTGCCTCAGTGAACTAGCATCACTCTCGCAGTGTAAGCCTCTGATTATAAGAGTCTAATCCATTTTGTGTTGGTTGTATTGTCACTGAGGATGTGCATCAGTCAGCTGTCAGTGTGCGGCACAATGGGGCTCCAGCAGCCAGCCACTCGGCCTGCATGTCACATCCTGTTTGATGATAAGATTCACCCGACCCCCGAGTCTGGCACCAGTGTTGTTCCACTGCACACAGATAAACAAATGAGTTCAGAGCGATGGTGCAGGCCCCACAGTTTGGTCTGTTTTTATAAAAAATAAGAGATGAATGGAGGAAAGTGAACTGATCTAACACAAAGCCAATTCCGTGTTTGAGTCAACAATGAGCTTTGACAGTCTATCTATAGAAACCAGAAAGACAGTGGCACAGATGTTTCCTCTTTTCACGGATCCATTGAGCTCCTTCAGGCAAATCTTATTTGAATATTTGGGTTACTTTGGCACACACACACACACACACTGAGGCATACATCAGACAAATTACGAAACGCAAATGGCACATGATTTTGGTTGTGACTTGTGATCACTTGATGACCAGCTGTTGGAGTCATCCAATAATGAATTACAAACAGTGGGACCTTCACACTGATGACAAACTGACAGTAAGGTCAATAACAACTTTAGGAAGGTTTCTTACAGCTGTTTCGCAAAACTGTCATGATGAAATGCCATGTGAGAACAGTTTATTGCCCCAACCCACTTCCTTTTTAACATATGAAATGTACAAAAGCTTTAATCTGCATCAGCAGCAACGTGTTGCTTTTGTTTGCCCCTGTACTGTATCATGTAGTTCACGGCATCCATCACATTAAAGCAGAAGTGGGCAGCTGTAAGCTTGAGGATTTATCCTTATCACCACGTCAGAACAGAGTAGAAGAGCTATTTATTCCCCATTTCTCAAGAAGACATCCTGAATTCAAGCGAAGTGCAATCGGAAATTGTGATCTGTGAACAGAGCTGGCCACCGTGCAGTTGGTCAAACTAGATTTGCTGTGCAGTGTCCTCTCACAGAAGCACATTTAATCGCCAGCTGCAGCACTGAGCAGTGGCTTTATGTTTAAGCTCCTGCCTGTATATGGCTTTGTCTCTGCAGGATGCACACACATTGTCATCCTCGTGTGCGCAACATTTAAGTATAAACAGCCATGTCGTTCATCGCCCCCGAGGTGATGAATCTATCCACGTGAAAGTAAACACAGCGCCTGCAAAAAGAGAGAGAGAGAGAGAGTATAGTAGGTGGAGGCTGGGTGTGACCTGTGTGAGCATGCCTTCAGGTTTGAACAGCAGGTTCTGTGCAGAGGGATAACAAAGGGCAGACCTGTAGTAAATAATGTGTTTGGTCTGCGTGTAATGAGACAGCACTCGTCAAAGTCAATATTTTGCATTCTCTCTTGGTGGTATTAGTGGTGTCTGCTGTCTGCAGAGGTTTCTGGACCTGGAGTGGGTTTAAAAATCGCCAAAATCTCCTTTAAAAATCAACACTAATCTATTTTCCATGTAACTTGTGCCCCTGTTTCCTGTATTTTTCCATATAAATCCTGTTGGCTCTGCATTCCAGGAAATTAAAGGGCGGCACCTTTTACCTCACTCTTGTGTTGTTTTTTTTCCAGTCACAAGGTTCCTTCAAGCCAAAGGCAAACAGGCACGCTGCTGATTCAAACGCGGCTTCATGAATGAACTATGACTCCATGAACTTTGTCCCCGCCCGCCTGAACACTTTACAGTCTGCACAGTGAATGACAAACAGCACAGAGAGGAAAGGAGACAACTTTAACTAAAATAAACCAAGTGTGTTCCTGAAGGGTCCCAACACAGTTTAAATGCACCTTTGGGGGGAAACCCTCTCCCACGCAGACTGGCAGAAGCATCTTTTATCTGTGCTGCTCCCCTCGACCAATCAGAGCTCTCTCTCTCTCCTGTTCAGCCAAACCCACCACGACCAGCCTGAACACTCCCTCCTCCTCCTCTATTAGACTACACATGAAACCATAAAGACGCTCCATACTCGGCTCACTCCCACATCTACAGGCTCCATCAGCGCTTCTGCTCCTCTCTCCTGCGCGATTCATCTTTGCAAACTGTGAGTTCACTCCTTCCAGTCAGTCCACATGCATGCTCCTTTTGTGGCTCTCTGGACTTTGATATGTAATCTAACAAGCCTTTTTCTTGCTTAAATCGTGCAGGATTTCTTAGATCAAGGCTGCACAGCTCGCGTTGTTAACGGATTTGACGATCGCTGTGTGTTTTGCTCTTGTGCGGCCGCTTCAGTTCACGATTATAAAAGTTTTGGGGAAAAAAAAAAGTGAATGGATTTCCAGATGTGGAAAGTCTCCGCTCATTTCTCTGTCATGAGTCACAGCAGCCAGCGAGAGTGCCGAAAACAGAGGAAACAAAAGTTATGGAAACATATGCTTATTGCATTGCTTATTATGGGGAGAAAATACTCTGTTATTGTCTGTTATTATCTTGTGAGTGAAATGGAGCGCAGAAACCAGCCATAAAAGTGCAGGAAGTAGTAGTTTGGATGTTATGTAATATTTAAAAAAAAAAAAGAAAGAAAGAAAGGAGGAGTGTGGAAAGTGTAAATATGAGTTGATATGAATGGATGAATCGAGGCCTCTATTTTATTTGAGTCTTTACAGATGCTCTCCTCCGATGAAATTGAGAAATAAGAAAATAAGAGTTAAACATCCCATCAACCTCCAGTCTGAGCAGTCAGCAGGAGACAAGCAGAGCTGGAAGCAGATCAGATGAAGCCTCCTCATTAGAGATGCTCCTCCCAGCAGACATCTCTGCATTTATCCCCACAGGCCTGCAGTATTAGGATCAGTGTTATGTCCCTCCAGTGTTATTAACTTAACAGTGCATCTTGCTCCAGACAGTGAACGTCCATTAGTGTTAAGTGGTCTGAAGATTTTGTCCATGATGCAGCATTTATTGATCAGCCTGTTACAGGAAGTCCACTGGGTGTTCTCCTTCTGCGCTGAAACCTGAGCCGCTCATTTAACACACAGCTGAACAAACTCCACAATAACATGAGTGGTGGTGATGGTGTGTTTGGATTATCTCTGGCAGCTTTTTATCAAACAGTTTGATGTAATCTTTTTATTATCTATGTGGTAATAATACACCGTGCATGGTGAGCAGGTGTAGGATGTAGTTACAGTGCGGTGTGCGGATCAGAGGGTAAAGTATGGAGCTGCAACAGAAGTGAGGAAGCGGACACTGTGTCATCACGGTGGACGTCAGCCTCGCTGCAGCAGTAATCCTGCTGCTGCACTGACTTGTAATCTGGCTCTTGTGTAATCGGGGGAACTGTAAATCTGCATAATCTCTCAATATTACTGGTGCAAAGGCTCCACTCTCGTCATGATCCAAAGTTTATTTCAAAAAAATAAATCTAACTTCCTTTAACTGTGAAGGTTCAGTGGTACTGGAGAGTTTAACTGTGCCACAGTTAGTTCACAAGATTCATTTACTGAAGCAGTCTGCAGTCAAGCTCATGCAGTGATGGTACAATTGCATTAAGTTTTGTTTTCACTCCATATCAGCTATAAAAACATACTGACGTGAGTTAAAAACATTTCAGTCATGCACGTACTGCTGTGTGTACAGTGCTTATCTGTCTTGTGTGGGCAGTATCATTTACAGATTAAATATCTACAGATAATGTTTTGAAGTTCTTGCATCAATCTAGTTTCAGTTAAAGACATCCTTTATTTCAGACGGTGTTATGAGTGTACCGTGTCTTTCTAAACTTTGTTTTAGGCTTTGTGGTGATGCATTTTTGAGAATACTCAATTGCTGGCCCAAGAAGTAGGAGAATTTTCCCAACCCATAAAAGAGCATTTAATCCTCCAGATCATGTGAAAAGTGTGATTTTCACCTGCCAGTGACAAACCCTAAATGTCAGATATGATTAAGAAAATCACGACTAATATGCATCAGAACAATGTACAGAAATGACAGCAGCAGTAATAGATGCCTGATTACAGGTTTAAGAACTAGTTTGTCTGGTTTTTTGTAAATACATTCAAAGGCCATATATGGTTAGAGGCCTCTTGTCAAGATAACACATGTATTTTTAACCACTGTGGGTTAGTCTCTCACAGCTGCTATCCACAACTCTTCACACATCATACTGTTCAGGAAACACATCATGATGATGATGCAAAAAAAATAACTTTTTCACATCACAGTACGTTGGTTAATTCTTTCCATTGTTCGCTGCATCTCTCTGTCTTCCTCTGTGTCCTCAGGTCGGGTTAGGATTTACAAGATCCCACTTGCAGCAAAGTTTTGCAAGGCAAAAATATGAAAATCACTCCCCGTCTTTCTCTTGTCTCCCTCTGGCCTCCTGCATCTCCTTATTCTTTCTCTCCCTCCTTCTTTCTTCATCTCGTTGTCTCTCATCTCTGTCCGTCTCTCAGAGCCATCATGGTTTCCCATAAGGAGTTCGTGGGTGCAGGAAAGCAGCCGGGGCTGCTGGTCTGGCGTATTGAGAACCTGGACTTGAAGCCGGTTCCTAAGGCCCTGTATGGCAGCTTCTACACCGGGGACGCCTACCTGCTGCTCTTCACCACCTCAGCCCCTTCATACAACATACACATGTGGCTGGGTAAGACATGGACACACACTGTGCACCTCAGCACAGGGCAACAATCCCATTTTAGCTACTTTTAAGAGTTGTTCCTGTTTTTGAACAGCATGCTGCTGATTGAAATCTTCCTGTTTATCTTGCTTTATAAAAAGTATGTTGTCATGCTGTTAAAGCTGCTCAAAATAGGGAACAGCCTTGCGTTGCACTTTTGAGAAATATTCAGCACACTTGGTCGCAGAAGCCATTTCAAAGTACAGTATTGCAATCAGTTCCTTATTGAAGTCAGTTCCAAACTTAAGTCAAATATTAACAATTTAAAAAGTGACTTCCTCCAAGGCTGATCCACATATACTGTGCATGCACATACAGTACGTGGCACAAGGTTGAACATCAATGCATTTTGTCACACTGAAAAGCTAAAAGCTAAACTAAAAACCTTTAGGTGTTATGAGACTAATAGAGCAATAAATTCTTAGCTGACCATAGATCATATTAGGCCTCTGATCTCAGTGCTGAAACATCCTCTGCTGTATGAGTCGCTGAAAATGTCTCCTCTAAAAGTCATACCAGTTAGTGAAATTCCTCTCTGCCGCACAGCTCCCTCTCTGTGCTGTCGGCTCCCCGTCGTAGGCTCAGTTCAGGCCTGTACAGAGCGAACGTCACACAACTTTAGCTACTTTAAATCCTAAATTGAGGGTAAAGCCTTCTCACGCTCGGTAAATTTTCAGTTACATAAGAAAAACAGAGACTTTAAAGAAGCATGACTCACATCTGGAATACCCCCGTAGGCCACACGAGACAGGCACCAGTCCCTGTATGTTTGTAGTGTCTCCTGCCAATTCTCCTCCAGTGCCAGCACACAGACAGACCTTTTATTTCTCTGCCGCTGCTGCAGCCATCTGTAAGATGTTGAAGAAGGAATAACATGAGGACATAATTAATCCCTCTGTCTGGGATCGATGGTAGTCATGTAAAACTATGGAATAGTTTTATCCATGTTGTGTGCCATCTGACGGTAATAGCAGGATACAAAGCGGCTCTGCTGCAGATGTGGTTGATGTGATTCAAAGCCTCCAGTCCTGACTCAGAGGTCCCATAAGGTCTCTGCAGACACTAAAGTGCTGCAGCTTGCTCTGCTAATGTGAAACAACTTAATGCTTTTGTGAGAAACTGGGTCCTCGAGCGTCGATGTGATGCAGTTAGAGTATGAAAAGAACTGTGAAAAAGACGGTTTGACTGCAAACGCCTCTTTCCTGCAGGGGACGAGTGCTCCCAGGATGAGAGCGGAGCGGCAGCCATTTTTGCCACACAGCTGGATGACTTCCTGGGTGGTGGGCCGGTGCAGTACAGGGAGTTGCAGAACTGCGAATCTAACGCCTTTCTGGGGTACTTCAAGTCAGGAATCAAGTACCAGGTGAGCTTCATTGTACAGCAGAGACAACTTTGGAAAGGTGGTGTCACTATCTGGATGAAAATACTCTAGATCAGAGGTTCCCAACCTTGGGGTTGGGGCCCCCAAATGGGGTTGCAAGATGAATCTAAGAGGTCCCAAGCCAATCGCTGGGGAACTCATTTCTGCTGCACAAATTGTGCTTTATTTTTTGGACTTTTCTCTAATCTTTGCCTTCTGAACACGATGCGGTGTAGCATTGTCATTGTGAGTATGTTAGCATGCTAAAAGTAAATAATGTGAGCAATGAAGAGGTTACAGTGTATTTCTTACAGCATAAACAGTGAAAGATATGATGACAAAAAACACACAAATGGAGCAACAATCTGTCTGAGAACCCTCTTTGACCTAAATATATACCAGGGTTTAATGATTGTCAGCATCCCATGAACTTTGCCATGCAGTTAAGCTGATGAGTCTGAAGGTCAGAGGAAACACAACATTCCCCTTTTGCTATATTCATCCCAGGGTGTGTCTGACCGACTGTAACCGAGGCAACCAGCCTGTTCAAAGGAGGACATTTTGAAAGACACAAGCTAGGCCACATTTTTTTTTTTTTTTTTTTTACAAGCCATGTGTTTCTCATTGCCATGAAAAGCATCCAAACCCCCTCCTGGCTTTAGTTGGCTGTAATTAGTCTTGTTTACTACTTTTGCAAAGTTGGAGGGTGGAAACTCTGCTCCGCACATGTGCAGAAACACAGCTCAACACACACACTTACACAGTGTCCTTCAGAAAAAGAGCGAGAGACGGAACTAAACCTCATTATCTCTTCATAGTTTTGGTAACTCCACTGTTAGGAAACATTAGAATAAACAGAGCCTGCATTGTTGCCATGGAAAATTTTACTGCCTCTCTCTTGAGAAAGGCACAAAGATGAACAGCATGAATGTGGTTTCCATTTTGAGGCCTAAATAGCACCTCCTCCAGATGCTAACAAGACTCTGTGCCTTTGTGGGTAAATGCTAAGCCCTCAGTGGACATTTTAAGAACAAGGAAGTCCCTCTTTGTTTTTGCTCTCATGAAGTGACAGGGGTTGATCTCAGCTTTTAGTTTCTACACACTGAAAAGCCCATCAAACATCATCTATCAAAGTGTGTCTGCGTTTCATTTGCAGCGTTTCATTTGCATGTTTTGTAAATACCTATTTTGTTTAATGGCTTCACCGAGGACGGCACATTACGAGACCATCCTACCTCCCAGGTACACCACTGTTGCACAGAACAGACATGATCCTCCTTCCCAGAAGCGGGCATCATGTTAGTTTCAGTTTTCCCATTTGATAAGGTTTATTGGCCTTATTAACTGTGATTTATAGTATGTGTTAATTTCATTATTTGGCAGTGCAATTTACAGCCTTTTTGTCCTTTGAAGTTTTACGTTGTTGTGTGAAACTTGCACACCCTCACTGTGCAGCAAATGTTGAGCTCTGTGTCTCATGAAATCATCTGACTCCACACATCCTGCCTCAGACCTCTCAGTGGTGCATTTGTGACTGTTTATTTGTGGTTGTAAACTAAAACTGTGCCCATGGTGTGAAATGTGTGCCTTTTTCTTCCCTTAACTGTACACATTTCAAATGAAGACTTTAGGCTTGTTTTCCCTGTATATAACCTCACCTGAATTATTATTTTTTATCACAGAAAGGGGGCGTGGCCTCAGGTTTTCAGCATGTGGTGACCAATGACATGAGTGTGAAGCGCCTGCTGCATATCAAGGGTCGGAGGGCCATCAGAGCAACAGAGGTGGAAATGTCCTGGTCCAGCTTCAACAAGGGAGACTGCTTCATTATTGACCTGGGCAAGGTGAGCTGGGTTTGATCTGTTTTAGTGTGTGTGGGTGACTATTCCATATATTGTATATATTACTAATACGTACTGTGTCTGTCATAATAGTAATGACATAGCTTATGTTCTATTCTCTCATATATCTGCTCTGTAATAAATTTGTTTACTGTGAATCAGTTAAAACTTGCTACTTGATTCTTAAAGTAACAATCCTCGAGATTGTCATGAAATCAGACCCCATTTTTGATACTATTTAAGGTCAGCATTTTTTCAGCAATGGCCATTCAATGTATTTACATCTTGTAATTACCTCCCTGTGTAGTAGTTTTCATTGTTAGTGGCGGAGTCCGCCATTCCAGTGCTGAATTCCAATTGCCTACCTAAACATGGAAGATAAACCCCCAACATTTCCTACTGGTGCTAGATCACGGGTTAGGGTTGCTCATGACATGATGTAAAGAAGACAAATAATGAGTTTCTTCTTTATTAAAACAAACCAAGTTTGTTTGGCTGCACTGTAAACAGATACGCCAGTTGCTGGGATCTGTAGTATTAAACCACACTTGCTGTTACCACCAGAAATCACGGTTGTCACCAAATCAACCAGGACTTAAATCTTAAGGATTATAACTTTAATATTTCCATTTCCTGTCTTTCCCTCTCCTGCAGGACGTCTATCAGTGGTGTGGCAGTGAGTGTAACCGCTTTGAGAGGCTGAAGGCAGCTGACGTCGCCATCGACATCAGAGATAATGAGAGAAACGGCAGAGCCAAACTGCACATAGTGGAGGAGGGGGAAGAGCCAGCAGCAGTCATAGAGGTGACACACAATTACACACACACACACACACACGCACACACACACACACACACACACACACACACTCCTCATTTTCTTTCCCTCTCCTAGTGAATCTCAGCCACGCACTGAAGTTTTCACCCCAAAGGTGATCACTTGTGAGCAGAAGCTTTAAGTGTTATTGATGCATTTCACGGCCGGTGAGTTAGTCAGCGTGGGAACGAGTGGACACAATGCTGTCCTTTGTAATGTGCTGCTCATATGCCAACTCTGTGCCAAGGCGGCATTGTAAACACTTCCTTTACAACAAGAGAGGAGGGTAAACTCCTGATAGAGAGAGCCTAATGAGAGAGAGGGAGGAGGAAGGCGGTTTACAGAATATATTTCAAATTTATCAAGATCTTTTTTAATCTGAGAAAACCTGTAGTCTACAAAACAAATCACTATCAAGGCTGTTGTGTCTTTATCAGTGTATAAAAAACACAATTGTAACTGCGAGCACAAGTGATAATTATGACAAAAAGAGGACCACAATGATTCATTCCTTCTGGTTGTGTAGGCTCTGGGACCCAAATCCACCATAGCCCCCAGTTCCCCAGATGATGATAAGGTGGACACCTCCAACAGGAAGAAGGGTGCCCTCTACATGGTGAGCAATGAAACTGACAAACTGAATTTATATATGCAGGATGTGTGACTTTAATTTCTGTGTGGAAAATAAAAAAGCCTGATAAATGAAGGAAAACGTAAGTAAAACAAATTTCACATACTGTGAGTTCTTGTCTCTGCTACTACATTCTACAATTACAGAATAGAACTTTAAAAACATAAAAAATAAAATAAGTTTGAATATTGTCACAAATAAAGATGTTTTGAGGATGTTTGAAGAAATACGTCCTCACTTAACTGTTCACTTTGAGAACAGAGCTGGCAGCTGATGCTGTCCCTTTGCTTAGCAGATCTCTGATGCATCTGGCTCGATGAAGGTGTCCTCCGTGGCTCCGTCCAGTCCTTTCAAACAGGCCATGTTGTCTCCTGAGGAGTGCTACATCCTGGACAACGGGGTGGACAGGAACATCTTTGTTTGGAAAGGTGCCGACAGCATTACAGACTCAATAACACAGCAAAAAATGGTGTCCTCGCTGTCCTCACCACTGTTTTTTCTGCATAAAAGTATAAACTTCCTGGTTGAGAAATGTGTGTGCACACGTAGCTGTGCCCTCAAGCTAAACACATGAAAAACATCTGTTTCTGACTCCATTTACTCAGTTACACACAATTTAATTTTGGTACTGCTGAGATAGATAGAAATAATACAGTAATTCTGGTCAGAGATCAGTCTGAGGTGTTTTTGAGCCTCCTGGAGGTGTCATGGGATAAATTCAATGAAACATCTGCAATGGGAGAAGCCCAGTTAATGATCATACTACATACCTGCCTTCACCGACCTCTGTGCTTTAATATTCACTAGGTCGTTTATTATGTAGGTTCTCTCTATGTAGCATAAGCGAGAGTCAAATTGCGTCATGTTTTCAAGAATTACGGACTTCTCATCGTGTCATCCCTTATCTGACTCCAACCAGGTCCCAAGGCCAACATGTCAGAGCGTAAAGCCGCCATGTCTGCAGGTCAGCAGTTCATCAAAGACAAGGGATACTCCAACAAGACTCAGGTAAAGCTGACATGTGCATAATCACTCTGACAGGAAACACCAGTCTCGCAGAAAAGCAGCACCTTGTGTTCACATAACTGGTGTGATTAATGTCAAATTCACGCATGTAATTCCATGACAAAGATGCAGGTAATTAAACACAGGCTAAAATCCCTCTCTGACCTGTTTCCCTCGCAGATCCAAGTGCTTCCGGCGGGAGCTGAGACGACTCTGTTTAAGCAGTTCTTCAGCGACTGGAAGGACAAAGACGAGACTACGGGCCCCAGTAAGGCCTTCACCATCGGCCGCATAGCCAAAGTGGCGCAGGTGCCCTTCGACGCCTCTAGCCTGCACTCCAACAAGGCCATGGCAGCCCAGCACGGCATGGTGGATGATGGCAAGGGCAAGGTCCAGGTAAGAGTGCGTTAAAAGTTTTTATAAAGGCCCAGATGAAACAGTGTAGTATGGCTGGGAAAAACAGGTTTTGGTCTTTCTTTCAGATTTGGCGTGTTGAGAATGGCGCACAGGTGGCTGTGGATCCCTCATCCTACGGTCACTTCTATGGTGGAGACTGTTACCTCATCCTCTACAGCTACAGACTGGGAGGCCGTGAGCAACACATCATATACACCTGGTGGGTAAAAAGAAAGATCACGTATGTACAGTATAATTTACGTGATACAGAATGAATTACAAGCTGTAGTGGAGTGTGTACTCACATCACCCCGCCACACCCAGTCTAAGATCACATACATACCAGTAAATGACTGTGTGTGTGTTACTGTGTCAGGCAGGGGCTGAAGTGCACACAGGATGAGCTGGCAGCGTCTGCGTTCCTCACAGTGAAGCTCGATGACTCAATGGGAGGATCCCCAGTTCAGGTTAGAGCTGGTGCACTGCTCACATTTACATCACGTATAAAAACAAGTCCAGATTCTCACAGTCCCACAGTAATCTTCAATACTTGACAAAATAAACAGTGTTAGTAGTGATTATGTTAGGAGTTATTTTTTCTAGAAGCTGGCATGAATAGACAAAGGTGCAGTTGCTTGAGTTCTCTGATTATGAGGATTGTGGAAGTTGAGTAAGAAGTTGCAGCTAAGGTGTCAAAATTGAGAACCAACCTGGAACTTTCACAATAACACGTAACGTTTACTTTCTTATTAATTAGCTCGTTGAACTTTGTTCGTATTGAAGTTGTTTTCTTGGGTGTTATAAATGCCAAGTTTAGTAGCTCACAGAGGCAGAAGAGCATAATGTCTGTCACTGTGGAAAAACAAAGTGAAGCTGCTTTTAGTGCTAATGAGGGTTCAGCTTCTCAAATCTACTAAACCTAATTATTACAGAGGATTAAGTACAGCTGACCAGGACCAAAAGTCTTAGTAATAACTTCACTTTTCTGTCTGGAAAAACAACCAACCTCAGACAACCAGCAGAGGGCAGTGTCACTGCAATGTTCATTTTGATACCGCTCGACTCAAACTACTGCACCTCCATACATACCACATAATAATTTCAGGATTTACAACATCTTCATGTTCATAACGGAGTTGAAATGTGAAGCTTCAACTCAAAACTGGATCAGTTACTTTCATTTATTTAATCGTTGATACTCTCTATCCCAGTGATGTAGGCATCAAAACAAACCCTCACTGATAATGACGTCTTATTTTATACATTTTTTTCTCTAAAATACCATACTGGTGGTTTTGTATGTTTAAGCCCTTTTACTACAAATTACATGTACTTTAAATCACAGGTAGCATTTGTAATCCATGCTACTGTGTTTGAGAAATTTGAATGTACTTTTTCTCTTTTTCTCTCTGATTTCAGGCATCTATTAGTTTCTGTTCAGCTCTGTATGGTACTATATGGAAATCAATTATCAATTATTATATAAAGATATAGTCCAAACACTTATTCAACTGCTCCCTCATTTACATGTAGATGTTAGATTGGACTACAATAGTTATAAGAGCCACCAACCTTCATGGTAACGTTTTTTAATGACTTCATCCACAGGTGAGAGTGACTCAGGGCCAGGAGCCTCCACACCTGATGAGTCTGTTCCAGGGCAAACCCATGATCATCCACAGCGGAGGAACATCACGCAAAGGTGGACAGTCGCAGAGCGGCAGCACTCGCCTCTTCCACATCCGGCAGAGCTCTTCCCGCGCTACCCGGGCTGTAGAGGTGAGCTGTCTGCCAGGACATGGACTTGTTTTCACATCCTTCACTGTGTAGAGATTTATGATTTCCACCTCTCACCTGTCTGCATGTGTTCCCTCAGACCGAGGCCTCTGCTTCCTGTCTGAACACCAACGATGTGTTTGTGCTGAAATCCCCAAGCGCACTGTTTGTCTGGCGGGGTGTTGGTGCCAGTGATGAGGAGATGGAGGCTGCCAAGCATGTGGTGGGCTTCCTGGGTGGCAGTGCCAGCCAGGTGTCAGAGGGCAAAGAGCCAGGTGAGGACCAATATACTGTATGTCATATAACAAGAGACAAATTATTAGTGTAACTACTCAGACAAACAAAGCACCAAATATGGGACAACCTACTTGGAGCTGATGGCTGTTGTATTTCCTTCCCTCCCAGGTGATTTCTGGTCTGCTCTTGGTGGTAAGAAGGATTACCAGACCTCCAAGAGTCTGCAGAACACGGTCAATCCCTCACGTCTGTTTGGCTGCTCCAACAAAACTGGAAGACTAATTGTAAGTGACAGAGTGAAATGATAATAAGTTTTTGTATAAACTGTAATATAAAATATTTAACGCTCACAAACCTACACACAGCCAGTCTGAGTTGTCTTCTGCACTGTCTGTCAGGTTGAAGAAGTACCAGGGGACTTCACTCAGTCAGACCTGGCCACTGATGATGTCATGCTCCTGGATACCTGGGACCAGGTAAGACGAGCTCTCTGTCATCATCAGCTTGCAGAAACATATTTAATGTGGGAATTCAGAGACGAGATGGAGGCATGCATACTGTTACAACTCTGCATAACTGGAGACTGTTTGAGTGACTGAGTGTGTTTCTCTTCCCTGTAGCTCTTCCTTTGGGTTGGCAATGACGCTAATGCAGAAGAAAGGACCGGAGCTCCCAAAATAGGTCGGTTGCAGGAAAACCTTAAAGCAAGAAACAAATGTACCACTCAGATCATACTGTCTTCTGTGTACTGCTTCAGATACTGCCAGAAAGCACTATACAGTCATAGCTGTTGGATTTAATTAAAGTAAAAGATTTTAAAGGCATCCTGCATCTTAAGCAGGATGACAATAAACTTTTAGTGTTTATAAGTTCCAAAGCAATCACTCATGAATTGACTTTACAATAAAAATATATTTTACTATCTCCACTGAATCCACTGTTACCATTAACATGCACTACCACTAGACTTTAATACTGAAATGTGCAATAAGGTAAATAATATAATCAATCTGTACTATAATGTATATATATATATATATATATATATATATATATATATATATATATAATATAATTACTATGTAATTTCACACTATGGAGTTGAGTGCCGGTTTAGGATGCTGCTGTGGGTCTGTCAAACCTGGAGAGTGGGAGTCTTAATTCAAATGTGGTGTATATGTTCAGGGAAGTTTACCACCTGGGTTTTTGTCTTGCTGGGTGCATTTTTCCAGGTGTCCACCTCAAGTTTTGAAACTTGACTGACAGTGTTATGTAGACCCAAAAACACTCTTTTGATTCAGAAAAAAAGCATAACATTGAGCCATCAAGGCCCTACTGTACATAAAACGTCATGACTGTATGACTGCCTTATCTGTTTACTTCTCAGTAGCTACTTATTCAGCTACAACATCTCAGAGCTACACTAATCTCCCCTCAGCTCTATGTAGCTTTTCAGCCTCTTTGGGCTTAATGTTTTGGTTTTGAAACTTGACTGTTATGATTCACCCTCACCGCTCTCATCAACCCCTTTGTAGTTGCAGCAGGCAGCTATTTTTTTTTTTAGCATAAAACCTCTTTTAAAACCAGCTCTCTGCTAGTAACACTACCTGACCAGCACCAAACAGCAGACAGACACAGTTAGCGACTAACTGGTGAATATAGTGGAGCATTTAGCAGCTAAAGAGACAGATATTTCCCTCAGGACTTAGAGCTAAAAGGAGAGTGAATATTGGACTTGCATTTGCCAAGTGGCCAGAAACACAACTCCAAATGAATGATAATGTTGCCCTATATCTGCTGGATATGTAACTCTTTTCACGTGTTTGCCATAAGAACTTATAAGGTGGGAATATGTCAGTTTGTTTACAACCAAGTGGGGGAAAAAAAGTGCAGGTTTAAATTTCTTTTATTCAAAGTCTGTTGCCTGCTGTTAGATTTTGCACATGTTCTCACTTTCTGTCTCTCTATCTGTCCCTTCCTTCTATCGACTTTTTGTCATGCAGCAAAAGACTATGTGGACTCAGACCCTTCTGGTCGCAGAGGACTGCCCATCACCACCATCAAACAGGGAGCAGAGCCTCCAACTTTCACTGGCTGGTTCCAGGCTTGGGATCCCAAGATGTGGGAGACGGATCCGTTGGACAGAATCCGTGCCCGTTTCTGAACACAAACCCCGCCCCTCTTCCCCCCCGGCTCTTTCTACCGATCTGACTCCTCACCTGTCCAGCGCTTCCTATTGCCAACTTGTTTATCTTAACTCCAATCCCCAAGTGCCAAAAACCGACGTTATCACTGTTATCAGGTTTAATGGCTGCCTCTATGCCTTGGTCACGGTGCAGTGCATCGGACTTCACAAACAGAAATGCATCACATCAGTCGTCAAATGACTTCCTGTAGCAACATTACCTTTATTTGATAGAAGTGGTTTAATGATCTGTTGCGTCCAACACCTTGTCGCCTTCACATCTTTATCTAAGCCGCTAATATGAAGAGGGAATAGGAAAGCCATTTTAGACAGCTGGAGACATCCTCTGTACACTTGTGTTCAGAAGACACCGTCATGCTTCCCTTCCTGTCTGTCTTCACAGTCTTTGTTTTCATAAAGAACTAGTATGTGAGACAGAAACAGTCGACCCCATTACTACGCTGTCTACATGTGTTGTGTTTGGCACTGCAATGTTGCGCCCTTACAAGAAGTTGCATGCTGCATTTTTATTTAGCATATTCTGTGCTTGTGAATTTTAAAAGGCGTACAGTGGTATGCACGCGTGTCAGTTGTGTCAATTCTTTATTACTTGACCCTAAAATGCTCACATGGATGGCTTTTCAATAAAAATCCCAGTATTTCAAACCTGTGTTTTGTGTGTGAACATTTTCAAGGCTAATGAGGAGAGGAATCAGATTTAATCCTAAATGTGCACTAACGCACCCTGTGCACCAGCAGCATTTATAATTTGAATCAGACCTACAGAAACTGTCAGAAGGTTTATCAGCTCACCGAGTTTCTCTCTCCTCTCTTGGGAAGAGAGAATGGGATCTTGTTGCAGCTCGCAGCATCTGTCTAAGTAGGAAGAAGACATGAAAGCTCAGTTCACAGCTGTGCTGTCCTTCAGGATGTGCCAACACACAGCACCCAGCCTTACAACCTGGAAATCTCTATATCCTGCAATGATATTGTGAATTACGACACTGAGCGTTGTAGAAGTTGCAGTGTGAATACAGTATATGCTATATAAGTACAAACTAAGTGTAAAGCCAATTATCCAAACCTATCCTGTGAGTGAATGAAAAAACAGCAACAGTTCTTAAAGGATGGCTGAATGAGCATCATTTACTTGATTTAATTTTACTGAATGCTCAGACAGAGTAACAGGCTCTGAAATATTAAGGAGATATATAAGGAGAACAATACTTCAACACAGTTTGAGTCCACAGGACACCAAAGGCCCTGTGCAATGAAAAGCACTTTAAAGGACTCAAAGGAGACAGATTTACCACATACAGACCAAGTTCTACAGTAAGGAAGCATCCATCTAAACATGGCATTATAACTCAATATTCAGTCTTAAAGTTTCTACATCTTTTATCTACTTGAGGAGAGGTTGTTTTGTCAGCTGCTGCTTCCACGGTCAAGGGTGAACGTTGAACCTCAGCTTTTGGAACCAAAGTGGCCAAATAGTCTTTAAAATGCTCACAAAAATGAAAATGTGAACACCTACACTTCCATGACAACTGGACAATCCCCATTTGTGGATGAAGATCATGTGATGTGACAGAAAGCTCCAGAACAGTTACTAAATGGACCTTGTGGCAAGTTTGTTTTCATCTGGTAGATATATATATATATAAAGAAGATTTAAGACCCAACACCAGCTCAAAGGACTCCTTCAGGTGGATGTGTTTAAAGTCTCTTTTAAAAAACTGCTGAATATTAGTAAGAATGCTGATCTTATCTAACAGATGGCCCAAACATAACATATCTATTCCTGATATGAATTAAGAATAGATTTTGAAGAACAATGTGTTGACGGTTGTTGAGCTCTAAACATGAGCTGGGACCTCTAAAAACCCTCCTTTAAATAGCCCTGCAGGCTGTACCCGCACAACAGGGGCGCTATTACAGGCATTCAATGACACGGTAACCTGCATTACCAGCCTCTATTGCAATGCGGTGGCGCTCCACAGATCTTTCCCCGCTCTGGTGTTGGCTGCTCGGGGATAAAGCTGAGTGCTATTCGGTCATGTGATTCCTGTTTTTTTT
>NTHP01000172.1:239608-269534 GCA_003416845.1 Oplegnathus fasciatus | reverse complement strand
CACAGCACAGGCCACTGGGTTTCTTTCTCTTCATTCCAGCTTGTTTCATAACGACACAAGAGGCACTCTGGAGGGCTGGAGGAGAGAACACTTGGCTTTGTAATGTGATCTAAAGATGCAGTTTTAATAGCTTGGCTTTGGATGTTTTTGTTTGATTCACTGGGCTGGGCTGTTGGAGGCCAGCTCAAGGTCTTGTTGGAGTTTATGTCAAGTAGGAAGTAACCTAGATTTGGGCCACCATGGAGAGCAGACTGAATCACTGTGTATGTTTACATGCTGAGAAATAATCCTGTTAATCTCACTGTTTCACACTCATTTCAGGTGACAGGGCCACATTAACACTCCAATGATTTGACCTTGTCTAAACATGCTTGTTTTAGACTATACCAACCAAAACCAATCTAGCTTTGTACAGAATAATCCCTATGATGGACATCAGTTAGAACTGCAGTCATGAAGCTCAGATTCTCATTGATTTGAATGAATAAAATGTCCACCCTCCTCTTCCTTACGTTGTGCCACTCTGGAGTACATTAGCGTGTGAAACACTAGCATGTTATGGGAAAATGAACAGTACGTCAGACTGTAGTGGGGAATGTCTCTATGTCAGTGCTAGCGGTGTTGTCATTTTGCTGGTCTCGTAGTTAAAAGGCCATGGCTGTCTGTCATCAGGACTTAATTTTATCCCGTCACTGGGATAATAAGAGCCAGCAGAGTTGTGCAGTGAGGAGGTAGAACAGGCATTGCACAGAATAAGACATTCATGTTTGTCTGTATTTCATTTTCCCTTTTTAGAAGACATAACTTCTCTGTTCTGCAAGCACTTGTAATTCTTTGGGTGTAATGATTTACAGTTCAAGTTGCTAAATCATAACTGCCCAAATTGTGCTTTAATTTGGGGATGTTGACTTAGCTACATACTCAAAGTCTTTAACAAATGAATGTATGTACTGATCTGTAAGTGACTTGCTGCTGTGATAATTCTTTCCAGAGGATGGAGCGATGGCCACCATTGACGTGGGCCTCGCCTACAGAGACGACACAGTCAGTGAGTGGACAGAGATGGCTCACTCTTTCGAACAGAGGAAGCTCACCTGCAACTTCACCACTGCCAAGGTGTGGAAATGACCCTCTGTGCCTCACGATTACGCATCTTTTTAGAAGACCGAACGCAACTCATTCCAGTGTACTGCAACATTAATATTACCTGGTATTTGTCAGTTTCTTAATGTCCTGTGTATCTTGATTATCCATAGATGCTATTGCTGTTGCCGACGATAAGTCAAATAATTGATATGGTTTCGAATTCAAATCGAAGTCACTGGCTTATTTTGTCATCATCATTTTTAGCTCAACAGCTCTTTTTGTTGCATTTTTTTATGACATTATAAAGTTGATATTATTAATAAGGACATTTAAAGTCTGTCTTCAGATAAATGTGTTTTAAACCAGATATGGTGTGTTGCTGTGTGTTTTCCAGACCTACGAAAACGAGGGACGTTACTATGAGTGTGACCTGCTGCCCTTCATGGAGGTTGGCAGCGTGGCCCATAAGTACTATCTTCTCAACATCCGCCTGCCTGTCAACGAGCGTAAGAAGGTCAATGTGGGGATTGGAGAAATCAAAGACATTCGTCTTGTTGTAAGTTGGTATTTGACTAGGACCTGTGTATTTGAAGCTTTTGGTACACTGCTTAATGTCGACCCACACAGTCGAGGGTCCTTTTTCAACTGTGACAGTGACAAATTTGGCCATTGAGTGATATGGTGTTAGCGTTCGCCCTTGTTTGCCAATGAAATAACATACACAACACAAATATTTGTTTCTTTCTCCTCCAAGAGCATCCATCAGAACGGAGGCTTCACCAAAGTGTGGTTTGCCATGAAGACATTCCTCACTCCCAGCATCCTCATCATCATGATCTGGTACTGGAGACGGATCACCCTCATGAGCAGACCTCCTGTGCTGCTGGAGAAGTAAGGCAGCTCCCTCATCTGTATCTCAGTGGTGCTCTGTGTTCACCATTGTATTGTTAGCACCATATTTATGATTGTTGTTACTCATCCCAAGTTGGGTTAACACCTGCAATTAAGAACTCAGTTTTACATTTATGGTGATGCTTGTTTGAAGAAACACAGCCAGGACCTACACTGATGGTTTCATTATACACCACAGTGGCTCTGCTTCAGTGCATCTACTGAGTGAAGGCATATATTAACTATGGATGAAATGTACAAGTAGGGCATGCTAGCTCTGTGCAGTGAAGGTCACTTACATCAGAAGGTGTTCATCAAGCGTCTGATTACACCACATTACTGACAGTTTTACGTACATTTACAATGTGGAGTGACCTGCAGATGGTCCCATATGGTCCTCCTCAAACAGATCTCTGAAAATGGTGACAAGGGCCACTTAGTTTCTGATTTCAAAACGTATGAAGAACTTCCTCTTGCCAGCTTTCCTCTGAAAATATATAAATATATCACCCATGAAGGTTAGAGCAGCAAATGCAGCTAGTTCTGCCTGAAGCAGATAGTTTGAAGGCCCTGCTGTGGAAAGTTGAAGCTATGCTCCGAGCTCAGTGTTTGTCTAACCCCCTGCCGTGCTGGGAAGACAGATCAGTAAGAGGCAGCGTTCTGCGCCACAGGAAGCGCCTGGCGAAGCGTGAAACGCGTTACAAAATCTGCAAGCTAGCACTCAACCGACACATGCTGCATACACACATTCAGGACATGCACACCAGCTCGCCTAGACACCACATGCACACAGACACACACGCACACAGTCAATGTCTCTCTCCTTCCCTCTGTATTTTCCGGCTCAAGGCTCTTATTCCCAAATGACCAGCAGGGTCTCAGGAAGTGCGACTTGTACCCTATTTGTGGACAGCGGATGATTTTTTCATGCTGTAAAAGCTTTACCAGAGTCTCCTGTCGTGCTAGTCCACAGAGGTGTCAGACTTCCTCTAAACTTAAAGGACAGATGTGAGTGGGAACTCCCAATGTGAAAAGGGCCTAGGATGATATAATTCATAAAATGGGGAAACTCTGAGTTATTACACTTAAATACCCATCATCTTCATTTTGTGACATTAGCATTTCTTCTCTTTAACTGTAAACTGAAACATGTTCTGTGTTCAGCAAAAGCAGAGCTACAACAGATTGTGACTTGTCATAGCACGAAAAGCACAGGAGGGATTAATAACAAACGATGGCTCAGTTCAGTTAAATGTGTCAGTGAGTTAGCATGAACAATAGCAGGACCCAGGAACCGGATCACCCAAATGGAGCACAGACATAATTAATGTTATTAGTTACACCTGTGCTTTTCCTGTTATCACATGTTAAAATGTCCCATGTAAAAGGTCTGTTTAGGACCTCTACCACATTTAACTTTACAGATTTTCATACCAAGCCTTTTGTCTTTGTCCACACACACACACACACACACACACACACACACACACATTCACACAGATAGATACCACCCTCAGCTCTCCTGTCTGTGTTGGTGGTGCTCAGGACACATTCCCTGCATACCAGTCAAATGTGGTTTCACTCTGTTCGCTCCGTAGAACATCGCTGACGAGCCATCTGGAGTGGAATTGCTTAGAATCTGTGTTACATTACCCACAGCGTTTGCAAAAAAAAAAAGTTTGCACCCACATGTTTTTAGGTCACCTTTATCTGCTGCTTTTTTCTCCCTCTCTGTCTCTCTCTCTCTCTCACTCTCTCACACACACACACACACACACACACTCACACACTGTAGCTCTGTTTTGCCCTCTTAACTGTCTATTTACGATCATTCTTTCATCTCCTGGCGGCATGCAGGGACCTGCTGCAGACGCTTGGAAGACGAGCTTTACTCTGTCTTTCTAGGCTGATTGTTCTTAATTCATTCCCCCTTCTCTCTAAATGTCTGGATTTCAAGGTTGAGGGAGGTTGGCTGTAAAAATGAGGCTTATTTGGAAAGGCAGTGAATTATGTAGACTTGGATAGGTCAGTGGGGACACACTGTGCTTGTAGCTGAATGGATAATCAATAATGTCCCAAGATCTAATGAGCCTGCTTCAGCAGACGCAGATGTAGCCTTACTCTAAAACATTGATTGTGTCTGTGTAAAAGATGTGGGCCAGATTCAGGTGTAAAGCCTGCCAATTAAAGTGACCCTAAAGTCAATCTGCAAAAAAACAAAAGAAAATGTAGTGTTTAACAGGTTTGGCAAAGAGTTTCCTAATGGGTTGTAGCTTGTTTGGTCTCATCCATTTATCTTCCTTGAACATACCAGCATGGCTGCTACAGGAATTATACTGCTATGGATATTCCTTATTAAAATATAACACATTCATTATCAACAAGCATCCATAGATATATCATATTTAAACACATGCATGGTTGACATTTATGATGACACAAATGCATCAAAAATTCTTAAACCCTTCTATCCTCAGATGTGATGATGGTGAAAAATGCGCAGTTTTAAGAGTTTTTGCTCCCTCAGGGTAATCCTTGCTCTGGGCATCTCCATGACATTCATCAACATCCCAGTGGAGTGGTTCTCTATTGGCTTCAACTGGACCTGGATGCTACTTTTTGGAGACATCAGGCAGGGAATCTTCTACTCCATGCTGCTCTCCTTCTGGATCATCTTCTGTGGGGAGCACCTCATGGTACTGTACACGGCACCAATTAACTTGATGTTTGATGTGTTTCTGACAGACCTGCAGGCTTGCTTGCTAACTGCGGTCTCATTTACAGCCATTTCGTGCTAAAGGTACTAAAGTCCCGTCACAGCCATTCTGGGACTAGTTAATGGTGTCGGGGAAAAAAACAAGACAGACGCTTGCTTGGAGATTTGATGCTTCAGCGCCTGTGCGTCTTTTCCTCTCCCTCTCAGGTTGATATAAAAAAGTGTTGAGCACTACCAGCTTGACCAAGCAGGCAGTTGAGGGCTTCTGGATATTTTTTTTCATCTTGAAGCCTTGAAACTTATCCATGAGTTGGGTGGATTGGCATACAGTATACCTAGAAAGAGTGTGTCCATTATGCGTGTATATCCAAAGGCATAACGAGTAGGATTTTCCTAAAAAAAACAATGTATCGACTCGTACAAAAATAATCCCTCTCAATCATCATTTATGACCCACTAGAAGTGTGTGGCGGTGTCTGTGTCTGCAGAGACCCTGCCGTCCGCCTGTATACGTTTCTGGGCATCAACCTTTGGACAGTGGTGTGTAGCCCCCAGCCAATAACAGCGCGCAGGGTGTGAGGTGCGGGACTCTCTGAAAACGTAGCGACCAGTTGCCAGATTGTAAGCACGTGGGACCACCAGAAGCGTGTGCGCTTTGAGCCGGGGAGGTGGGCCAGCTTTGAATGTTGCATTTACAAACAGCAACTGACAAATCCTACTCGTTATACCTTTAATGTGTCCCACCACTTTATAACCTTCTAAAATGACACTAAGAAACATAAAATAGAACACTTGTTTAGGATCAAATGACATCCAGTGCCTTCAAAAAGTATTTACTGCCCTTGGACTTCTTTAATGTTTTATGTGTTCTTTAAGATGAACAAACAGAAAACTTGAGAACATGTGAGAGACATAATATTCTTACAAGTCAGAATATGTGTCTGTATGTGAACTCAGCTGTTCAAGAGTTCACTTATGCTTCTGTCTTACTTTTAGGTGTATATTTGTTAGGTACTGTTTTCAGTAACATAAATCCACATTTGTTTCTTAATACCTCCACTTGTCACTGCTTTTTGCGACTCTTTCCACACGCTTTGTGACTAAGTGTATATATACTGTATTAATATGTCTGTTGAACAGAATTGCCCATTTTCTGGTTTATATAATTGTAAAAATGAAATGTCGTCATTGTGAGTTAATGTTAACACCTAAGAATCCAAAAAATATGTGAGGTGTTTTATGGAAAAAGGTTTTTCCCATATTATCTCACTTGTCATTTTTGTCCAGGACGCAGAGTTCTTTGCACCATGGATTCAGTGCAACGGAAAAATGAAGATGTGTGAGAGCTGTGTATCAGCCGTCAAAATCTTCCCCGAACTCGGCCCTCATCCCACAAATAAGCCGCAGGTCATTCTCATCTGATGTCCAATAACTTGGTGACCTCTTTGATGAGGTCCATGTCTGCCTCAGACAGGATGACAGTCTCTTTACCCCTCCTCAGCTCTCTGCACAGCAGTGTGTTCTGCACAGCAGGCTGTTTCCCTCTCGTGGGCTGGCAGGCTGAGCTGTACTTGCTTACTCAAAAATGATTTCATTTGCTTCTTGGCTTCAGTCAAAGCACTAAGATCTATGCAGCAATGTTGCATCTCCACCTCAAGCTTCGTCTAGAAACATTCCTTACATCATCTATTCCTAAACCTGGTTGCTTATTCTCAAGTTTCCGCTCGGCACACACTCCCAGCTGAACTCCTGCGTATGCTTCATTGTACACTCTTGTTTGCAGCAGCTGACCTTTCATCACCCAGTCTTTGGGGACATGGTGCTCGTAACGTAGTGTAGCGTTCAAGTCAGTTGTGCATGACATCCTTTCATCAGTGCTTGATCACACCCAATCTGTATATCTCAAAATTATTTTTTCTCTTCACCTTCTCATACAATGGAGATGTGTTCTTCTTTTTTCCCCCAAATATTTTTCCAAATATTTTCACTTTCTTTTGATATCAATAGAAGGGAACAGTACACATAAAAAATCTGAAATGGTCACACTGTGGTTATGTGATACAAGCCTGCTGATTTTTCGAGGATGCCTCAGGTATGTGCATTTTTGTACAGAGCTCCAGTTTTTGTATCATAATGAAAAGCCTCAGTCTTAGTCTCTACTAGACTTGCAAAATTCTTGGAATATTCAAGGTGGAAACTTTCCATGGGAGATAATAAAGGAATAAAATGGAAATTTAGAGATTATTTGCTCAGGCTGTATTTACCTTGTCATATGCAGATAGAAATAAACCTTTTACCATATCATAAGCAGACATCATTGTAAACCCCTCTAATAGAAATGAAAAAAATCAACAGTTTAGTTGAGTTGAACTTGAACAAAAAGCACTAATGCAATATCATGTACACATAAATAACTAAGCAGTTTAATTAAGCCTGTGAATACTAAGGCCTTTGTTCAAGAACAGAATGTTCTTTGAAGACAAAAACCCATTAATTTGTCAAATACATACAATGTGAAATGTACCATGTGGTGAGTTAGCTAGCTAGCAACGTTAATGGGCAAAGTTACTTTGAAAATTGGAGCCGACAATGTGGGCTGTGTGCAAACTTAAGGTTTAAAGTGAACAGCTAATTTGTAAAAATATTTTACAGTAAAGAATGAATGGAAATAGATTAATTAAAACTCCTCAATTAGCATGCTCAATCAAGCTACATCCCACATGGTAACAGCTAGCTAACAAAAAACTAGCAGAAGGCGTGAACAGGTTATAAACTGTGTACTTTGCTTTAGGCTACTATCTGCTGGTTAACTGAAATATCATAAGAAATATAAAATATATTCACTCCAGTAATATAAAGAAAACTTAATTGAAAGCATGTAGTCCTTTTGGCTTGGACGGTGCGGTGAACTCCTATTTACAGTAATGGGATGCCGGCAAGTTATCGGTACGTGTAATGGAAGAGTGCGCTGCTGAATGCAGTGTATGTTAATTCAATTAACTCGGCATACTTTTAACCAAAACATGCCATAAGACCTAGTATTTCTTTTTTTCTGTGCATTTCCCCCCAAATACGTTTACTTTTAAAAGGTGCAATTTTTGTATTGAAATTTGTGCAAAATTTCCAAAATTCCCAAGCTTAACTTCCCTTGGAAGTAAATGTACCCACCCTTTGTAACCTTAGTCTCTACGGCACTACAGTATAGTAATCCTTCACATTCAGTACAGGTAGAACGAGGGCTTCAGTAATTGGCTTGTGTCATGTAGAGCTGCTGGCAAATAAACCAGAGAAGAAGTTCATGTTACAGTGTCGCGAGTATTCATCCCCTCTTGAACTTTGTCATGTTTTTGGTTTACTTTGAATCACGTTAATTAGAGGTTTTTGACACTCATCAATAGGAAGATTGATTGATAGATTGATCAATGTAGATTGTAACTAATAACATGAATGATGGCTCTGTTCCATACAGGTGTCCTATTAAGCCATGACTGTGAGCATGCATGCACAATAGACCTTTTGACATTTCAGGAAAAGCACAGGTGCATTTAACTACATTAATTAAGGCTGCATTTCATTAAGCAACTTCCAGGGTCGTTAATGTTATTAATTACACCTGTGCGTTTCCTGCTATGACAAACATTTGTCCTATCAGACATTTTGACATAAGTACAAATTAAAGAATACAAAATAATTAATTGCAAGTATTCAAGTCAGTATTTAATACGCCTTTTTGCACCATCTATAGCCTCTGTCTGTATCACCTTTCACATCAGGTCACTGCAATTTTCCCAGATGCTTCTATGCAAAACCGTTTTAGTTCTGTCAAGTTGCAAAGTTAATTAAGTGTTGAGTTCTGCACTCTAACATGGCTTCTTCAAGACTTTAATATTGTTGGTTTTAAGCCATCGTTTCTTTATATTTGGCTGCATTCACATTTCCCTACCTCCACAAGCTTTGTAAGGCTGTCTGCAGAGACCATTTCACCAGCATGATGCTTCCATCACAGGCCTTCATGGTAGTGAGTCGTTGAAGTATTTTTTTTCAAACACTGGCTTTGTCTGTCGTAATGGTGGGACAGGTGAATCACCTGGATAGCCGTCGCTGTCTGCTGTCACTCCCGCCTCAGCCTTCACAATGTCCTTCTTTCACTGACTCTGGTTTTGAGGATGGTCTGCGCAGATTTACAACTCTGCCATATTCTGTTTTTTTGTTTTTTTTAACTATTTGTTACTGTAAACCAAATGATATTTGTATGTTTAAGTAACTTTCGCACAGGTTTGTCTGGAATTTTCCTTTTTGTTTTAATGATGTAGTGTTGACTAACCGGCAGTTGAACCTTAGAGATACCTGTGTAGTTGACCTAATATCACTTGACGATGATTAAAGGTATCTTCATAAAGGGGATGCAATCAGCTATTTCGTGTTTTTGTGTCACTATAAAAAAGTCCTATGTATGTATACTGTCCATCTGCTTAGTTTTAAAAAGATTAAAACATGAAGAAAGTCCAAGGGGCTGAATACTTAAATGGCACTGTACATTTTGATGGTTTTGTCAGGACTAACATTAGTAGCACTGAAGACTGGTATTTACACCCACTTGTTTGCCTCATCCGATCATGCCAGGTTGCATTAACTGTCAGTTAACTGCATTGCATTTCAAATCCATATTCTCAGGTGACCTCAGAATACCTGATCTCACCGATATGTGGACGTAAATCTGGACTAAATCTTAATATTTAAGAAACAAATATACTCAAATATACAATTGTATATTAAATCAATTGCTCTACGGTTTTTCACAACTTGTGCAGCTTGAATGGATCTGTATCTGTGCATCTGTGTTATCAACACTTAGCATGGTGCACTCAGGTACCTTGAAACATGAAAAAACACATTAAAAGTGATTATTTTGGCTACGGGCCAATAATATTATCTTCAGTATGACCTTGATCAACAAGCATTTTGATGATGATGGACTGGTTGTACCGTATGTGATCTGTAAAATATATTGGTATCAGTACATCCCATCTTTAAATGGGTTTTGTCCTTTTCTCTCAGGACCAGACGGAGAGGAACCGTTTCTCAGTCTACTGGAAGCAGGTCGGACCCATCGTGTTTGGCTCCTTCTGCCTCTTTATCTTTGACATGTGTGAGAGGTGAGACCCAAGTTTTTTCACAACAATTTCACTATTCACAACAAGAGAGTTGTTTCACAAAAGCGCTAAATATCAGTCTGCAGTACATTAAAATAAAGAACCCTGTGGAAGTTGTATTTTGTGTTTCTATTTTTATGCTTAATCTTCAAATGATGTGTGTATTATCTGTTTTTTGTAATGAAATGTTGTGACACGCTCAAAAGAGGTAACATATATAAAAAAAATTTTTTTTGTTTTGTGTCACCAGAGGGGTCCAGCTGACAAACCCCTTCTACAGCATCTGGGCGTCTGATGTAGGAACTGAGCTTGCTGTATCCTTTTTAAACTATATTTGACATGATCATGTTTTTCAGTATAGCCAATAAACACGTCACAGTTGTTCCTCTGCTCTTGTTGGAACACATATATGTCTTTACCAAAACTGTGCCAGCTGCCAAAACTACTATTTTTTTGTCTTCTCTTCAGGCTCAAGTTATCATGACTTAATGCCCTGCTTCTGGTTCTTGCAATCCATGTATGAGAAGTTCTAGCTGTCTTTTAGCATGAACTGGAATGGATCTCTAGACCAATAAGATGAGAAATAATTCAGTAATGCCATATGTGAAAGCATTGCCCGGGGTCTCGGGATGATGTGTTTACGAGTGTGTACCTGTTTGTTTGCCTTGCTTGCCGAGCTGAGCAATGCAAGATTCATCAGCACACCTCTTCAAAAACAACCGCCAGACACCCTGCTTTTTTCACTCTTTTCTCCTCCTTTTCCCATTAAAATTAAAAGCCTGCTTAGTGTTCCTGACTCTCAGCAGTTTGATGAAGACATTTGGTACAGTGTCTATAACCAGGGTCATCAAATCTTTATAAGGCCTACCGCTGACATGTTTCTTCTTCTGCCTTCTGCTGCAGTTAAGGTTTTATTAATGAGACGCATAACCTTACAAAGCATTTAAAACCCTTTTTTGGTTTTTTTACAGATTTGTAGTTAATTATTAAAGTGTAGATACAAGTGCATATAGACAACAGTTTGTCCATTTGTGAAATCTTTTTATCTATCACCTCTCCACTTTCTCCATTTTCCAGTCTGCAATATACTGTATATATGTAATGTCACATTCTGGTGCATATAAGGCTAAATCTGCATATGCAAAGTCTACTTGCTATAGAATAATCAGTCTGTATCACAACAGCAGAGTGTTATTTGGTTGTTTCCTTGACTGTTGTTGCCTCAGATGGCCTTCATAATTGTGGCAGGGATCTGTGCCTGTCTCTACTTCCTCTTCCTCTGCTTCATGGTTTTTCAAGTCTTCCGCAACATCAGCGGTAAGAGGACGTCCCTGCCTGCCATGTCCAAGGCCAGACGCCTGCACTATGAGGTGGGTGTTTTCATCTGGCAATCTTGTCTGCCACGTTGTTTTATTACACTTTTTATTAACTGTTTTGTAACTTATCTCCTTTATCACCCTTTAGGGTCTGATTTTCAGGTTCAAGTTCCTCATGCTGGTCACTCTGACCTGCGCTGCCATGACTGTCATCTTCTTCATCGTCAGTCAGGTGTGTGCCATAATATTATGAAATCGGATACCCCCCTCACTTAGGACTATTTAAGTGATGATTGGCGACATGTTTTTATTTCACAGTCACTATAAAAGCAATTTTGCTACTGTCCCAAAAACATACAAGCAGCCTGCCATACAACCCTCCGCCCTAAAAACAGTAACAAAGTATGTATTCGTCTTTTCACCTGTCCAGGTGAATGAGGGCCACTGGCACTGGGGAGAGCACACGGTGCAGGTGAACAGCGCCTTCTTCACCGGCATCTACGGCATGTGGAACCTGTACGTCTTCGCCATCATGTTCCTCTACGCACCGTCTCACAAACGCTACGGAGACGAGCAGTCAAGTGCTCAGTGCATCACTGGTAACTACATATTTCTACTAGCTTTTTACAGTCAGGTAACATGGATGGAGTGTCAGTTGTAAACGCTCTCTGTTACTTTAAGATGAAACTTATTCATCTTCATCTATTGTAGCACTTTAGTCTCGGATATAAGCCAGACAAAGAATTGAATATACTAGATAATATAACAATAGATTAAAAAATAATATTTCTTCACATGTAATTCACATTTGCATGAAATTGTCTTAATGTTTTAATATATTAGTTGGTTAGATACGTCTGTTAAATTCAGTCCAGATTCATCTTGCTTTTTCTTGTTCACTTCAAGTTTTGGGTTGACATCTTGCAGCAGGATCAATAGTGCTATACTTACAGAAATCATTTAATAATTATTACAGTTAGTTGGTGTTACTTACTTCTAAGTGTTACATAAATGAACCCTAACCACGTCATCTTCTCATTGTATTACAGTTGATGGTTAAAGTTCATTAGTGTCCCAGTAGCTCTCACTTGATTCTGATGGGGAGCAAGTGTCTGTCCTCTTCTGTAAAGCTGCCTATTCATCCAAAGTTTGTTTTTAGAGGAAGGGGGAGGTGGTGATTCAGAAGGACCCAGATTCCCAGGGGAAAGAAGGGTCTCTTTGGCCCGAGAGGGTGATTCTAATGGACACCAGGCTTCCTTCCAGACGGAAAGGAAGGGAACAGTGAAGAGGGGGTGTGGGGGAGGGGTGGAGAGCAGGGAAGTAATGAAAACCATCCATCCATCTCCTGACGTCAGTGACACGGGGAGAGAAAAAGAGGGTTTGAAGTTCTGGAAGCTTTCCCTGAAGTGCGTCAACCAGTCTCATGGGAGGGGCGCAGCCTCTCTCCAAGTTTCAGTCTCTGTTGATTTACTTTATCAGCTCTCGAGTTTTACTTCTGTTTCGAACAAACTGAAAGTATTTATGTTAATGAAATTCAGCTAAAGAAACTTGATATGCTTTGCATCATTGCCTGCAGACATACAAAGGAATGTGCACAACGAGAACCCAAACGACAAAATATACGCTCTTAAAACGTTTTGTATATTATTGTTAATTTTGGTGTTGATGATGGTGTCATGTTTATGTGTGCATTAGATGCTGGAGCAAACAGCGGAGAGGACATCCAGCTGACTACTACCATCACCCATGTTGATGGCCCCAGTGAGATCTACAAGATGACTGGCAAAGAGGCCCAGGAGTAGATTTCACACTGTGAGACTTTAAGACTCCCCTCTACTACCTACTGCTCCAATGATCCCCTCCCTCGTATATGTAATCAAACAGGCTTTTCTCTTTACATCCCCCTGGCCCTAAAACGGCATCAACAATCCACCTTGCATGTACCTGCCAGTCCCACGGTTACTGTCTTCTTCCAGCACCAAACCCTCTGCTGTGTGAATTGTTACGTGCCACCAGCCTGTTCCCAGTTGTATCTCTAAAGGCTGAATATTATCAACACTCCTATCAGTCCTTTTCATTTCATGGTGGAATTTTGTTCTTGCATTTCATGCTTTATGTAAACTCTGTTGTGTTTGTAAATGTTGCACACCGCTTTTGACACCAAAAAAGAGATTTGAGTGTAAAGAAAACCTTTTCTTGGTGGTCAAAAGTTGCGTTTGCCAGCCGTCACACTCCTGTTTTTAAAGTAAAGTGTGGTTAAACTAAATTGTTTGTAAAGACCTGAGCTTTTGACAAAGATGGACAGCAAGATTTTGTGGACACATCTTAACCACTCGGTTTGATTTTCTGCTTAATTACCAGTTTATATACTCAGTCAAGGTCTTAGAGCCTGTCACAAAAACATACTCTTCCATAGAAAGTAGATCATGTTGAGCGCTGCTGTCAATCTTAGTCTTTCAAGTGGTGGAGATCTTTTTTTATATCTTTGGGGGAAATGTACAGACCACATAGCCACTTTGGGAAATGCATACTGTACCTTCATTATGTTACAATGTAGATATCTATTTTTTATAAAGTGCTTATTTTCAACTTCACAAAATATATGCATCAAGCTCTATCAATGTTTTTGAAGTTGACTGTAGCCTATTATACATGGTTTAGTTTGTTTTTGTTTTTGCTTTTTATGCTAATTTAAATAAAAAAAACCTTTTACTTAACACTCGTGTGTATTGTCATAGTGTTTGCTGTGAATGATTTAATCTTCTGTTTTATATACAAGTCCTTTTTTTAGTGTTATTTGCCAGTAATTTCAAGACCACGGAAAGGGAATGTCACGTTAATATCTCTCTAAGGAATTCAGTGTGTCTTGTACCCTGTATAAGTTTATAGTGAGCCTAACTTACTCTTCTTCATACTATACTGAATATACTTATAAAATAAAAAGAGTGGTTATGCTACAGTACACAGTAGAAACACCTTGGCTGCAAGGCGTTTTGAAATTAACTGACATTTGTAAGGTAGTACTGCATGCCTGAGTATGAACATGTATCCCTGTAGGGAGAGGGCGCCTCTGCAAGGCTCACAGCAGAACAACAAACCTGCTTTCACTTTTCTCATCAGACAAGTTAGCCAGAGTGAGCAAGTGTGAGACAGGAAGTTGTGTTTTTGGTTTGGTTTTAAGGTACATTCTGAATGAGGGATATTTGGGAGATAAGCTTGACTAGCATTTGCATTTATGGTGCTTCATCAAAAGGTGGAAAGTATTAATACAGTAAATACAGTTTTCATGTACTGTACTGTTAGTGACTGGTATTTAATCTTTGGGAGACTTCTTTTCTTTTTGGGAGAAGGCTTTCACTCCACTACATTTCAGAGGAAAATATTAACTATGCGACAATTGCAGTTACCAGTTCATCTGTATATTAAGCTTTTACCTTAAACATGAAATCAGTTCATACAATGTTAGATGTAGTGTTGCTGTTGTGAGGTAAAGAAAATCTCAGAAACGTCAACTTCTTTCAGTTTGACAATGCAATGCATACAAAATTATCCTAAAGACCTTAAGCTGAAGGTCTTTGTGATATTATTAAATATTATCTTGCACATATTTTTTATAATATCTTTTCATATCGTATTGTCAATTTCCTATTTGTATCTATTAACATAAGTACTTATAGTCTATGTTTGTTCTGCCAGCGAGAAATTTACGAACAAATTTCAAACTTTGTTAACCACTGCCTTCTGACTGCAACGCTCTGCTGTTTTTGTTCTCGTTTCCCACAAGCCACCTAGCTGTGCATGTGTTGCTCTTCCTGATGGTTTCTTCCATTTTTTTCCCTGTTAAAGGGTTTTTTTGGGGAGTTTTTCCTCATCCCAGTCAAGGGTCTAAGGACAGAGTGTGTCGTATGCTGTACAGATTGTAAAGCCCCTTGAGGCAAACTGATTTGTGACACTGGGCTATATAAATAAAACTGACTGACTGACTATTTTCTATTTATGCTTCTTGACTTGCAGTACTTGCTTTTTAACGTTTTTATATTTTCTACTTACTATATTAAGTGTTATGCACCAAAACACCAACACAAATTCCTTGTATGTGAAAAACCTACTTGGCTATAAACCTGATTCTGATTAATTCATCTTTACTGCATTAACATGTTCATGTGAATTCAAAACATTAGCAGGGTGAATCTTCATAATATGGCACTTTTTACTTACTTACAACAACTTAAAATTGGATTCTTTGCAGCAGATCCTCTGCTTATTTTTGTCCTGGAAGTTACCGTCTGTGCTCTGAGACATATTCACAGGATTTACTTTTGCTTTCTGTCCCCAACGTTCATCTTGAAATAGGGAAAAAGGGGGCTTTTAGGTATGCTGCTCCGGGGGCTTGAAACTTGTTGCAGAATGATTTGGGTCTGGAGGAGCTGGTCACTTTAGGTGTCTTCAAAAATAGATTGAAGGAGTTGGAGGATCAGGCTGTAGATGCTCTGTCTGAGCTACTTGCCCCTGTGTGATCCAGGACATGTTGACCTGAGTCTTATTTTATATACTCATGCTCTGATCTGAAATCTTATTGTATGTAACTGTTATATGTTGTATGTCTGAAACTTTGTTTAATGTGCTGCTGCCTGTCTTGGCCAGGACACTCTTATAAAGGAGATTTTTAATCTCAATAAATTTTAAATTTAAATTTAAGATCCTATTTTTTTTACTTTACTTGCACAAAGCTTTACAAACTTCAACGGCGGTGTTATTTTGAAAGTCTCCTCCGGAAGTAGCGTTTTAGCAGCAGCTAGCTTGACGCAGCTAACATCCGCCAGTGTTTCGGTTGGTCCGCCTCTCTCCTCCGGACTCGGCTGTTCTCGTCGCGAAGCGTCCAAGTGGCGGAGGAAAAGGAAAGAAGAGGGGGGAGACTGGTCGTACTGGGAAGGAGAAAATAAAAGTAAATTAAATATCAACACCAACCGTCAGCGGAAAGCGGTACGAGTCGGCAGCTTTGAAGTCGCCAGTGGGGTCCATGTAGAGCAGCTTTGTCCACAGTCTATGGTGTCAACACATTAGTGTAGTTGTGACATTGCGCCGTGAGCGACAGAGCAGAGGGAAAGGTCTCCTCCCAGTCTGTTGACGGATACAGTTTGGCTTCAGTGAACAGAGACACGGCTAGACCTGACTGTACATTACCCCGGCCAGGTAAGACTGCCTTGTGTCGATAAAGTGTCACATTAACAGCGCTTTTTGTTACCTGAAGCAACAGTTGGTCTCAGTCTGTTCCACATATTTGCTGTCATTGCTGCCAGCTTCATCCGTTTATGCAACACTCAGGTGGCACAACAGCGATTTTAAACCTAACAGAGTCTCATTTTCCTTGTGTGTGTGACTCCAGTGAGCACACACATGAATATAAGAGGTAATACTTCATGAATGTGGTATTCAACAGGTGATAGCTGGAGCTCAGAGTTTAGTCAGCACAGAGCTGTCTGGGCCTTCTGCCCTGATTATTCCCCACAGGCCCCACCTACTGTGTTGGCCACATAATGACTGATTTTGGAAAGCAAATAGATTATTCCAGAACAGAACAGCACTTTTTTTTTAGATACATAAACAAGCAACTTCCTTCACATTAGTCGATTATGCAATAGGTAATCGCTTGCAACATTGCCAGTGTAGTCCAACATGAACCACTTAGATTATGAGCCCGGTGTGATGGTTGAAGTGGAGGCCCCACACAGGGAAGTGGCTGAGATGTTTACATGGAGCATCAACAGCTCTGTTGATGTCCCCTGGCCATTAGGAGGACAGAATACAGACCGGCCATTGATAAGGCCAACTCATTAGTACCCCATTCACCGCCATCAAAGCCTCCTCTCAACGCCCATCGACATGAGTGGGTCACACCGCGCACTGGAAGCTGAGGATCACACACACTTCCTGCCTTCACGCTCCCATGGCAGGGGTTCGGTTCGGTGTCACATGCGTTAAGTTTTATTATGAAGCAGCTTAACCAAGAGGAAGCGCTTCAGAATTCAGAGGAGGTGAAGCGACAAATGTGCAGATGTGAACACATGTAACAACATCTGTTCAGTGCCTTTGTCATGAAAGAGCCCACTGGTACTTAGACGTGTGCTCGTGACCTCTGCGCACACTGGTATCACTGGTAAGAGCAGGAATATGCAGCCTTGTGTGTTGTTTTATTGGAAAAGAAGATGATGACGTCCATGAACAGCTGCCTTGTCTAATGCTGTCAGGTCCGGTCATAAGGTTGTCTGCTGCAGTTCCTTGGAACAAACACTAGCCCCCCTGTTTTGGCAAAATCTGTGCATTCACAAGAATTTTTCATTTTCTTCTCTTTATTTAAATGGATAGAACAGTCCGGTTCCCCAAATGATGCTTTTTTTTGGAGATGTGTGTTTGATGTAGAAGTAAAAATGTGACCTTTGACATGAAAGACTCTCATTAACTCTCTCTACCAGCGTTGGTGGCATGGGCTGCATTTTGAGCTGAGCGTGAGTAGGTTAGCCCGGGTTGCTGGCAAGATTTAACGTGACCTGTGATGCATGTAAATTGATTAGTAACAGGAGGATGGGGGGGCTAGGTGGTGGTCGAGATGGGAGCAATGTCTCGCCTAAAGCAAGGATTAGATTAAAAGTGAGGGAACTCCCTGTATAGCTTGAGATTGAGAGGAGGATTTTAATCTCCTTCTTCTGTCTCAATATGAGTTTAACTTGTGGAACAATGGCTGGACTGTTGGGATCATGTGGGAAGTGGCACACGCAGCTGTAACCAATGCTGTAAAACCTTTTCGGCTGACAGGCTGCTCTGGAAGCGAAGCGCATCTCCTCTGACACAGAATGCTGCCGGACTCGATCGGCAGCTCTGTCAGCGACTCTCTGACAAGCAGCCAGTTTGGTGCAGGAGGAAGACGCAGCGGTGGCCAGCGTCTGAGCCTCACATCAGCCAGGATCTGTTTCCTCATAGTGCTGTCTGTGGATTCCCCGCAGCTCTTTCATTGCACAGAGTTTTGTTGAAGTAGGAGTTGGCGTGCGTACGTGCCTGTGCGTGCTTGCTTCAGTGTCTTTTGAGTGATCTTACTACTTCCTTACTGGGCCGAGTGATTCACACATTTTCTCGACATGTGAACACACAGAGACAGACAGAGCTAAAGTATATGTTTCTAAAAGTGTCCTAAAGTATGTGTTTCTCCCTCTTCAAAGAGCAACACTCACTCTTTCTGCTCTCTGTTTCTGTCACTCTACATGCTCATCGAAACACATATTTCTGTCATGTGTATTTCTGGGTATTGTTTGAATCTGTTTAGAGCTGAAGCAGTTAGTTGATTAATCACATTAGTTGATTAACGGAAAGTTAACTGTTTTGATTAATCACTGTAGTAAATTATAAAGCAAAACTTGCAAACATTTGCTGGTTCCAGCATCTCAATTGACAGTAAACTGAATATCTTTGGGGTTTGGACTGTTGGTTGGATAAAACAAGCTGTTTTAAGATGTGACCTGGCGCTCTGAGAAATTATAGCATGTATTTTCCACTATTTTCAGACATTTTATAGTTCAATAGATTCATGTAGAAACAAAACCGGCAAACTCATCAACAATAAAAATAATTGTTAGTTGAATTCCTACATTTTCCGATATTTTAATGTGCATGTAGTTTAAAAAAAACATTATCTAAATCGAGCTAAATTGATTAACTGAATAATCAATTAGTCGATTGGAAGAAAATAAATCTCTAAGTGTTTGATAATCAATTAGTCGTTTTAGTTATTCCTTAAGCAAAAATGCTAAATATTCTCTGATTCCAGCTTCTCAAATGTTAATATTTTCTGCTTTTCTCTGTTTTATATCACAGTAAACTGTTGGTTGGTCAAAACAACACATCTGAAGACCTTGGACTCTTGATACTCTAATAGATATTTTTCATTATTTCTGACATTTTACAGACAAAACAACTAATAGATTAATCAAGAAAATAATTGACAGAGTGATAAATGAGAAAAATAATCTATTAGTTGCAGCCCTAAACAAGTTTTTTGTTCATTTAAAGTTATAATCTTGAAGATTTTCATTTAAATAAATGTCTGTTAAGTCACCATGTATTGCAGAATGAGGTAACACAATGGTGATTGAGCCTATGGCCCACTGATGAAAGCCCTTGCATTTGCAGTATTACGACCCGGGTGTCGGCAGCGGCAAGTGGCGCTCAGTTAGGCTTTTAACAAGGCTTTTAACGCAACAGACTCGCTCTTCAACTCACCTCTGTGTGAAGCAGCGTACTGTTTTCTGGTCTCTGCCAGCGTTGTGAGTAAATGGTTACTATGGCCGAAAAAAGAAAGAAAAGGTCGATGACTACAGACGATGGAACTTGAAACTGAAACTCAAGTGAGGTCCAAAAACACACCTGCAGTTACCGATTATCACCATAGGTGCTGCGAAAGAGAACGAAATGAAAATCTTCGAAATTACAACTTTAACAAAAGTGTTGAATGTTATCTAAACACAAGCAGATGCACAACAGATTTCTTAAATACCTAAATAAAACAGTGTAAAACTGCCAAAATTCTTATTTCAATCAGTAACTATATGATCAAAGAAGTAAACCTGATTTATAAATTTTATGTAAACTTTCAGTACATGACAGTAGGGTTTGGCTATGATATGCCATGAAACAATAGAAATTTGAGACTCCACCAAACTGCCCCTTTAATATCTCTGGTTTTATTAGACCGTTGCAGGCAGTCAGTGATCAGGAATGCATCATGGCAGTACTGGATTTTTTTTTAGGAGTTTTGCACGAATATGATTAAGTACCTTGATTTATCAGGCATTTCATTTGCTGGGTCAGCCAAAAAAAGACATCCCTGTCCAGTTATTATTATTGATAAACAGAACTACACACCTCTGTAGTCAGAGTTCAGATGTACAGCAGTCCTTAAAGACTTGTTAGAGTTGGTGTGTATTTGTATGTGTATGTGTGTGTATGTGTGTGTCTGTGTGTCTGTGTGTCTGTGTATGCGCTGCATTGTGTGTGTTGGTAGTCACAAGGCCTAGCCTGCAGTGGTTTGCTTGAATTCCACCCTACCCAGGAGCAGATGTACTGAGAGGAGTGGTGGTGACATTACGGATATACAGTCACACCCATGTGTTGGTTTGGCAGCAGAATTACTTGCTTTCATGAAATACCAAGCGTTACTGGATCCTTGTTTTATTGGCTCAAAATAGACCAACTCAGTAGCAAATCTACTTTAAAGCCGAATAATTTTTCAAGATATAGTTTTATTTTTTGTCTGTTCTAATTTACATATTAGAAACTACAGGGAGTGAAATGTTACAACACAAAGGTAAGGACAGAGGGTAGATTTTGTCACTGCTTGCGTCAGGAAGTAAGACGCTGTTAGTGCTCATGTACTAATCAGGTCGACATTTACTCAGATGATGTACACATTCGCCCACAGGAAGTGTTGTCACAGCAACCATCTCAGATAGGTAAGAAAGGTAGTGTAACAGACCTAATTTCACATCAGTCCCGTAAAATGTGTCAAGATTTTGTTGATTCTGATTCATCGCCGTGGCTCTCTCTCTCGCTGTAAGTGTTTCCACTGTGCAGAGCCGCATGTGTCAGTCTGAGCGGAGAAAACAGCTGACGGACAGAAAGCTAGAACTGCCGTCTCCACCCCAACAAGAAGCACCTAAACACAACTTCCTCCTCACTGCTGCACAGCTCATCTTAAAGCTCCTCTGCCATTCAATATTCAGGATTTTCATCTTCTTCATGATGTTTTGCAAATAAATGTAGTTTGGTTAAAAGTTTATGTCGAATGATTTGAAGCCCAATCCTCAACTAGGGCTACTGCAACAACAGCTACTTTTATTATCAACTAATCTGTCAATTTGTTTTTTGATTAGCTCCAATTCTCTTTGAAATTAAAGTTGCTTCTTTTGTCTTTAGCCCAACTCTCAGAAATATTCTACTAACAATGATATGAATGAAAGAAAAGCATCAAATCCTCACATTTGAGACGCCGGAGCCAATGAATGTTTAGCGTTTTTGTTAGATAAATGACTTAAATGGTTATTGACTTATCGATTAATCAACCAGTTGTTTTGGGTCAAGAAACATCCAGGCACTCATTGACTGACACCAGCTCCTTTTTATCAGTCACATGCTCAGTGGAGGCTTTCCAGGTCAAATTCTGCAAATTGTCATGATTAATGGTTTATGTATTTTTTTTCCAGTTGTGATGTGTTCAATGGCTTTTGGCAAAAAAAAAGGACATTTTAAGCAGTAGCTCATGACAGCCTGTGGTGTGTTGTGACTTGCCGTCGCCTACCAAGCTCTGGGGGCCTGTGACAGCATGTCAGGAGCTTATGCAGAAATCCAAAATGCATCTGTTGAGGAAAACACGCTTTTGTAGGAATATTTCTACAGAGTGAGACCAGTGTGTGGATTCTGAGCTCAGGCTTTTTGCTGCATGTATCTTACATGTGCAAAACAACAGATTGTGGTGGGAATGAGTTAACAAGTCAACTCAACAATGCCCTCTTGAGTCTGTCTTCCTTTTTGTACTTTTAGCAGGTGAATTTTCTTTTTGTTTAAGGCTGAAGTTGGGGTTTTTTTTCGCAGCTGAGGAGCGATACTGAACTGTGCACAAGCATTATACATATTTATTATACATCTCAGCTGTTTTTCTTTTGTACTTTTATACCATGATTGTCGACCAGTCAGATTGCATGACTTGAGTGACCTGTTTTGTAATACTGCATAAAAATTTAATGCATACATAAAATGAGTGTAGCAGTGTCTTCACAAAACATATTTAATTGTGAATTATCAAGAATAATTTAATTTAATTGCATTGCAGAATAATACCTTAAAACCAACTCAATAATTACAAACCCGATGGGGAAACGCGCATTAACTTTTCAAGACTTTTTTGTTTGTTGTTTGTTTGAGGTTGTTCAGGAGGCCTCAGTTTGCAGCCAGTGCTGTACACGTCTGTTCATCCACAACTCTGATTGGACAGAGAGAAGAAAGCAGATAAGATAGGTGTGTTTAGAGTGTAAACTATGTCCAAGGTTGAAGTTCCTCGTAGACGCTGATCTGAGGTTAGATTTGCAACTGTCCCTCAAACGTTCAAGGTTAGTAAATGAGCTGAGAGGCTGACTGCTCATCAGTATTCATGAGGAACTTCACAGTGTAATGTTTACAGGCGAGAGCAGCAGCACATGTCCGTAAATTAGCCTGATAATCAGACTCAACTGTCATTTTGTTTCAGTATATGAATCGCTGAACATTTAGAGGTCTGGAACTAGACAAAATAAAAGACTGAAACTAAGCAGAGAAAAGGTAAAAAAGTAGGAATTAATAATTGGTTAAACAAGGGCATCATAGCAGTCGGTTATAGACCTGTGACTATGATTGATGATGTCTTAGACTAACCAAAAAACAAAACAATACCTGTGCTTATTTCATTTTCTAACTTTAAATGTGTGTATGATAAAAGAAAAAGAGATATAATAAAAATGAGGCAATTACAATTATCTCATTTATATGTTTACTGTTTACTTATAATGTTTATGTATTATATTGCTTATGGGTAGGTGACTCAGTCTTCAGCACATTTTACACAACAAAAAGGATTAGTCCACATTTTTAAAAGAAACATCAGCCTGAAACCAGCTTTTAAAGACACAATCCGTGGTCCAAACGTGAACAAAAGGTTTTCTAAACACAAGATTAAATCATTCAACATTTCATACTGTTTATAAACAGTAAAACAGTCCCATATTTTCAGGTCTAAACAAGTCAGAGTTAAAAAAACCCCAAACATTTTCCAACCAGTGCTGAAATGATTGATTAAGTAAATAATCGGTCGATAGAAAAGTAATCTTTTATAATCAATTAATTGTCATTTATCAAGCAAAATGTTAAACTTTTGCTGACTCCAGCTTCTTAAATGTGAGAATTTGCTGCTTTTCTCCTTTGACTTGTCATCGCAGGAACAGCACAGGTGTTACTAATAACATTAACGATGGCTCTGTTCAATTCAAGTGTCCCCGTGAGCTGTGACAGTGAGTCAACATGCACAACACCAGGACCCTGAAACTGAAGCAGCTAAATGGAATTCATCGTTAATTTCATTATTTACACCTGTGATTTTCCTACATGTTAAAATATCTTCTGTGAAAAAGGCCTATTTTATGTGTCATTGTAAATTTAATCCGTTTTTGGTGTTGGACTGTTGGTCGCACAAAATAAACAATTTGAAGATGTCACCTTAAACCCTCTGGAAATTGTGATGGGCATTTTTCACCGTGTTTTATAGATTAAAAGATCAACTTCCTCATTTAAAATTCAAACATACAAACATGTTTCAGTCTAGATTCACAGAGCTTTCTCTCTCTGTGTTTCTGTTCATTTGGGCTGTGGACAGACAGGAGAATAAAGTGTAATTGAGCAAGAAGGATGGGGAATAAAGGTTATTTATAGCTGAGTGGTGACAACAGAAAGTCTATTTTTATGCCCGTTGCCATCTTCAAACTGCCACATGCAGGGACGTCTCTCTGTTCTCCACCTGCTGTTCAGCTTTACTTTGTGATTGGGGAGATGGGAGGGGGTACCTGCTGCAAACTAACAGGTTGGGATTTAAACGAAAGAAGTGTTTTTCTATGTTGCCTCGCATTGCTTCCAAATAATAACAGGGGATCATGGCCAACTTCTCAAGAACAAAGACACCAGTATGAAAAACTTTTGAAATGTCCTAAGAGTGATCAGCAGCAGGATCCATCTCTTGCTTTGTGGTCTGATGCTCTGCTTCCTCCCCAGTGGTAATGTCACAGGAGTGGGTGATGTTTGGCAGTGTCTTAACACCCGGCAGCTATCTGGAGGAACAAATGAATAGTGTCTCTCTCACAGAACATCAGGCTCTAAAGCACATTTTGTGGGTTTTGAGAGCTGTGTGCATGTTTTAAAATACTTTACATAGTTTGAAGTCAGCCCCTCGAGTAGTGTTGAACAAGAGGAAACACTGGTGCCCTGTGTGATATGTTTTCAATATATTCAGCATGAAATGTTTTCATGTTTTATGATTAATAGTGAGCTCTGAAGGACAGTGGACTGTTTTACCAGGTTTAAGCAGACGGAAACAAAATACTAAACTGTAATATTTGGGATCAACTCTGAAACAAAGCACTTTGGATTCTTCGCTTTGGAAACTAAATAACATGGTAATCATCATCCACAAATCTACAGTACCATCTTTCTGCCACATGGTGGTGCACTCTGGCTGCAAAAAATGGTTCAGTGGTTCAGCTTTAACAAGGGAAAAGGGAAAGGGTTACATGGTGCTTTAGCTATGGGTGTAAATCTAAGTGAAAGTGTTTGCACATGATGCCAAGCTGAAAGCCAACGTTCCTGTGTCACCCATTTCCCCCGTAATGACAATTAATCCCTTTATCAGTCTCCCTCTCGCTTGTTAACACACACCCTCTCTCTCTCACACACACATACACCATCTGTCACTTTGGCACTGCCAGGTAGCCCAAACATACTGTAAGCTTTTATTAAACGTGTCCATTACACTTGCTTCTGTTTATTCTCATGAGAGAGATATAACATGCGTGAGTGCGTGTGAAAGAGGCCTTTTCCTGCAGAGAGAGAGAGCGTGTTGTGTGTGTGTGTGTGTGTGTGTGTGTGTGTATGTGTGTGTGTGTGTGTGTGTGTGTGTTGTGTATGTTGCACCTGTGACATGAGTCAGTTTTCAGTTATTTGTCATGTCAGACGGCTCAGATAGTGCGTGTGTACCTCTGTAGATCATGTTACTGTCTGGATTATTTACTGGAAGGACTCTATAGTAACCAACACGAGCAGAGGGTCATTAACACACAACTCTCTAGATGATCTGCTGTTTGTTGCTAACCTGCCTGTAGCTACAATACTTACAGTGATGCTGCTTTTAATTATATGCTTTAAATCAAGTGCTTTATAGAGACAAGAAATTAAGATACAATCAGACAAGACCCCAGTGCAGAAATAAAGCCAAGGAGAACAACAATAAAGATAGTTAACAACCATTAAAGCTAATGTAAACAGATAAGGACATGTCTGTAAAATGATTATAGCTAATAATATGTTTGCTAAATTACATATTATTATACAGATAGCAGACGATATCTTGGTTGACACAATTCTAAAACACTTACAGGTTGTATTATTTACATTTTGGAAATAATCAATCAATAATCTTCTCAAAATTATTATTTTTTCTTCCAAATAACTTCATGATTTTGTGATTTAATGCATCCTGTATGTATACTTTTCTCCATGCATGCATTTGCACATGTGATCACCTAGTATGTCAAAGTTTGCACCCTTTCTTATATAGTGGTATTTGTAGGAATGTTATATAAAGCCATTGCTGCTGTCTGGTTGGACTGCTTTGAAGTGCTCCCACTCACAGGAAGACACACCTTTTTGTGAGGACACAAACTCTCCTCACTCATCTTATTTCCTTTGACATATACAGCATTTCACAAGACTGTAGCCCAAATATGGGCATATCCTGTCAGAGGTCAATACGCTTCCTGTCAGACAGGTAAGGAAGAATAGGAATGGATGTAAAGTGTAAAGTCCTGAATACGTACATGTTGACAGTGTGTTGTTTTAGCAGCATAAGTGTGCTTTTAAACTAACTGGAGGAAAGTTTAAGATGCAGCATTTCATCTTAAAGGTTCCAATGACAAATGAATCATTCATGTAGTGGAATCAGTATGAGTGTGTGTGTGTGTGTGTGTGTGAGCGAGCGGGCTGGGGAAACAGTGTCACTTTGATGGATTCTTTCATTTCTTTAGCGCCCTTTATGAGCCTATGGGGAAGTTTGCTGGCATCCCAAACAAAGGTCAGTGTGTGCGCCTCCTCACTGAGGCCTAGTCGGGACTCTGGAAAGGAGCTCGACACCTGTTGCATTGGGGTTCGCATCCACGAGTGTCTGCGCTCACACATGTTGGTGTTTGAGAGGAGAAACCGCACCCCTTTTTTGTCGCCTTAAAGTCCTCGGGGCCCCAAAGTTTTTGTCCGACGCCACACTATGTGTCTCTGTTCAAAACAAGCAGAGACAGGTGTCCGAGAGATGCACAATCACCGCCTGTCTCCTTGTCCACAGTCTCAGTGTCTCCCCCGTTGCAGAAATCAGGTGCCTCATTCACACTCTGTCAAACTGATTCAAGTTTAAAGAGCTCCAAGGCTTTGTTAGACTATGATTTATTGAGTCATTTTCTCTGTTCTGGTGCACGGTGGAACAAGGCCTCACATTTTGTCCAGGAATGGTTCTCGTACAGTGGCTCCTTGTGCAGTTACCTCTCTGAACTGGGACAAATAGGCAATGTTCCCTCTACACGGGCTTCTTATTGGAAAACTAGACAGTTATCTGATTGTGTGGAACATTTTTTTTTTCTTCACCAGGAGCAATCAGCCTCTGAATCTGCAATCCAGACATTTCATACTGACTCCGTTTGGAAAAAATGATTACATCTCTGTGTACACACAGCCCCATATGTTGAACACACAGAAGAGTTTTGTTGAGATTTTCTGCTCTCTACTTTGAGATGTGACCTTGTGTCTCACTTTAGAATGTATTAAGGGTTTTGTTACTTCTGCTGCAGTAACTATAGACATTAACTTGATTTTAACTCCAACACAAGTGTCCGCAGTCCCTTTTGAAATAAACAAAACTGCTTATATGAATGAGACAGGTGAACCTAGTGACCTCAGTGTTGACCCACATGTGCTGAGAAATGGATCGAGCATGAAGGGAGAGGAAGTGAAGGGAGGATGAGGAGGAGGCAAACATCATTTCTGAAGAGATTCGGGGTGGGCTGCAGAGGAAGTGGCCTCAGTGTGACCCACAGTGCTAGCCTCTTCCTCCACCCGACATGTCTTTGAAACTGTTAGATGAACGGAGTCGCAGTGGTTGGTGGGAGGAGCGGCCATTCATGTGGTGTCTGATTAATTGTAACTCAGACCCCTTTGTGTGTGTGTGTGTGTGTGTGTGTGTGTGTGTAGGGGTGGGGGTTTGTAAGTCAATCTGGTTGCGTGTAAGTCAATGCAACTGTCTGAGAGTCTGTCTGCCTCTATTCCTGATGTATTTTTAACTAATAATTTCAACTTTCACGCCTTGCTGTCTTAAATGTCTTGTAACTTAGATATCCTGAATCTACTTAATTTATCTGACTTGCTTTAATTTGATTAGTTTTCAGTTCATCTCCACCTTCCATCTCTGCATCCTCTGTAAATTTGCAGATGTTTAAAAAACAAAACCAAAAGTACTTTTGGCTTTAAGTAGCGTGACTGGTAATTCTGCACCCTGCTGTCACATTGAATTCCCCATCATGCAACATCGTGAGTGACATCAGGGTTGTTTGATTTCATGGGACTTTATGCAGTGATGACATTCTTTCGTGCGTTTGTGCTTCTATGCACTTCCCTTTTTAAAGGGCCGCTCGACAGTTATTACACATGAAGTTCAGTCTAACACTTTGGTCCAGACATGTCTACCATGACTGGATGGATTACTGTGAAATTGTGCTCAGACATTCATGGTCCACAGAGGATGAAGCGCAGTGACTCTGGTGATCACTTGACTTTTCCTCTAGCGCCACCATGAGGTTCACATTTGTGGTTTGGAGTCAAATATCTCAACAACTATTGGGTGGATTGCCATGAAGTTAACTACACACATTCATGTCTCTCAGGATAAAACGCCACCATCAGGTCTAAATTTTAGTTTGTGCTCAGTTAGCTCAAATCACCGCTATGGCTAAGTACAGCCCCACAGAGCTGCTAGCATGGTTGGACAGTCTTTTTGTCTTGTTATCAGAAAGCCTGCGTTACAAATTGGAGGTGTGGAGTGTGAAAGAAGCAGGTGTTTAGACAGCAGGGAGTGTCTAATAAAAGATTCTGTCCAGTTGCATTATGGAAAACATCATTTTCTGAGTTTGACCTTTGCTAGAAACTAAAAGTCAGGATATTTCAGCCGCCACTGCTTCAATTTTGACCATTCTTTATTAAAATTGTCTCTTTTGAGTCTCCCAACCATATGGAAGTCTAACACAAAATTGCTGGAGTAATCCTTTAATTATATGGATACATACATACATATAAAATTAATCTAATGAATGACTAATCCGACAAATCCATTCTCTTCCAGTCTACATGGATGTCAGAAAGGTGGGATTTTCCATGTAGGATATTACAGTGAGTGCTTGAAAGTTTTAACAATAACAGGAAAGTCAATTTAATTTATCTTCTTGTTCTTATTTGATGATCCCTACACAAACTCAAGACTTAATTTACAACTTTTTCTTGTCTCATAACACAAAGTTTAATGCTTTCAGTCCTGTTTCGAGTCTCATTCTTTCTGGTCTTGGCCTTTTGTCCTGACCCCGTTCCTCTTCCCGCTCAGCACGGACCAAAACCTTCAACTCTGTCATAAAGCGATCATAAAAGCAGTCACCTGGCCTTGGACACAGTGGTACAGTAAATGCTTGCAGAGTTTATTGTAAGAATGTAGTCACATCCTGATAGTGCTAATAAGTTTGGAATTCATCAGTAGATATTAACTCTAATAATACTTTGTTTGCACATGAGCCAATACTCCAATAATGTCATGAATGTGCATTTGTCACAGTGACTGATGCATTTTTCTCACTGTAACTCGAGGAATTCGGAATCAGCACAATTCCCTTTTTTCTGTAGACACTTTCCACCCACTTGTTCCTGTTTTCTAAGTGTGTGTGTGTGTGTGTGTGTGTGTGTGTGTGTGTGTGTGTGTGTGTGCATGCGCATGGGTTACTCCTCATGCAGCTTGTCTCGAGTGGTCACATGCAGTAATCTCATGCCTGTCATTCCTGTCCTTGTTTGTTCAGAAATGTCCCGTCTTGCATGCAGATAATGTGGATCATTGGGTCCTGCACTATACGCAGTCAGTGCTATAGATAAAGACACTATGAGACCACGTGACTTCTCGTTCATCACTCCGAAAGTTATCTCCAGCTTCCCGTGGGCTGAAGGAACGCTGGGGTGTTTAAGATGTCTTAGGAGTACTTTATGACTCTTAAGCTATTAAAACTAAATTGAAGGTGTTTCAGGTTTCACCTCTCTCATATCCTCTGTGCTGCGATCCTTGTATCTTAACCAAGTTCAGTACAGATGACACACAAGTAAGGGAAACTGCTCAGACTCGGGAAAGAAAAATGATACCTACACTGTCGCTGCTGGCCTTTTGTACTTTGACCTGTGAGGACAAAGTTCAGCAGTTTGTAGGCAAATAAATTTCACCTTCAGAGCGACACACTAGAGTAAGTGTAGCTTCTCAAATATCCGCAGGTTTCACGAGGCGGTGCCAAAACATTGACTAATGTCTCGTGCAACAGGCAATATGGGTCCTCTGGAATGTGGTTGCAGTTTCAATTATCGTTTATTTGCATTTGTAAGTGGTAGCTGTTGTTGCAGTACAAAACACCTGACAACCAGTAATAATAACATAGTTATAAAACAGAATATACATGTACAGTATATTGTATAATATTTGATTATATTCCTCACAGTGACTGAGTTTACATTCTTTCATTCACTTTGTGATATGGAACAACAACGGGAAGGTTTGTGTTGTCTCATCACTAAATAGTAGAGTACTACCTGCAATCACCGTGTTTACGTTCTGGTTTTTCTAGACTTACTGGAAAGGAGAAGCT
>NTHP01000172.1:227848-239597 GCA_003416845.1 Oplegnathus fasciatus | reverse complement strand
ATGTTTGAAGAGGCACACGTCAGCTACAGTGGCTCCACGTAGGCTCCAAAGCTGTGCTGTAATCCCTTAGCGCAGGACCATAAATTCATTTTAAGGGCATTCTGGTGCCAAAAGAGGAGTTGTTCATAATTTTCTGCTGTTTTGATAGAAATGCTTTATGATGGCATGCAATGAGCCAAGGAACGCCACAGCTTTGTCTCCTGGCAGTAGAACGGGGATCCTCCTAATTCAGCTCGACATGGGAAATTCCTGTGTGTCCCAAGCAGGAATTTTAGTGAATTCAATGTGGAATTTCACCACTTTATGAAATGAAAAGTGAAGTTTTGCTAAACTTTTCTGATGGTATAGAAAGCTCTGTTTGCTCTCTCTCTCTCTCTCTCTCTCTCTCTCTCTCTCTCTCTCTCTCTCCCTATAACCCCTCCTGACAGAGGAAATCATGCAGCCGGCATTTTTCCACCACTAATCCCTTTGTCCTGTTTAACAGGGTTGGTAACTGCTATTGATTTCAGAGCTGACTGATTTTCGCAGTATTTTTCTTAATATTGTCTTTTCCCTCACCTCAGTGTTGCAGTGCACGCCTGAATATTACAGGATTACATCTGTTGATTCCTTGGAATGCATTTAAACACATTGAGCTAATTCAAATTCAGATTGTGAAATCTGGTCATTATCTTTATCATTAGCTTTAAACAGTAACCTGTGTATACCTAAATACCATAAAAGGCACATGCAAATATCCACTCACAAAAATGGACTTTGCACCTTCTGACACACACACATACACAATCTTTGTCTCATACATGCACACACACCCCATCCCCATTTATGTCACCCTCTGACTAATCCCATTTCCTCTTTAGGTGAAAAACAAACGCTCCTTTACGACCTTTACGTTGTTTTCTAATGAGCTGTGTGACGTCCAAGCCACTATCAATTATTCCATCCATGCACGCTGTCTGTTTAACCCTTCCTGCCTCAGCTCCAGCAGGGAGGAGGGGCTGTATGACAGCCAACCAGTAACACTACAGACCTTTGGCCTTCTCTGTTCCACCTTCCCTGCAGTAGTAACGTACATGTGGTCGGACCAGCTCAGGGGTGGAGGCTGGAAAGACTGAATACTTTTGTTTATTGTTCCATATAGGCAGGGCAGTGTTGGGTGAGAGATGGAGATCCATTGTGTAGTATCTCCCTGCCATCGTCATGAATAGTAGCTTTCAGAGGCAAGAAGGACTGAGACGAAAGGCAAAGCACTCACAATAGCTTTAAGTTTTATGGCGTTCCTGTCGCCGGCAGCAGATTTTTGGCGTGCGACCAAATGCAACATACACACAGCTGCACAGCTTGCTTTCTCCAGCTGAACTCTCCCTCCCTCACACACACAAACTCTTATCTCTCTCTCTCAGTCTTGGCCACAAGCACACGTCTTTTTCTACGGCCCTCTGCCCCACCATTCATTCCTTCCCCTGCACCCATTTCCAGCAAACTCCACTCGGCTTGCACTAAGCTTTCTTTTGTGCAGTTTTTTGACAACAATGCTGTTTGTTTTCCGAGGGGCAGAGCAGAGAGACGCTGCCTGGCAGCCTCTCTGCCTAGGTCGCCCGTGTCTCCTGCATGTCACCCTCTGTGCGTCTGCAGTGACGTCTGAAGGGCATTATCTGCCATAGGCCTCTGTTTGTTTTGGGCTGCTCTGAACTTGATAATGGCCCATTACTGGGGAACCAGAGGCTCATAGCCACCTCAGTGGAAACTGCAGAGACCTTGCTAATCTGGATGATACCCAACTGGCATTCAGCTTTCTAATACTTAGCTACAGTTGGAGTAGTTTTTAGCTGAAACCAGCTCCACTGAAGCCAGCAACAACACAGACCTGTTGGCTATTTTTAGTGCATACTCTAGCTGCTGATGATATCACTGAGGCGCTGGCTGCCCTCTGTGTCTGTTTTTGTGTCGCTTCCAGACGTTTGGCATCCTGTGTGTAAAGCCAGGGGTTGTGTCTGAATACGTGTTCAACAAAGTCTTTTACGTAATTGGCTCATTACCTCTGGACCTTCCCGTGGAAGGAATGCAAGGAGCTCAGTTGACAGTTACATCAATGGAAAGGAGAATCATCTCAGTCATTGTTGTCACCCTCATCTTTAGTCTTTCTTTGTGCCTGTTGCAGTTTCTCCTCTCTCTTGATATCTCTTTGTGTTTGTGTAATGTAATGCAGTGTTAATTTTTTTAAGGAAATGTATGTCTTATTAGAAGGCAGACAGGAAATGAGGGGAGAGAGAGGTGGCAATTTCAAGCACAAGGTCACCTGCTGGACTTGAACTGGGGACGTTGCGGTTATGCTGCCTCAACACCTTAAACCGCCAGACCAATACGATGCCCCAAATGTAATGCATTGTGCTATTAAACCTGCATGAATCCCTACACTGATTACCTAGCAATCGTTTTGGAAGAAAGGGAGGTGGGTAAATGTGCCTTTCATATTAAGTGGGTGCCTTGCATATATTTTTCAAAATAAAGCTCAAAGTGTTCAGTGTTTTATTCTGGCGCTCACCCCTCTAAACCTGCTGCAGGTATCCATTAGACCTTCATTTGCCTACACTACACTTACACTACATTCCCCATAACATTTAAACCACACTGCACCCACATTTAGGATTACACAACTGATCATTTGCTATCTCAACAATAGGCTAACAGGATGGCTGACCCTGCTAGCTTAAAATGTCTTACTCAGCAGTTCAGGAGACATGTTTTACCACCCGACTCACCGGTGTGCAGAGAGAGGTGACATAAGTCAAGGACAGAATTTTGGCCGTTGTTTTAATGGTGTTGAAAATGCGCCCCTCTGCAAAAGCAAGTGACCGTCCATGTGTGCTTTCATCCATTAATAAAACAAATTATTAACTGTGGAAAAGGATAAAAGGACAACCGTCAAGTTTTTTATATAGTGCAATGAATCTCTGCTGCACCATTACTCTGCAAGTCTAAATTAGGCAACATTAGTCAAGTAGATGAGTGTGTGAATTGTGCTCTGTGTAGAGTGGAGCCTTAGTAGAGGTTGCCCGGCTAGAGATTGTCTTATTTCACCATGTGCTTCTGCTTAATCCTCACATACCAGAGTGTTGCTTGTCCCCTCTGTTATCACTGTTATCTGTCATTATGTCACTGTCCCTGACACACATGCTGCTCCTCTTCAGTAACAGCCTCTGTATGTGCAGTCAGTCGTGTTCACACAATCCTGTTCTTAATATCATCATGTTTAAGGACACTGATTAGCTTACTTGGCTCGGTATCTCATGGATGTGCTTACCTTATCTAACTTGACATGCAGCTTTTTGTTTTGTAGTGTTTTTTAATTGAGTTCACAATAAACTGGGTTGACTTGTAATTCCCGCAGCATAACTTGTCAGCCATCTAGTCTGTGCTTGAAACAAGGAATCATTCATAGGTTATTTGGACAGGAATGAGCCTCGAGTAATTGCGCATGAATTTAGGATTTAGAAATCCTGCAGAAATGAGTCCAGTCTAGTCTTGTGTCTAGACAGTGTGTGACTGCGTTACAGTATGCTGGATTGTTTTTTTATCCTGTCAAGCCACAGAATTTACAGGATTGTACAGGTTGCCAGATTCTGAGAAGCTACTGTATTGGGGGTTTAGCTGACATGTTTTCATGGTGATGCAGTCAGTGTTATTCTGTGTTATTTGTAGTGCCACATGTTTAATCTACACAACTTTCCATTAACCTTTGCACAGTCCTGCAGCTTTTCCTGGAAACGTCTGCTTACACAGGAATAATGGTTACCCTTCTTCAGCCAATCACAATCGAGCAGTCTTGCAGCCCAATATAGAGAGCAGTGAATTTCCCAGTATTCCCTTTGTACTGAGTGTGCAGCCAGTGGCCTGGGCGGGGTCCTGTCAGCTTCACTTATCTCTGCAGCCATACCTGCAGCTCTGGGGTGGTGCTGCAGCTCTGTGTCTCATCATAGTTCCCCTTAAAGCACCCAATCTAGTTTTTGCTTCTCTCAGCTGTATGTTCTTCACTGTGGACTGTACTTGCATGCATCTGATAAACCTGATGCTCTTGTATACATTGCCTTTACTACTCTTACTGTAAATGAGCATATGTGTATTTTTTTGTGACAAAATGATTAGTCATTTAGTCTATGTAAATAGTGAAAAATGCCCATGACAAGATCTGACTGTCCAGGGTGATGTCTTCAGATGTCTTGTTTTGTCCGACCAACAGTTTAAAACCCAGAGATATTCAGTTTACAGTGATACAAAACAGAGAAAAGCAGCAAATGCTCGCATTGGAGAAGCTGCAACCAGCAAATATTCGCCATTTTTGCTTGATTAAAGAACTGAAATGATTTATCAATTATCAAAATAGTTGCCCTTGTTGTCCATTATCTGTTGATTGACTAATTGATTAAAGGATTGGTTGTTTCAGCTCCACATTAAACTTTTTGTGCAAACTAAACTGGAGTGAGTAGAGATGTATCGGAGAATAAAGTGGAGTTGCAACAGTTGTTTGCCTATTCCAACCAGGCCCATCGAGGCTTTTATGGATGTTAAAAAGGCGTTTTTTGGGGGGGTCACGTCTAGCAAACACTGAGTAGTTTTTTTGTGGAAGAATTATGGCTGCAGATGACCTGTGATGCCCTATCTTCAGGGTCCTCCAGTCTCTATGGTTTCTGTTTATCCTGGTAAACAAAATCATCATGATATTTTCAGTGTCAACTGCATGAATGTGGCTGCCAAAGAAACCAGGGCAGCCAGTGTCCTTTCTCTTTTCTGGTGGGAAAGTAGTGATGTCACTCTGGTGGTTCTCACAGAATGAACAAGTGTGAGCCCACACCGTCTCCTCCCTGCCTCACCCTTTCTCTTTCACAGACCAACGCACTCAGCAGCCAGAGTCTCTCCCTCTGGCTCATAAACACAATCCCACTTCACTCAGCAGCAGGACTGATGACTGAGTATTATTGAGTTTGATAAGCACGGTAGCTGGGTGAGAACAGGCCGATGTTTATAATACAGCAGGAGGGGATCTGATCCGATCAGCAACGAACACCAGTGCGGGGTCATGTTTTAGGTGTAGCAAGAGACGGTTTTTCATTCAGCTGAGAAAGTGCTGACTGGCAGCAGAGAGTATGGGAAGGCTACTTTTAGCTTCGCCTGCAGACTGGGGAACTCCTGCTTGCAGAGAGACAGACAGTGTGCAGGAGGGAGGGGTGTACATGAGAGACATGACAGAGTTGTGTGTGTGCGGATACACAAGAACAACCAATATACTGGCTTGTGGCTGGGGCCCAAGTCTTTGAACTCTCTTTTGTTCAAAGCACCAGACGTCTGTCTAGACTCCAAATATCGTCTTTCCACATTTCACTGTTCTTCACTTCTCAGCTGGTAATATAAAGTCAGACAGACGCCAGGCAGTAGATATTTCACGGACATGATCGCCAGAAGTGTACATTTTAACTTTGATTTGGATTTTAGTAGATAAGAAAGTAAAGTTCTTGTGCACGTTCAGTTACATCTGCAGTATGTGCATGAAGACCAGCCTTGTTTCAGTAACAAGACTAAAAGAGTCTGCAGCTATGCTAGCAGCTCTGTGAGGCTGCACTTAGAAAAGGTGGTGGTGCTTCGAGCTAAATGCTAACTTCGGCATGCTAATATGCTCAAAATGATGATGCTAATATGCTGATGTTTAGCAGGTACAGTATTTACCATGTTCACCATCATAGTTTAGTGTGTTAGCATGTTAGCATTTGCTAATTAGCACTAAACACAACATGCTGATGAGAATGTCATTGGTTTTGCAGGTGTTTGGTGTAGATGAAAAGTCAGAGGATATCCAGAGTTCTTACAAATCATCTTCTGGGGACCATGAATGTCTGTACTAAATTTCACGGCAATCCATCCAACTGTTTTTGAGATATTTCAGTCAGAACCAAAGCGGTGGACCGACCGACTGACACTGCTAGTGTGGCTAATAAACACTTACACAAACTTAAGAGGAGCCCAGTATCTGGTGTAGACTGCTTTCTCCATCCATACATGCTTGCTTTATTAAAGGAGTAGTCCACAGCAAAATTAATAACTAGTTACTATCTTCTCACTACTGTGTCATAAACTTCAATGAGGTTTGTCAAAGCACCAATTACATGGTGAGTTCAGGCTGGAACATGCTTCCCTGGCCTGCATATAAGTGAGCGTGTGTTTGCAGACAGTCGACATTTGTACATGTACAATGTTTACATGTTTTTTCTTATCAGTTTCAAATCTGTGTCCCGACAGGAGTTAGATCAACCGATCAGGTTCCTATGACACATTTTTGTGATTTGGGAGGTGTGTGCATCAGCTACTCTGTGACCTACGGTTACCCATAACGCTCTTCTCTGTGTAGGTCTGCAGAGACATTTAAGTATATCTTCACAGAGGCATAATTCCAGCCTTACTCTACATAAGTACCCAAGACCTCTCCAAGTTATTGAAGTTAATGAAGCCAGCTGTTCTGCAGCAAAATACTCCACAATGTCTATTATCATTTTTCCCCAAATAGTGAACTATGGGTGCTAACTTACTGTGTTTTTATAGTCCTAAAAACCACAAAAGAGAGGGTAGAAAATGACTGACGTGTTACTTTGAGGTGAACTAAATGGAAGGCTGTGGACGTGGAAAAAGCAAGATCTTTGCCTACCTCTCATCACCTCATGTCAAGTCTTAAGTGCAGCCGGCAATACTTAAGCCCTAAAGCAGTTTATTTCCAGCGGTGTTGCTTTATTACAAAAGCTACTCCAGTGTGAAAACCCTCAGATACTCGCTGAAAGGACCACACATACTGTACAGTTGACAGGACTGACTCTTCTTTCAGCCTTTGATGGATGTCGTTTGTGTTCGTCGGCTGCAAAATTTAAGAGTTTTCTTTGGGTCTGAGCTGCAGTATAGTGGCAGTGTGAGACACACGCACAGTTTTTCATCTCTGAGTGTTGGTGTTAATGGCACTGAGTCATAATGGTTCCCTGTTCTTGGGACTTTGAACACTGTGCTAATGAATCACATGTGTGCGGGTGGATTTGTATGTGTAAGGTAGAGCAGAGCAGGGGGGGCTGCGCTGCTCTGTGCAGTAGGTGGTCCTGGCTTCTGTGTGTGTGTGTGTTGTGATAGGGTGGGCTGTGAAGGGGGTGGTCTTTTTCTGATCCTTGGAGGTAACTTTTTTTTTTGCAAGGCTCCTATATGGACATGGTGGTGCTTAATGCCACACACTCTCGCTCACACACATCGGTGCCCTCCTGTAGAGTTTCAGTCAGACTGGTGCTGCTGGTAGCAGCTGGCATCACATCACAGGGGCTGCACAGTTTGACTGAGGTGACTCAGTTTGGATGGTTTGCCTGCAAAAATCACTTCTGAGTGCCGGTGGGATTTAAGTGGCTCTTCCTGCCTGATTTACCTGCCTCCTCCGTCGACTCCACATGCTGGTGATATTTTGGCGCCAGTAATAAACTATTAATTCTATCTTTACTTCATCTAAAATTACAGCTGTGGAGGTCTCTTTTTACCTTCCCTCTCTTTACCCTGCACGTCACGTTACCACGTGACAGACGAAGGCATCAGAAGGCTACTTTTCAGCGCTGCTAGCTTTTCGATCTGTGCTGTGAAAAGGTAATTAGTGAAGAAGCACATATAGTAACTAAACAGTCCTTGAAAAATTGCTAGAATTCTCTACAGCAAAGGGAAAAACATGGTAAAACTTGTTAATCAACTTACCTTGGTTTAGTCTTAACAAAGGAGCATCTTATCACTTTGATTTAAATGTAATCAATGAAAAACATTTAAATAAAAAAACAATGATTGAGAGAAAAAAACGAAAATATATTCTAAAAATTCCAAAATATGACATCATACACTTGATGCATATTGATACAAATATAACTTCTAGTTCATCACATTTGAAAAGCACATTCAATATAAGTTCCTTTGCATTTTCTGTGTTATAGTTTTATCAGACATTTCCTTCAGATTCACAGAGAAAAACACTTCCAGCAGCTCTGTTCTGAACGTCTGACTGGAGAAGTATCAGACAATGAAGAAGAAAGAAGCTCAATGCCCTTACAACAAAAACACAATATCATATAATATAGTATAATATAGTAATTTTAATGACCAGTTCCTACTGAAATGTGTCCATTGTGACATTTCTTTTATTAAAAACTCATTAAACAGTGTTGTCAAACCCACAACCAGTGCGGTCTGTAACATTATAATAACAGTTCTCACAACCAATAATCGACAGCCAGAAGTAAACATGCTAACAGATTAGCTCGCTAGCGGCAGTGCTTCTGTAGCTCAGCTCTTCCATCACGTGACTCTCATCTTGCAGGTTCCTCGAGAGTCTCCCAGCTGGCTACAGAAGTGCATCCATTGTATTCAGTGTCATGCTCAAGGGCACTTCAGCAGGGCAGAGGTCTGGAGTGCTTCTGCCCAGTTTCTCCAGTCTCTCCAGTCAACGCAGCTGATCACAGTTATTCTCAGCTGATGTGGGTGTGATTTCTCTGCTCTGGTTTTATGTGCAACTCCTGTTTGGGTTTTTCCTTTTTTACAGAAAATGACTTGACGTGCACAGTCAGCTGATATAGCAGTGTTATTGATAATTAGCTCTTAAGCTTCTGCAGGGATGGTTTTCTAGGAGGAAGGAGTTCTTCAGGTGTAATTTTCTCTGCAGCCCTGTCGTGTGAAGGCTGTTTGCACTTCTCATGTTATCTCTTAATTCATTGTTGTACTTGATCAGCAGTTTCTGTACTGTGTTTGCATATTGCACAATTTATAAACTGCGCAATCTGATTTGCTTGGTAACACCAGGAGGTCCAGGTTTTTACCTGGCAGCAGTGAATTATCTGCTCAGAAAAAAAAAGCCTTTTGAAGCGGAGTACAAAGACACTGCTGACTAACCTGTGCTTTAGTTGAAGGATTGGCACAAAAGATTTGTTTTACTGATTGCCAGCCAACCGGGAAACTCTTTGAGTTCATTATTAAAATGTCAGAAGCAATATCTTAAACTAAGTGTAATGAAAATCAAGTCATGTTCTTGTACTGCACCATGTCATTTAAAACTTGACTGATGTTTGTAAGAGAAGACAAGCAAACATATGGCGCTCAGCCTGCATTAGCTCCATCTAAAGACCTCCTCCAGACTATAGAAATAAATGGCCTCACTCATCATGTATGGATAAAAGAGTTTTTTTGCCCTCTTCACCTGTGGTGCCTCGCCTTTATGACTAAGCTGAGAATGTTTCCTTTGGAAGATTGTTCACTTTGCATTGTACTGCATGGCCCTTTCATGTCTCACTTTCATGTTATCAATAACATTTGAGCTCTTTGAGTCATCTTTGGCTGTGTGTCCTTTGGAGTCATTAGTTATCTTTAGAAGGAAATAAAACTCTCTAATCAGGCACTCCCTGGCAGAAATCAGAAAATTGAGATTTTCCTTCCCTTCCCATTTCCTTTTTTTGTCTTTAACCCTCCCTCTTTGTTCCTGAAACAAATGAGGAGCAGTACGATCCAGCTACAGCATCAGAGGCTGTCTGGGGGGACTACATCCTGCAGGGTAAATGGGGTGCAGACAGGGTTAAACAAAACAAACATTAAGTCGAATACGTTGTGGTTTGCTATAAAAAGTGACTGCATGTTACTCTCAACTGTTGCATTTACTGCCTCTTCCTGTATTATCCTTTTTATTTATGGTTACTGAGGCCTGATTACACAAAACTGTACTCTTGAATGAAGCATTTTGAGTATTTATGCACCAAAATATTTCAGGAAACATTATGACAATATACTGATGGACAGGGTTGGGAGGGCTACTTTAAAAATGTGATCCGATGCAGTTACTAATTATCTGTTTAAAAATGTAGTCAGTAACCTAATCCAAGTATCACAGTATTAAAGTAACGTAACTTGATCACTTTCCGTTACTTTTAGATTACCTCAATACCAAATGTGCAAATGAAGACAAGAGAAAAGAAATATCAATAAGATGACTTTTACTTAAGTGTATTCTGTAAGACCTAATATCATGTTTTATATTAGTTTATTAATTGTTTGTCCAGTTATTCCTTCCTTTGTTATGCATGAATGCCCGTATAGATTAATAGTGGTTATTATGCGCATTTAAACGTACTTTGTTAAAGATGTAATCTCGAAGATTTTCATTTAAATAAATGTCTGTTAAGTCACTATCTATCGCCGAATGATGCACAACATATTTTTCAGTAGTAGTAGTGACAGGTTAGCTAGCTAACTAACATTAACTTAAGCTAACTGGATTTCTGTGTAGCTAACGCTAGCGGTTGATCTTAACTGTAGGCTAAATGTTTCTTTAAATTAGATGTCGAGTCCTTGGATGATGACAGCATTTTCAGTATAGGCTGGAAGGCATAACTTACACTGCTTTTCACTAACATTAGAGGCAGTAATAATGAATTGGCAGCTTCACTCGAGACCAGAATGAGACTCGTGAAGTGTTGTAATGGGTGCGCATGTGCATGGTAACCTACTGTAACGTTATCCTTCTTTATTTTTAAATGTATTTTGAAATAGTAATCCTGCTTGTAATCCCTGTTTTTACTAAATGTATCAGTAATCTGATCCCCCAACCTGCTTATAGAACAAAATGCATATTTAATTGCTGAGGCATGTAACAGACCTTTTCCTTTTTCAAAATAAATAAACCTTGAACTTGAAGAATGTTTTCTTGTGAGTTTCACAATAAACTTCTGAGAAACTGTACTTGAAGCTTCCTGTTCCCTACTGAGAAAAGTTTTGGTGACAGCGAGGCGTGTCACAAGAGGGCATGTGTGTGTTGCAAAGATGTTAAAGGAAATCCGTGTGTGTTTTGTGTGAGATGTGCTATAACAGACAAATAGCAATAAAAGGAAGTGAGAGCGCAGGGGAGAGACACTGGGGCCAGAGCTCCCACATGGACTGTAGGATGTGTCCAGGCTTGTTCTCATCTAGTCTGTCAATGATTAGCAGGAAGTGGAATCACACCTCCGACCCACTGCAGCGCTCCAACCCTTCACTCCCAGACATCAGCCCCTCAGTCACATACACTTTTCAACACTGAAATCTTTACATTGCTGTAGCTTTTTGTTTAAATACAGATATCCTGCAGTGTCAGATTTTCAGTCATTGTTGGAGTTAACTTCCTATCAGCCGAGCTCACACTGAGACAATGTGGCATTATTGAGCCATGTCAGGCAGCACGGATACTGCACTGCTTGCAAAAGGGACCTTAAAACCACAGAAAAACAGACAGAAAAGTTCAGTCTACTGGAATATTTTAGGACATGTTTGCACAAAGACTAAAACAAAGAATTTGCATATGCATGAGCTTGCCTCAGTTTTGTGTGTACTTACTGATGACAAAACCTCGATGGTGATATCACTTTTGGGAACAACCCTGCAGAGGAAGAGGAAGTGTGGAAGAGGAGTCGTTGATCTTTGTTAAACCAACAGCTGTGTGGTTTATAACACACTCACCTGCAGTAGCTGTAGTTAAATCATTTACCGGCTGAATATTAGTATGAAACTCTTCCCTGCACACATCCTGTTACTGGCCCATGCTCCTGTCATTCATTCTGTTGACTTTATCTGATACACAAGATGGTTTTTCGCACATAGCTGCTCTGGGATCTGCCAAGCAGCTGTCATGAAACACAAGTTATTTCTGTAATCTGAAACAAGTGTGGGCTCCCCC
>NTHP01000172.1:197623-219403 GCA_003416845.1 Oplegnathus fasciatus | reverse complement strand
ACCACCACCAGAGCTCAGCCTCTGCAGTAATCCCGGTGTGTCATTGTGCAGCAATGTGAGAATCACAGGGGGGCATATGGCCAGCGGCTGGCAGGCCGGCTCACTGACCATGTGCCTCACTGTGAAAATCTGTCCTGGCAGTTACAGTGTCAGTGTGTTGGAATGTGCTGATGTGGGGGAGAGGAAGGGGAGGGAGGGAGGGAAGGGTGGAGGGTGGAGGGTGGAGGGTGTGGGCTGACAGAGCAGTGGCACCTCTGTTCCTCTGGTCGGCTCAGCTGCGTATAGAAACACACTAAACAGACATTTGAGCCCATTTTAACTCTGTAACTGCCTGTGCAGCAACACTCCCACAGACTCCCAGTGTCATATCCACCGACAACCGGGTGTAAAGTAACTAAGCACATTTACTCAAGTATTGTACAATTTGGAGGTACTTGTACTTTACTTGAGTACTTCCCATTTATGCTACTTTATACTTCTACTCCACATTGGAGAGGCAAATATTGTACTACATTTATTTTAAGGCCATAGCTACAAGTTACTTTGATTTTACCTTTAAAACATGAGATCAACTGATAAAACATGATGCATTACTGCATATCAAAGGCCCTGCATACCCACTTAGGTGTTGCGGATTCTGCTTTTGATTGTGCCGATTAGACGTATTCAGGTTAAAGTTGTGCAAAGCAACGCTGGGGTTTAAGTGAGTCACCATGTGCTAATAAGAATTATACATTTGCAATAAAGCTCATATAAAGCTTTGAATGAAAGCTTTTCATGGTTTATGCGAGCGTAAAATATAAAATATCAACTTTTGTGACCTATGGTGCTCCATTTTGCAAAATGAGTATTTTAATATACTTACATTTAGCTAATACTTATGTACTTTTCCTTGGACATTCACTGCAATTCAAGTAAAGGATCTGGATACCTCCTCCACCAATGCCCAGTTTTTTGCAGTTATGAATGACAAACCTTAAGGGAAATTCCACCCTAAAATGGAATGTGGATTATATTTCTACAATAATGCCCAGCTCAGTTTTGATTAGAGAATTTAGTTAGTGAATATTTCTATTTTACTTGGCTGTTGGGACATTTTCTGACTGACATCTTCAGGCTGCGTTCAAATATACCTGATTCAGGTGGAATATCTCAAACAGTAAATGTATAACCTATAATCAGTGAACCATCTCCAAAACATAGCTTTGATTTGCAGCTGAGGAAGAGAGAGGTCCTTTTGTTGAAAGTTGTTACGCACAGTACAACTTCTATTTTAAGGTGGATTTTCACATTATTCTGCAACACTGTTATCTTAACCTGACGTTTACCTTTTCCCTCGCTGGTGCATTGTATGTTCTTAATCTTTGGCACAGTGAGTGAGTATAATACAATTCTGTTATACAGGTTATACAATATGCACTATATGCAACAATTCAAAATGCACCATGACTTATCAGATGATCACATTCCGCTCTAACTTAGAAACACATATACAGATAACACTGCACCTGAACGTTCACCCACAATGCAGCACAGACCAGCAGGCACTAATGACTGTATGCAAACCTCAACCTTTTTTGGACTGGCTTCACTGGAAGGCCAAAGTGGCTTTATAACACTTACATCAGCCCTCCACTGCTCCGATCTTGAAATAACCTTTTCCCTTCCATCACAACAATGCCACATTACATCAGCCTGCGTCACACCCCGCAGTCACAGGCCGGACAACCTTTCACACAGTGCCCACTGAAACCACATGGACTGAGAGGCTTTTTCTAGGGCAGGGAACACTTCAGGTACCTGTCATTAGCTGCTCCAAGAGCATTTTTACATCATAATGTCTTAGTGTTTATTTAAACTACTGTGCATCCTTAATTCTTTGGCATTATACAGACTTCATTAATACTGCCTGTGTGTTACATGAAGGCATGAATATTGACCTCATACAGTATACCTAATGAATGTTAAAATACTATTGTAGTAGTAGTAGTACAGTAGTAGTAAGTAGGTCCAACCTGCTCAAGTGTCACTGAGTAAGACTGGCTCTGTTGTCGGCCAGATTTACTAAAGCATTTAATTTAGCAAGAATAAACACTGTCACATGATCCCTCTCACATGAAATGCTGAACTGGGTTGTGCAACTCAAGGACAACCTCTGCCTTCTCCCTCCTCGTGATCATGACTCTGCACTTCTAGAGGGGATCGCCCGCCTTACACCAACCCAGTGACATCACCGACATTCAACTCCAGGGAGATCACCTGTGCGTGTGTGAGTGACACAGTTGGAAATGGAAAGGAGCGGGGGAGTGGAGGGAGCAGTTCAGACCGGCTTGCACAACAGATTGCATGCCAAAGGCTCCTTTACAAAATTTTCCAAGCAGCTCTGGTCATGTGCTCTCCAGTAAGTTACACCACACACTCTGGTCCCGTGTGCAGAGGAAGCATGAAATAGCATGAAAGCGCCTGATGTAACCTCTCTCAATGATGCACTCCTGTTATGAATATTATGTGTGATACAATATGTGAAATATACAGCAGGTATTGTTTAACTGTGCAGCATGTCTGCAGCTGTCACATGACCGTAGAAAGTCAGCTGGTGAAAATGCAAACTAAACTGTCCAACAAATCACTGAGAATCGGTGAAAAGGGGAACCTGTTTGGATGAATGAACATGGTCCTGCTGACCGAGGCAGAAGCCCGTACAGAGAGAGCGCTGAGGATTATTGTTCTCTTCAGCTCAGAGATGGCACTGAGGCCACAGAGGCCAACATGACCCCTGTGATCCGCACGTGACTCCTCTTTACAACTGCTAAAGGTCAGAATTCAGCTCGGCTTTGCTAAAATTTCCAGAAATGAAAAAAGAAAACACGTGCAGCACTGGCTCCAAAAAAATACTTTTTTTTGTTTTATTGACAGCAATACATATGTATTCAGATTTTGCAAATAGTTAAGGTAAAAAATGAAACATAAATACACTTAAATACCATTAGAAATAACTTAAATTGTAACAAATGAATTATTTTACTTGTGGCAAAAAACCAGCTGGCATAAGAAACACTAAATACACAGAATGTCTTCACTGGATGTGTAGCCCTTCCCTTTTTAAATTATGACAATAGCAACGTCAACATTAACAATTGAAATCAAATAAGTGAAATTGCAAAAGGTCCAGTGTTTCAACAAGTGCTTTTGTTTCTGCAGAGAGAGGCCGAGGCCTTGGTCCACTCAACAGCTCCATTTTCTGGTTTCTCCCCACTTTTTCTGACTCGTCACAGAGGCTTTTACCAAACATACATGATATAGTCCTTCTGTACAGTGTCCGGCATCACATTAAAAAGCACACACATGCTTTTATGAATTTCCACCTCATGACGATACAAGTGCCTCGCCATCTCATCTTGGTTGCCAAGGCTGACAGACGCAACTCCAAACAGTCCTGTCCACAGTGGAAATCCATCCCCCAGCTCTTTTTTTTCTCTTTTAAATACACCCCATGTAGAACAGCGGGGTCTTTTTTTCCTCCTCCAAATTTTTCTTTCCCCATCAGCAGTGCTTTGGAATTTGATCTCTGGGTGGTAATGTGTCCATCAGGGTTCACACCACTCCTCCTGTGCAGATAAAAGTCCTTTCACAGGTTTTCGCAGCTGAAAGTTCATCGTTCAGGCAGGTTGATGATGGGCACCCACTGGTCCATACAGCGGCTCTCTCTGCAGAATCGGTTCAGTTTGCTCAAGGCAGGGTCCTTCCATGATGTAGAATGTGGGCTCTGAAAATATATATTAAAAAAAAGAATAAATGATCTAAATGCATATAAATCCATTCATTTGTTTACACTGTACTAAGTCATAAATAGTCCCGTGTGTGCAAATACAAGGTAATTCCCTCTGCTGAAATTCCTAAGAATGAAGGAGGAGTCATATACATGTTTACCAAATGCACAAGAACAAGTACCGGCAAGTTCTTCCTCGAAGAAGAGTTTCACTCATGATCACGTGTCTCAACATCTTGTATACAATCACAACATTACAACATTCATTAAACATGTCGATTGATGAGAAAAGATACTTACAGTGACCAGGACACAGTGAAGGTCCATCGGTTCACCCCCACTCTGTTTCCCACTCGCTCCTCCACCCAGTATTTCTGCCAGGCGCCGGGTGTTGTTGACTCTCAGGATGTTGATGTCATTCTCGCAGCAGAAAGCCTGAATGAGGGTAAAGTGGATCTGCAGGGCCACATCTTTCACATCTTCGTCATCGGTGGCCAGGATGCACAAAACCACATTATCAGGGTCTCTGCGGAGGAAAGGAAAATAAGATGCTTTTAGTCTATTTATATTTTTTAACAAAGCACAACATGAGTCAAGCAAACGTGTACACATGTATTAGAAAGCTGTGAGAGAGCTCCAGCAGCTGTCAGTAGGTCAGTAACTGTTAGCAGATGTAACCTTGTACTTACACATTGAGTGATTTGGCTGCCTCGTAGACTCCCACTGTAATGCAGCCCTGTGGTAACGCTGAGGTGAGGACTTCTTCCAAAGCTTTCGCCACGGAATCCATTCTGCAGCACAGAGACGAATAATATGATGTTAACATTGTTACAACTGCACCACCAAAACTTTCCACCGTCCCTTTTCTCTCAGGCTAACGTTAGCTGGACTGCTAGCTAACCGCAGCTCAACTGACAGATGTGCACAAGCTCGTTTCGCCACGTAAAAAAAAAAGCTAATTATTATCAGTTTAGCGGTTAAAATAGTTTTGACGGCTGTGGGGAAATGAAACGACATATTTAAGACGGTCATGTGAAGTATTCAGATACTTTTAGTTCACCTTTAACCTGCGGTGTGTTAGCTAGTTATCGAAAAGTGGTCTCGCGACATGGTCTCAACAGTTAGCCGATCAAATACTGTATTTTAACACCTGCTGCTAGTTAGCATAGAAATATCTATGAAATTACCTTTATCATGCATTAATGTATTAATGCATGTAATGGTGCTGCACACAAACAATTGTATCGCACCGGTGACACTAAATATGCATCGACTTTTACACTAGAGTACATACAGTTAGTCATAATCCATATTATTTACCTTTCTTGAGAATAATCCCCACTTAGTTCCTCAAATGTCATGTTGTACATAAAATCCAAATCCACCTCAGAGCAAAGGGTAATAGTATTAGCGAGTTATCCTGGTATCTTCTCGACTAAACACGCACTTTATCTGTTACTCCACTGTGCTGCAACTGAGAGATAAATCTGGCAACTTCACATTAAAACGGTCCGGGACAATGAGAGTCAGGCGGATATTTGCATGGCCCTGATCATTGGTGGTATGCTAATGTTGTGGGTGTGCTCTCGAGTGGGATTGGAGAGACACACAGCAACAGGCGTGTCCGTCTCCAGCCGGGTTACTACCGTAACTACAGCTGCCTGCTGGCCTCTCACATTTGGACTAAAATAATTATCCACTCAGTCAGTATCCTGGCTGCAACACACACATCCTGCCATGTTAAATAAGCTATCTTGTGCACAGCTGTAATGTTAACTCTACTGGTGAACATCTAATATCCCCAAACCTAGCACAAAAACACAGCTAATTTGACTACTCTAATGATTTCTGACAATGTAAGAACAGCCTGGATATAAACAGAATATATGTATAAAATATGTCGCTCAAAGGTAATTAATGTGTGTTAAAGTGATGAATGAGGAGCTTGCTGCAGGACTCACCCTCGCTGCCGGACAGGACAGGACAGGTCTCAGGACAACTGCATGGCAACGGGACGCTTCTGGGGGAAACTGCCCTCTGATTGGTCCGCTGTGGAGCGTGCGAAAGCCCACCGAAACCGCGCGCGAGATGCAAAGGACTGGCGCGAGGAAGACAGGGAGCATGGCTCCAAGCTGCCTGGTATATTGTTTAAAACTGGGTCAAACTACTACTTTGTCCACCAAATACCCTTTTATATCCTTTATTTGCTGCTGTTTAGGTTCACTTTTGAATACTAAAGTAAATTGAATTTAACACTTTTTTAGCACTCCTACCTGTTATGAATATGTCCAGAGAGCTGGTCATGAATAAGATGATAACGTGATAGGATAAACTTTAATGATCCCACGCACAGAAATTGAAGTGTCTCAGATGCAGAAAGCAAGAACAGATGCACAGATTAGTTTTAAGTAACTTCAATGAAAGTAGAACATACATTAATGTATGAAAAAATCTATAGGTATTACATACTCTATACACTGACATAAACAGTAACTATAAAATGTATTGAGACAAAAATAGTTACAAATAAAGTAAGGAGACAAGTTGCAATAGAAAAATTAATACAAATTTTGCACGATTAACATTTGAATGAGTTTTATGTGATTTTGCATTATGGCATCGCAGATTTATTATTTATAAAGTAGCCTAGTCTGAACTTTTCTTCAGTAACTGATGAACAAATCCAGATTTCTATTAAGGTAATTTTGTTGTAGCTCATCATCTCAACTGTAACTGAAACTTTGTACAACTGTACTGTAAACTGCAAAGTTATTTCAACAACAGCGCTCAGTGTTTGATTTTATTTTTATTTCCTGGTCACTGTGAGTGCCAGTTTTCATGGGATTCTTTATAAGTCACTCAAATTGGGACGTTACATCTGGACAATGAGGACTAGATTAGGACTGCAACTAATGATTATTTTCATTATCAATTAATAATGCAGATTATTTTCTTGATTAATCGATCAATCATTCAGTTTGTATAATATCAGAAAATAGTGAAAATGCCTGTCACAATTTCCTAAAACGGGCTGAAACAAAACTTTCAGCCCGTTTGCTTTGACCAAACTTTCCACCACTGTATAAAACACGGAAAATCCTCAGAGCTGAGAAGGTGGAACAATATGGCTTCAATGATTAATCGATCAACAAAATGGTTGCAGATTTAATAATTAATTGATTAAGTATTTCAGCTCTAGACTAGATGGATTCAGAGAAGCCAGTTTTATCTCTCTTCACACAAAGAAATGACACAGGGTAATGAAGGGACTCATGCTGTTGGTGTTATGGGGTGTTATGCTGCCCCTTGGTGGCCGCAGTCAAACCTCAATGAGAAAAGGTTGCACACTCAAACACAGTGTACCAGTAATGTATTATGTGGTGAGGTGAGGTAGAATCCAGGACGTTTTGTTATCGTATGAGATGATGTTGCGTTTCACCATCTCTTCCAGTCACAGAGCGGTTTACAGCTCATCCCAGGCTGGTGTCACTTTTCCTTCTACCTTACTCTCCGTTCCTAAACACCATATAGGAATTCTTTTCCTCATGGAGGTGGAAAGTTTATGACCACCGTCCACATGAGATGTCCCTCTTGGACGCAATGAATGCAGGATGTCTGGACATATCTGCAGAAGACTTCCAGGGATGGATCAGGCTTGCAAAAAGATTCTTTTCCAGGTGTATCAGCAGAGAGGACTGAAGGTTTGATGTGAATGAGAACTTGTGGCCAAATGCAGAAGACAGGGTTGACTAACACTGTTGTATTTCTATATCTATATATGTAGCTGTCCTATACAACCATATATAGTGAATATGTAGAATTGTGTATTGCAGTACTGGAATTACTTTAGTTTCATTTTGTGCACTTGGAATTGCAAAAATGCCCAAAAAAGCCTATTGAAGCATATTCCAGCATTTCTGATTCATTTCTGTGACATGCAGTGTAAAGTAGCACAATCTATGCAACAAGTCAATTCAAGTCAAGTTAATTTTATTTATATAGCCCAGTATCACAAATCACAATTTGCCTCAAGGAGCTTTACAATCTGTACAGCATACGACAGCCTCTGTCCTTACACCTTCGACTGGGATGAGGAAAAACTCCCCCAAAAACCCTTTAACAGGGAAAAAAAATGGAAGAAACCATCAGGAAAAGCAACACAGGAGGGATCCCTCTCCCAGGACGGACAGACATGCAATAGATGTCGAGTGTACAGAATAAATCAACAATATCACAGTGTATACAATCTGATGACAGAAATGTAGATTGTACAACAGAAGTGAAGAGGATGGATCCAAGAGGACATCGAGCAACTTCAGGGATTGCCCGGATAGGTAGGACGTGATCCACACCACCTCCACCTCCCTGTTGTTAGTGATTTTTATGATCAGTATAATGCATGACAAACTGTTGGCAGACAAATGTTGTTCCTGAGATGTGTATCAAGTGTTGCATTAGTGCATTTTGGATGTTAAATTAATGTCGGTAAAGAGAAATGTGTGAAGAGTTTTGAAAAAGTGAACTCCTATAGAGAAATGTGAAAAAAAACTGTAATTTACACATTTACCTCATGGTGGCAAATGATAAAACTGAATAAAAGCTCGTCCCATCTGTTCCACGACCGTCCAGTAGGAGGCAGCACTAGTACACCTAACACACATGAACCACATGATCCCTTCCTTCACTGTCTGCCTGTTCATTGCAACCTTTAAGTCTTTTGCTGATTATTAACTCATCATGTGCTGCTTTACCACAACTGAACAACTGTCAGCATAAGTTCTTTAAATTTTGTTCTTCATGTTGTATTTATATTTAGTAGCAGGATCAAACAGGGGATTTCTGTCTTTTAAAGGTCACCATACAGAGATTGAGCATTTCTAACAGTGTAGCTGCATACTCTTATACAATAGTGCCAGAGTTTTCTTTAAAAACGAATTGAAATTAAATGAAAAACACAATGAAAGTGAAATACAAACTAAACATACATAAATAATATGTACATGCAAATGTAAATGAATGAGGTTGAATGATGTACTGCACAGCGGCTGGACAAAATAACAAGAAGTGTAATGATTAAAGGATTCAAGGAATTCATTGTCATGTCATTAAAATGCCACCAGTATGTTTCCATACAATGATTAACATAATGAATGATTTATTCCATCACAATCCGAGTTGGGGAACTCCCACAAAAAAGTATGTGTGCTTTTCCCTTCATCTTTAAAAAAATGTACTGATGCCGCTAAGTGAGAGTGGATGGGTCTCTACCAATATCAGATATACCTACATTTGATAAATTAAAACCCTTTTGTGTAGATTATTTGTGACTATAGCATCTTGAAATTGTTTTGATAGCTGTCGTTTGTGTTCCTGTTACAGTATACATATATGTGTGTATATATGTGTGCGTACTCTTTGTGGATCAACTAAGTATAAAGATGGAAAAAACACAAAAAGAAGTGACAGGTACTTTATGCAGTAGACAGATATTGATCAGTAAAGACAGAATGACTTCTACAAGAACAGCTTTGTTAATGCTGCTCTACATCAAATAACACACAGCTTACACCTCCCATGAATGATTGGCCATTTTAGCTATCTACTCCAAATGTTATTACAAATGCACTTATATTTACATATTTACACATACAAAGTCAACCAACAATAGATTTAGTGGATTCTTTCTCCAGTTACAGTCATGCAACACGAACAAACGACATATTTACAACATATAAAGATGGAATAGCATTGATTGTACTGTACGTAGTTGGGAGCCTCTGCTCCTCCTCACATGGTATCGTCTGCATCGTCACTTCTCAGTGTTTTTATTCGGGCACCGCTCCATCAAAACTGGACTTCCCTTTTAAAGCTCTGCGTGTGCCTGAAGTGTTTGGTACCTGTGAGTCTTGTTTGGAGATGCTCTGATCTGGTTCGCTGGAGAACACAAAACCTTCAGCCTCTGTGAGGAGGGAAGGAAACAGAAATTATGATTTATTTATCAGATTTAAATTCATATTTTATACACGATTACACTGTGCGCAGTGTGACGATTCTATTCAGGCTTAATAAGAATAATTCAGAGTAATAAAAATATATTTTCTATTTGTATAAACAGGTTACTCCAGTTTGTTCATGTGGTTACAGATCTCATAATTGGAGGATTGCGTGAAACATCAAACAAAATGTCATAATAAACTGTTTTCACTGCAGATATTTTAACTTGTCAAACACAGGTGTAACTTATTACATTAATAATGGCTGCACAGTGTTCATCATACTGTCACACCTGCTGTAAACTAAATGGAGCCTTTATTAAAGTTAGTTAATACACCTGTGCTTTTGCTGCTAGTGAAACGTCTGTGCAAAAACCTCTTGGTGGTTCAAGCATCTCCTTTATTTTTTGCCTACTTGCATCACATGCTACAGTTGAACCCAACCAGAAGGCACTCAAGAGAAACATTGCCAAGAAAGCTCTGAAGGAAGACCAGAATGTCTCCCATACCACAGTATATTAGTTTCACACGACATTACCTGTCTCAGAGTGCCAGGTGTTACTGTCAAAATGTAAAACGCCCACAGAGGAATGAGGAGAGTTGAGGAAATAGCAAAGAATATGCCAAGAGCATAACCCCACCAGGGGTACTGGTAGGTGTTGTTGTACTTGAGTGGTGTAAACTTGATCAGAGAGAGGAGCAGTGTGCACTGTGAAGAGAAATATACAATCAAGAAAATAAGCAACCAACAGTGGTGGAATGTGACCAAGTGCTTAAGTACAAAACTGAGGTACTTGTACTTTACTTGAGTATTTTCTTCTCATGCCACTTTTTAATTCTACTCCACAACAGTTCAGAGGGAAATATTGTACTTTTTACTCCTCTACATAAATTTGACAGGTTTAGTGACTAGTTACCTTACAAGTTAAGATTTGTGCTAACAAAACATATGAAAATATACCACCCGTTTCGAATGTGATTGGCTGATAACATTCGAAGCGGGTGAATGTACAAGTAGAGCTGGATGTTTTTCTGCACTGAGAACTTTAACTTTTAATATTTTAAGTACATTTTCCTGATTACACTTACTTTATTATACTTATACTTTTACTTAAAGGAACTATAAGGAACGTTCATTTTGTGTTGATTTTGGCGGTCCCTGTGGACAAAAGCGGTAGCGTTTCACCACTGTCACGTGTGGTAAAGCTCTTGATTGGGCTAATACATGCATTTGTTTTGGAAGCGACTGAAAGAAAGATGCAACTCATTTTTAATACTATTTTTCTTTTTTAAACACAGCTGTTTGCAGGATGCATAGCCATGAGGTAATGTATCTATTGGTGGCTATATAATAGTAACTTTGCTGAGACGTATGCAGCGACACGTTCACTTAAAAGGGCTGTATGTAACATTCGGAAAATGCTTATTAACAATGACACCTGTGGCCATTAAGTCACCTGCAGTCAGCATCTTATTGCTCCTGTGCCAGCATCGGCCAAAACAGTGACGTGACACACACAAGACTGAGCATGATTGACAGGTATCGTGTTGATAGCTTGCTAGCCAGCTTATCGCTGTTTGTCTAGCTTTCACCGAGAGGCTCAGCAACGTCAGCAGAGCTACATTAGCTGGATGAAAATGGTGAGTGAACCAGACGGAATATTATAAATAAGATGTGTTGCCTGTGTCGAGTTGTGAGTCTGTGTTGTGAGCTGGTCGTTTGTTGACGTTAGCTTAGCGGACCACTTACTACAGTGGTATGATCCCAAAATAAACAGATTTTGCTGTGATTTAATTGCAGATCAAACGTCAGATCAAAAGGATGCCGAAATAACTACATCATGATGCCGATTTGTAAAAAGTCTGAATTCATGCTTTGTCAGGTCTGTCTGCAAGAAAACAAGCAAACAACTTTTAAAANGACTAGTTACCTTACAAGTTAAGATTTGTGCTAACAAAACATATGAAAATATACCACCCGTTTCGAATGTGATTGGCTGATAACATTCGAAGCGGGTGAATGTACAAGTAGAGCTGGATGTTTTTCTGCACTGAGAACTTTAACTTTTAATATTTTAAGTACATTTTCCTGATTACACTTACTTTATTATACTTATACTTTTACTTAAAGGAACTATAAGGAACGTTCATTTTGTGTTGATTTTGGCGGTCCCTGTGGACAAAAGCAGTAGTGTTTCACCACCGCCACGTGTGGTAAAGCTCTTGATTGGGTGATTGGATTGATCAGAGCTATGCTATGCTGACATTGTAGCTGCTCCATCAACACTCAAAATAACATCATCTAAATTAGACATAAATACGGCAGTTGATGTTAGGATAGATCTGATCGATCCGAACTCCATTCAGAAAACAAGCATTTTAAAAGTTGTTTGTTTGTTGTCTTGCAGACAGACCTGGCAAAGCATGAATTCAGACTTTTTACAAATCTGCATCATGATGTAGTTATTTCGGCATCCTCTTGATCCATTTATTGCAATTAAATCACAGCAGAATCTGTTTATTTTGGGATCATACTGCTGTAGTGGAGTCCGCTAAGCTAATGTCAACAAACGACCGGCTCACAACACAGGCTCACAACTCGACACAGGCAACACATATAATTCTAATCTAATGAATCATCTTCATTCTAATGAACGGTACATACAGCCCTTTTAAGTAAAAGTTTAATTTCCTCCACCACTAGCAACCACTATTATCTATATCTGTATATTAAATGTTATTCACACAAGAATATTTTGTTAAAAACATCTTTTGAACTTTGCCAAATAAAGTCCTCATATATCTGGAATACAGAAATACAAATTGTTTGCTCACTGTGCAGATGATGAATTTCCAGCAATATTTCATGTAAGGTGATGGATGGTAGCCAATCATGTCCTCAATGTTGCCATAGTAACGATCAGCACCTTGGACAGAGACATTTGTTTTAGGCCATTTCTTTCATGTCTTAGTGGTGCCAAGCTGACTATTTTAGCTGCTTGTTACAGAGGTTAAACACAGTATCATGAATAACTGTGCAATCTCAATACAATACAATCCGCTTCTCTTTAGCAATTGAATATCTAATATTAAATCTTTAATTATAAATAGCTGTCTAACAGACTGTGGACATAAAATACCCCCTTTAATTTGAAGAGATTCTTGATTTTTAAAGAATTCGTGTCCTTACCATAAACCCATCCTATACAGACAGACTCAACAATGGCAAAAAACATGAGGGGCATTCCATTGGAAGCATAATAGTCAAATAGCAGGAATATATAAAGTCCGCCCTACAAAGAGAATAAAAACAATATTTGAGAGAACAACAACAAATACCTGCAATATTGGCTAAAATAATCACTGTGATATCTGAGTGCCTCACCTCAGTGACCATCAGAAGGCCAACAAGGAAACATGCAACACACACGGCAAGCAGAAGGAGTTTACGTCGACGTCCAGTGTGAAAGAATGGAAACAAATCTGATATGGAGGTGACCAGGCTCTCCAGATACACAAACTACAAATAGAAACAGGCATTTTTTCAACAATAATGACTTATGATGGTGATTTTGTATCTTGACTGAATTAAGAGGTGTAAAGTAATAGAAATAGCACTCAGTTATTACTTTTTACATCCATTACTATTCTACTATTTACTATTCTGTTCCCCTCAGAGTAAGCAGACATATAATAAACAGACACTGGAATATTAAATTAGTCATACTGTGTATTGCACCTCTGCCCCTAGGGATTACACCCCACACATAAAAGATAATTTTATAGTCAAATCTCACCTGACTGTCCACTCCAAGCAAGATAATCATGATGAAGAAGAATGCAGCCCACAGCTGGGGAATAGGCATCAAGGCTATAGCGCTAGGATAGGCAATGAATGCCAGGCCTGGGCCTGCAATCGATCAATTCACACACTAATATGATCACAAAATGCTCTGGTTTAATATTTGCAGATATTGTGCATCTTATTCCTGTGAATTGATATGATAGTCTTTGTCTGTCTTATACCATCTCAGAGGACAATTCAAGGGAAGTAGGCTCAAGGTTCACAGTCTTTATTATTATTTAAATAACAATACATCCTAAATAATAAAAACAACAATTAAAAGCAACAAATGCAGTCAAAAAAAATTACACTGGCCTTTTTGTATATATTCAAAAATCCAATACCTGAGTCAGCCACTACAGAAATATTCACTTTGAGCTCGTTTGCCATGAATCCAAGAACAGAGAACACTGCAAAGCCAGCCATGAAGCTGGTTAAACTGTTCAGCAGACAAAGGAAGAAAGTATCTCTGCAAACGCAAGGATATGCACTGTATTAAAAGCCACGTGGGCAACACAAGATACATGCTGCAGATGTAAAGCAAATAAAGAATAGAGAAAAGAGTTTGTTGTCCGTACTTGTAACAGTTGTTGTTATAGTTGTTGTAACTTCCCAAAACTTGTAAACATCCTGCACAAAGGGAATATGAGGCTAAAATCTGGCTGCCAGCGTCGATCCACACCTAAAATACCCACAAAACAATCATTGATAGCTCATACATTTAATTTTGAGTTTTGCTGATCATTTTTTCAGTTTTTTGTTTTGCTTATCAGTATTGTTTTTCTTTTCCTTCTCATCTGTCTCACAGTACAACAGAATGTTGTACAACCAGATTAAAGTTATTGTTTCCGTAAATGTGGTTTGATGTGAACACAAAGGTCTTATCTGTGTCTCACAGAGATATACTCAGTGAACAAATGGACGTTTCATAAAGCAAGGTGTCGTGTTACACTACATCTTACACTAAATTCTGCGGTATTAAAGCTCAGACCCATATCAATTGCAAGTATCTGCTCAGCACTCCCATCAACACATGTACTTTTAAAATATAAGAAATACAATCCAGCATAACACTAAAATACATTTTACTACTAGGAACAATTTAATTAAAGTAAGCTAATAAATAATTTTAGAGCATTGCTGTAAAACTGGCAAAATGTAAGATTTGCACAATAAGATGTACTTACCTTAGTCTCCATTAGGAACTTATGAACAGCTGTACCTGAGTATCGGTGAGCCGTGCTGGGTCAGGGTAAAGGTAAAATATGACACCATCTAAAGCTCCTGGCAGAGTGAGGCCTCAGACCAGCAGCACAGTCATCATCACATACGGGAAAGTGGCAGTGAAATACACCACCTGACAACGTGAAGGAAATTGGGGTTGCTTTGAAATACTTGAAACGGTGCGTGCATATGAGAAAATTAGAGTGCAGGCTCCCCGACCAACCTTTCCTGAACACTTGACTCCCTTCCAGACACAGAGGTAACAGACGATCCAGCTCAGCAGAAGACACCCTACCAGGTCCCAGCGGATACCGCCCTCCTTCCTTTAGACAAAACCAAGACTCTTCTCCTGAACAGGGGATGGTATAATTAGGAATGTTCTACTTTGTTTTGTGCTGAAGTCAATGCAGTTCTGGGTTTGCATCTTATCTTAGATCAACAGTCAGTGTTGGTTTTACAATAATTAGTTTATGATGATCTTTCCAAACCCCAACAACATGATTTAGTTACATAATCTTAACTACCTTAACTACTTTAACCTCAGCCATATAACTTAAATTGCCAAACTTAAACCCTTCTGTAGGTATAATCAACAGAAAAATGTTGGCATTGCACATTTAACAAGACTGAAAGTCACTACAACAATGCTAGGGTTCACTGGTGTTTTGCAAAACTGTCAAGTTTTAACATTTTGTTTGGTCAATGTGTTGATTTATTTGTAGACTAATTCTCAGAACTTAATGCCAAATTCTTTGACTGGAGATGTTGCATTACCAAAGATATGGCCAGCTGATGAATAATTCTGCCCATAATCAAAACAGTCATCTTCAAAAGAGAAAAATACAAGAGAAAAATGGTCAGCATTTAAAATGTCTAAAATATCTAAATGTATTGCTCGACATGGCCTACAGTATTAGGGACATATATAATGTATCCATTTACAAAACATAGCTTAGACTGTCTGTGTTCTGGAGGAAGTAAACATGAAGTACTCCCGTTATTGTGTGTGTGTACCTGTGTTCCAGGTGTTGTTACAGCTGCCCCAGGGGAGTTCAGCGTTGAAGGTAGAGAAGAGGGAGAGAAAGGCCCATGCCAGGATGACAATGTAATGAACTAAAGAGTAAAAAATTGCCACTTGGGTGCCATAACCCAAACCTAATGGTAAAAATATCAGTATTTTGAGTCAGATTTCTCATGAAACAGTATGGGTTTATAATTATCGCACGAATAAATACATTTGAGTTGTAATATTGAACAACTGAAAAATAACTCTCAGTGTAACAACCTTTAGCAAGAAGACATATATTCTTCCAACATGTGATCCCACCCTCACGACTGAACTGCCCCAAAGACGTCTCCGCAAAGAAGAGAGGGATCCCACAGGTAGACAAGAACACAACATATGGGACCAGGAAAACCCCTTATGAGAAATATTTTACTTTATTAATAGATCACGAGTGTAATAACACAGCCAGTACAGTTTCTCTATCAATATTATCTTCATATTTAATGATCACGGGCTTACCTCCTCCATTTTTGAAGCACAAATAGGGAAATCTCCAGACGTTGCTCAGACCAATGATTTGAAATGAATTCTCGTTTGTTGGCCCACTGCCCTCTCTTCTGACGCTGTGGACTGCCGTCATTGCTCATTATTATTGTTACAAACAAAAATTAGTTTGCAGATGTGGTTTGATGCCAGTCAAGGCAAGTACATGAAGATCATCTCAAGTAATACAGGGAAGTCACTGTTTTGTTTCAGTATCATATCACACATAGGCGGGACTCAAAGAGATGACAGATTAAATTAACTCAGCCACTCCCTGTAGTCTCAGCAATTTAGACTTACTGAGAATGAAACTAAATTGAGATGACTGTGATGCCGGTTTTTAATGTGAAAAATATGCCTTTTAAAAAAGCAAACATCCCAAAACGTCATAGATGAAACAGTTAAGATACTGTTGAGGAACCAATCAACATCCTGTTATCTCAAGATTGTTATTTTTGTTCTTAAGAAAGGTCCTAAAAAAGATTCGCGACGTGTTAAACCACAGAATTGTTCGCACCTCTTAAGTTGAGAGCGCGTGCCAGTTGTTCCTAATTTGCATAGGTAAACGCCCTGCCAATCCCCATAAAAGGACATGAGACTGCAGGGCTGTGTGCACACAGAAATCACACGCAGAAATTGAAAAGAAAAGTTGAGAGAGAAGTCAAGAATGCCCAAATGAAAATGTAAAGACAGTGGAGCACCGGACTCCAAACATATGAAAAACTTAAGTAGTTCTGAAGTGGAGGTACTGCCGGCGATGTAACGAGCATGGTGATGCAGAGGTGCTTCGTTTGTGTGACACATTAGAGTAGAGAGAAGAGAAAGTATCCAGGGATTTCGCCGGGAATACAAGGAACTAAGGGCATCCCACAAATCTAGTGTACATAGTCAAAGTGTTAGTGTAGTGTTTATTTATTTTAAAAGACCATAACTTTGTAAAATAATGAAAATAATTCTTAAAAAATATTATAAATGATAAAAAGTAATTTAAATAAATGTAATTTAAATTAAACCTATAATATTATTCTACTGTAGAATTAAAGAATAACCAATTACTTTGCACAAACATGTCAGCACTCAGATGTGCCTAAGTGTGCTCTTGAGTGTGCGTAGATTCTGTTCTTACCTAAGAACAAATCCCACTGAAGAAAACATTGGTGAATGTCAGAATCTTCATGAAAACTGCATAAGTGGGTTTTAAGAAGAAATTTCTTCTTAAGAACGGTTGGTGAATAAGGCCCAATGACTTCAAACAAGGCCCACTTTACCTGTGTGGAAGCCAAAGCCAACTTGAATACAGTAACTACAAAGCCACTGCTGTCTACAGTCAATATATAAACCATCCAATCAATTATTATTCTCATCCTCTCCAAATTTTGAATGGGTATTTTTCTTGCAGTTTAAAGAATAACCAGCGGTGGAAGAAGTACTCAGTACTCAGTACCAATACAACAGTAAAGAAATACTAAAAAGTCCTGCATTCAAAATTTGACTTAGAGACTTAGAAGTATAAAGGTATTAGTACCAAAAGTAAAAGTACTTGTTTGCAGAATGACTAATTTCAGAATAATATATATAATAGGATCATAATTATTGGTGCATTCATGTGTACTGTAAGGATCACTTTAATGTTGCAGCTGGTGAAGTATTAATGTCTTTGAAGTCAAAATTCCCGCGCCGCTTGTGAGTTTTCCGGGAAAGTCGCTGCCGACACCCGGGTTGTAATAGTGCAAATGCAAGGGCTTTCATCAGTAGGCCATAAGCTCGATCCATTGTGTTGCCTCATTCTGCGATAGATAGTGACTTAACAGAGATTTATTTAAATGAAAATCTTCAAGATTATATCTTTAATATCGGCGTAGGAAGAACCAATCGTCGATCATCCCTTCAATTGATATACGGTCCAATCAGCACAAGCCTAGCAGATAACTACCGTAGCAGGCACAGGTAACAGAGCGCGTTCCTCAAAAGATGGTGGCCCCGTCCTAACGTGCAACACGGCGTGACGTACCTTCACGTTCCCTATTGAGTGACAGTGCTGCAGCCAGCAGCCGTGACGCCATGAATTGATCCTCTGTTGCTGCGAGAAAGGGTCCACTGGATGGTGCAAGTGTGCCAAAGCTGCACTCAAGTGCACCGCACTGTGCTTCTGTTCTGAGGACTGTTAGATTTTGCTCATTACCATTATCATCATCATCATCGTTACTGTTAAAATAGTATTAAAATAGACTAGCACCATGGCTCTATTCTGTTAATTTTTTGTATTATTATCCCTATAGTGTTAAAATGGAAGAGAAGTTTAACTATATTGCATAGGTCCAATCCAGTGTCCATGCTAAAATAAATGTATTAGCAAAAGAATATCCAAAAGTTTTAACATAATTTGACCTTGACCTTGATCTAAATGCATTTCCTTGAATTCTGATGATCTCAAAAGTATCACCAAATTAATTGGCATCCGCAGCTTAGTTGGAAATGACACCTTAAATGTTTTTCTACACTGTTTGGTTCCAAAATTAAACATGTTTGAACATTAGACCCGGGGGACTGGTGGCCATCTTGGATTTGACCTCTCACGGTCCTCAGAGGTCAAATCTGACTTTCCCCCACATCTGAAAATAAGCATTGTGGTATGCACTAACTTTGTTAGAAAATTCATGCTTTTCTCATAAAATGCACAATTGTTGTGGTTATCCCCGAAACTACAATAGAAAAAAATGACCAATGTGTAACGTGAATGGGGTCGCTTGTAGTGATCACCCTACTCTGCAGTTCCCTTCAGCGCTACAAAGTGTTTTAGTGTCTTTAAGAACTTTTGTACAAAAGCTGAAGCTGAATTGTTATCTCTAACAGAAAGACCCATTACAGTTTTTGCAAATGTTTAGAGGGAGACTTGAATAATGCAACCAACCCATTTTGGAAAAAGTGGTGTATCATGTTCAAAATCAATAAAAATATGTGATACAATAATGGGTACTCCTTGATCTGACATTTTCAGCTTATCAGTTGCTACAGTTGTCAAGTTGTCAAAGCTTGTTTTCTCGAGATAATGAAATAATTAACTTGATCTCCTGAAAACGGCATTAAAAAAAAATTCCAAGCCCGGCGGTTCTCGGCCTCTGTAGTTTTGACAACTTTACTGTTTTGGTTCACTCTCACGGCTCTCATCAGTGTCATTTACAGATGTTTATTTTTATTTAATGTTTATTTATATAGCGACGAGTATATAGCATGAACCAACACCATATATCACAGCATTTATAGTGTAAGCTAATTTGCATTGCTCATTCCTAGATTGGCCTTTAAAAAACTCTAAAACCAACTGTACGGTACCTGCCCAGTCCCAAACAGCAGACATACTGTGCATACTGTAGTTAGCCATCAATCGGAAATGTCCCCAAAGCTTGACTGGACCTGCCACCCGTTTCCCCTGATGTGCAAACTTTGGTAGTGGCGAACATAGTGGAGCATTTAGCAGCTAAAGAGCTTGAGAGTTGGTGGAGACCAAAACAGAGCTAAAGATACTTATATTCATCAGGTGGAAATAAACATGACTCCAAATGAACTCTAATGTTGGTTTGTGTCTGCTGGATTAGTAAATAGGCAATTGTTTGCTAACGAGTTGTTGCACAGCACTGAAGTGGTCATAAACAAAATAACTGATGCTAGTTTATGAAATATTGTCTTCACTTTTAAAGTTGGTGTAAGTCTGTGAATAGATAAGACAGCTGCTAAACATGAAATATGTCTTATAACACACAATGTCACTGTTTTAATGTAATATTTCAGCACAGTTGACCTGTCCAAATGGAGCCAGCAAGTAATCCGGAGAATACGTGGATGAAAGATGACAACACTCCAAATCACCCTCCATCAGGATGTGATAAGAGAGGCCAGTGGGCCAACAAGAGGGAGTTCATTTTGGCAGTAGTCGGAGAAATTATTGGCCTGGGCAATATTTGGAGATTTCCATATCTGTGCTTCAAAAATGGAGGAGGTAAGAACATGATTAAAAGTCTCACCTAAGCAAATAATAAATATAAAGAGAACAGAGAGCAAGACGAGAACACACGGTATGAATTTCAACTTTGCATAGTCTGTTGCAATCATCAGTGCTTGCTCAACGCTCCAGTTTATGTTGCTTTTCACACAGTTCTTCCCTCTAGGAGTTTTCTTCATCCCTTATGTTTTGTTCCTGCTCACCTGTGGAATCCCCATCTTCTTTATTGAGATATCTCTTGGACAGTTAACTGGTCAGGGTGGAATCACATGTTGGAGGAAAATATGTTCTTTATTTGAAGGTACTGCTAGCCCATTTAAACATTTAATACAGTGGAATATAATTTATTGAATACTGCAATTTTGTAGATAATGACATGTTTTTGCCTCAGGTTTAGGCTACGGCAGCGTCCTGCTTATGCTATACACTGTGATGTATTATATTGTCATCCTGGCTTGGGCCTTCCTCTACCTTTTCTCCACCTTCCACACTGTACTCCCCTGGGCCAGCTGTAACAACACCTGGAACACAGGAACACATATACAATAGACTCTATGACAATATGTTACTTGCCAAAATTTTGAGATTTACAGGCTAATTCTGGTGATATTGGCCAATACATGAAAAGTTAGAAATTCAAGATTTAGAATTTCCAGTATCACAAAATTCCCTTCTAACGCATTATTCTCACCTTTCCATGACCAGAGGACTGTGTTGATTATCGACTGAATCATTCGTCAAATGGCCACATTTCTCAGAATGCATCTTCTTCAGTTGAAGAATTCTGGCAGTATGTGTTTGCAAATACTTCTACTTGATGCTGAAATTGAAGCAATTAATTTACAGACTTAGAGAGGAAAATGTTCCTAAACATTTATTATGTTCAGGAGGAGAGTCCTGGGTTTCTCTGGAGGAATTGAAGAGATGGGTAGTATCCGCCGGGACCTAGCTGGATGCCTTCTGCTAAGCTGGATTGTTTGTTACTTCTGTGTCTGGAAAGGAGTCAAGTCCTTAGGAAAGGTGAGCTACGAAACAGTATTGTCTGACTGAATTAACTCCTGTCTCAACAAGTTTTTTTTTTTTTTTTTTACAACATTACGTTGTACTATTCTTATTTTGTCCACCTCCCGTATCTATGTCACTGCTCCTCTTTCAGGTCGTCTACTTCACAGCCACATTTCCTTATGTGATGATCACTGCTTTGCTGATCCGTGGTGTAACACTGCCAGGAGCCATAGATGGTATTAGATTTTACCNNCACAAATGTGGGTGATGAGTTAGTCAGTCTGCATTATTAGTCCACATATTAATATTTCAACATCCCACATTGTACTATACTTCATGGTTTCTACATCGCTACTGGGTCTCCAGAAAAGTCACAATGAAACAGAATGCATTTTG
>NTHP01000172.1:175456-197407 GCA_003416845.1 Oplegnathus fasciatus | reverse complement strand
GAGTGAGACAGTACCAAAGGGGAAGGCGGGCCCTGATGAGAGAGAGGGATTATGATGTGTTGTCCTTGACGACGAGCGAGGTATGGTCATAATATGTTGTGGATCTGAAAGTTATCATCCGTTAATTCATAATCTGTTTTGGTTCACTTCCTATATTTGTGTCGGATCACGTTCTCACCAATAGTGAACCGAACTCTGGTGCACTTAGAAGCGAACCGAGACCCATGTTTTCAGGCGGACCAGAGTTCGGGTGTTTGGTCTGCACCAGAGTTCGAAAGGGCTTTCACACCGCCCCAAACCAACCGGATTATCAGACAAAACACTCCAGGGTTTGATTAAAAGGGACCAAACAGCTTAGGTGTGAAAGCACCTGCTCAACTGCTGTACTTAAGTATTAATTTGAGGTACTTGTGCTTTACTTGAGTATTTTACGGTGGCCGACGAGGGCTAACATGCTACAATGGCCCAAAACATTTCCAATAGGAGAAAAGTGCGGCGGCTTCAGAAACGATGCCAATTCAAAAACACAAACGAAAATCCGAATTCAACAACGGAAACGTGCTGCAAATGAAAAAGCGTGCTGCAGTAAGCCAAAACAAAAACATTAACAGCAAACACACTGCAAATACAGAAACAATGCAAGGTAAAAAACACACAAACCCCAAAAACAAATGCAACAGAAAAACGCTTACATATCCAGTCAACAAAACGGAAGTTCTCCGGCCTCTAGAGGGAGCGCTGAGTGGAACAGCTTGATTTTTGACCTGAGAGAGAGAGACCTGATGAGAGAGTGTGTTTGTTTTTGAAGCGGGAAGAAAAGTGGAGATTTTATGTCGCCTCTTTACTCCACTTTTCTTAACTCAATGTTATACTTCTACTCCACTACATCTCAGAGGCAAATATTGTATTTTTTACTCCACTACATTTGTCTCATAGCGTTAGTTACTTTTCACAGTTTTTCGTACCCTTCCTGTCAAGTGGAAACCATGTATCTAAGTTTGGTGATTTAGATTTTTTCTGATAAACTGAAGGATTAAGTGTTCCTTTATGGGTTCTCCTACTTCTTAAATTAAATAAACTCTTTAAAACCCTCCTTGGATTAGCTGGAAAATGCATCATCATAAAGCTGAAAACAGGCTGTTTTCCTTCTTTTCTCATGAAAAGTTGACTTTTTAGAGATACGTGGTTCTCACAGGACAGCACTGCAACAAACACGTGATGATCTTATAGACCATGAAGAACTACCCAACGCTATATAAAGAAGTTAAAACCAAACTTTCATGACAGAGGTGTTTCTACAGCCATGAGTCATGTGTTGCATCTGTGCTAGGTAAGTTTGGCTCAAAAGACTTGCAGCTAACACAAAGATGGAAGTTATAAATTTAGTTTGGCATTAAAGTGAGTTGCTGAACTAATGTTGAGCTCAGACTTTTTGAAAGAACATGGCGAATTACCCATTTCATTTACTTTTGTTGTACATACACTCCCCTCCAAAAGTATTGGAACAGTGAGGACAATTCCTGTATTTTTGCTGTAGACTGAAAACATTTGGGTTTGACATCAAAAGATGAATATGAGACAAGAGATCAACATTTCAGCTTTTATTTCCAGGTATTTACATCTGGATCTGATACACAACTTAGAAGATAGCANAAATACCTGGAAATAAAAGCTGAAATGTTGATCTCTTGTCTCATATTCATCTTTTGATGTCAAACCCAAATGTTTTCAGTCTACAGCAAAAATACAGGAATTGGCCTCACTGTTCCAATACTTTTGGAGGGGAGTGTAAATGATAAAATAAAAGGGATACATAACTAAACAATAAAAACAAAAGACAACTTACTAAACTACTAAATATAATTTGTTGTTTAAAGGTGTGGATGGACGCTGGGAGCCAGATATTATTCTCCTATGCTGTCTGCATCGGCTGTATGGTATCTTTGGGAAGCTACAGCAAATACAACAACGACTGATATAAGTAAGGGAAATAAGTATTTGTCTCCTCTATTATACTGTGTCTGTTTTCATATGACTCACTATACATTTGAATCTTTTTTAATTACAGAGATGCATTTGCCCTGTGCTTGTTGAACAGTGCGACCAGCTTTGTCGCTGGCTTTGCAATATTCTCTGTCCTTGGCTTCATGTCGTATGAGTTGGGTGTCGAGATCGCAGCAGTGGCTGAATCAGGTGTGACGCTGCATGTAATGCCACACATATTCTGTATGAGCTTTGTTGTACTGTGTTGTTTCTCATACATTTAAAACAGTTCGTCCATTACGAGTAAAGTTAAAAATCAAAATCAAAGTCCTGTGATTTCCTGCCACCTCAAAACTTACTGTAAACAGGAAGTTTACAGACTTGTGTATTATTAGCCTTAGATGCACAGTACTCTCAGTGGTAGAAAGTAACTAAGTACATTTACTCAAGTACTGTACTTTCAGTACAATTTTGACTTACCTGTACTTTACTTGAGTATTTACACTTACTTACACTTTACTTCTACTCCACTACATCTCAGAGCCAAATATACTTTTTACTGCACTAGATTTATCTGACAGTTACAAGTTACTTTGCAGATTTAAATTACTAATGCAAAATATAAATCAACTGATACATTATGATACATTATAGGTTAAGCTACCCAGCAGTATATGAGGTAAAAAATAAAATTAGCTCCACCTTTACCAGCTGCAACATTAAAGTGATGAACACATTAATGAATCAATAATTATAATTCAGTGATATAATATTTATGATTCTTAAATGGGTCATCCTGCATAATGAGTACTTTTACTTCTGGTACTTTAAGTATATTTTGATGCTGATACTTTTACTTAAGTAAGATTTTGAATGCAAGATTTTTATTTGCAATGTATTTTTACATTTCATCCACCACTGAGTGCTGTATTAACCATTATTATTTCGTATCATATTAAACATGTTTTGGCATCTGCTTTGTACCACTTGCAGGTCCCGGCCTGGCTTTTATTGCCTATCCTCGGGCAGTAGCCATGATTCCTTTGCCCCAACTCTGGGCTGCCTCCTTCTTCATTATGATCATCTTCCTTGGACTGGACAGCGAGGTAAGGTGTTACTATTAAACTCTGATAAATAATTGTTGATTGGATATGAACTTAGGAAACATTACCCTTGAAACCTGTACGTTCTTATATTTAAAAGTCGAGAGAACACTGCCGTGGAACAAATTTTGTTGATGCGTAAATTCTTAATTTATTATATTTATTTGACCTCTGAGGGTGAAAAAAAGCCAAAAAGAAAACTACGACCCAAACCCTGATATGGTTTTTGTCTTATTGAGTTGGCATGGCTAACATGTAACCACCAGATTTGCAATCATGAAGATTAGTGAGAGCCATGAGACTAAACCACAGAGTAAAGTCAGTGCTGAATGGGAAAGAAACAATGTAAAAAAGCAGCTGAATGTTGTGTGGAGTTGCTGACTTGAGTGTTAATTCCCAGTGGGATTCGCACTGCTAGTGCACCTCTGACATTGCAAGGACTCATTTGATCCGGTGTTAATGTGGAGTTTTAATCTATTCTGTTCTCCATTAGAAAAACATTTCTTTTCTTTACCCACAGTTTGTGTGTCTGGAGGGCCTGGTCACATCCTTATCAGATATGTATCCATTCTTCTTTTTCACTGGTCACAGACATAAACTACTTCTACTGGTCATCTGTGCTGTATCCTTCCTCATTGGTCTCTGTATGGTCACTGACGTGGGTGTGGTTCTTGTTTCTGTGTGATTTAAAATCTCAACAAAATAAACTGTGTTCACATCCTCTTTCAAAAAAAGACTCTCTTCTCTCTGTCTTTTTGTAATCTTCTCTCTCCTTCTTTTTCCTCGTGGACCGCAGGGAGGACTTTACATGTTTCAGCTTTTTGACTACTACGCCTGCAATGGAATCCCACTGATGATGTTTGCCATTTTGGAGTCCATTTGCATAGGATGGGTATATGGTGAGCTACATTTACTATCTCACCCTATCAGTTTCACATGGCCTTTGAGCTACCTGCACCTGATTGTTCCTGGCATTTAACTAAAACTTTATTTTGGATTTTCTTTCTCATCTGCATTTCACTATGCTTACATTTTAATATACATGACCTGATAATAACATGAATGTCTGTCTCCAAGGTGCTGATCGTTATTATGATAATATTAAGGACATGATTGGCTACCGCCCTGCGTTTTATATGAAATATTGTTGGAGGTTCATCACTCCATGTATATCTGCAGTAAGTAAATATAGTGATTTTTTTGTTCCTCTATGCCTCTAAGCCTAACAAAGTGACAAAGGTATAAATTACACTGTAAAAAAATGAAAGAAAACGAATGTGGACAGTTTGTGCCCATATGTATAAATATATTGACTTCTTTTATTTCCATTGCGAAGCTTATGTATGTTTTTCACAGAGCATATTGCTCTTCTCTCTGGTCAAATTCACCCCTCTGAGATACAACACCTACCAGTTCCCCAGGTGGGGCTATGCCCTCGGGCTATTTCTCGCTTTCTCTTCAGTCCTCGTGGCACCGCTGTGGTTTCTCTACAGTCTGGCTGTGACTCCAGGAACACTGAGACAGGTACTCTGAATATCATACACATCCCACACATATTAGGATATTTTACTTGTTTTATTTCAGTGTGCTGTGCTGTTAAGGTGGATTAATGGCGGCTCTTTTCTTTTCTCCTCACAGAGACTGAAAGTGATGACAACTCCAGCAGACGACCTGTTCAGAGCACCACTGGAGAAACTCTCAACTGCACAGAACATGAACCCTATACACAACATTATATAATGCATAAGTGTTTTACTTGTGACAGATTTGAAGACTCTGAAGTCATCAGCAACCTACTGCATTTAAAACATAACAATTGAATATTGCAGGAGTTTATTTAACATTACTGTATGTGGTCAAATTTATGTATGTATGTAAGACAACGTTGAGCTTAACATTTGATATTTTTGGACACACTCAACAATTTATTTAACATTATTAACACTCACTCATAATCATCTGCAGCCTTTACTGAGCTTGGCACAGTTCTCTGATTTGTCCAGCAGAGGGGGATAGATGTTAGATATTAGATCACCAAGAAGACTGTCCCATCCAGTCAGTAGCTGTGAGGGGACACATTATGTACATTATCGGATCACAGATCTCTCGTGGGTTTATTAGTGGGTTTATTTTGATTGAAGGTGCATGCTGACCAGACTTGTTGCTGGGTTCATTCACTGCAGTTCTCAGACTTTTTCTGACAAGTGGACAGATATTTAAATATGCTGGAGGGTTAAAGCAAAGGCCATGTTACTGTAAATGGTGTTAAGATGTAAAGTATGTTAATGTTTAGTGAAAAATGCCAAAAACCCTGAAACATCTTACTTTGCTTTAAATTTAATTTAATTCCTCTAAAATAATCTACTTTACGAACATGCACCTGTAGCACACAAATACACAGACACACACAAAGCAACACACTTCACCTCTAGATCCAGATATTAATAGACTACAGACTGCATAGACCACAGCATACATGATACAATAATGATGATGTCATGGCTTCATTAACAGTTCCCAGGAGATTCAGCTTCAAATACCTGCATCTACTGCATCTGGTCAGCATCTGGCATTGATCAATATAGTTTACCATAATACTATTTGAGAATAAGAGGCAACGGGTTAATAATAATAATGATAATAATAATAATAATAATAATAATAATAATAACAACAACAATAATAATAATAGAATAACAACTGACCTAAATTTAGCTTCCGTTAATTCAAATAAGTAATTATTCATCATGAAGGTGAAAAATATGAAAATGTACTGTATGATTCTGTAAAATGCATCATTAATCTAAAATGTGGATTTCTCATTTAGGCATAAAAAAGTCCCAAAGAATTGCGTTGACTTTCATCTTAAGGTTTCAGTGACTGATGAGTCTGTGGCATTTAATACACAAAGCTGAGATTCCTGTATATGTTTACATTTTTAAAGTGCTACACTGACTGTATTTGACTCTGCACTAAATTGTCTTTCTTTTGCACTTTTCTTTATCTGTTTGTCGACCTTCATGTCATATTTCAAATATCATCTGAGCACCTACAATACAAACATCTCCCAAAATCTCACACTGAGTTAAAATGTCACAATGACTTCGAGGAGGAAAAATCTGAATCATATTTTCTCAAGATCCACCTGATAAACATAAAACTGAACTCGACGGGGGAAAAAAAAAATGCAAACAAATGCTGATGTATCTGACAGGCCAACAATTTATCTGGGGACATTTTCCAATAATGTACTTTTCTTTGCAAATTTAACATGGACCCACTGCTGGGAGAAAAATGGGACAAGGTATGCAAGCTGAAAGCCTTAAGACTGTGTGACAAGCGTGATAAATGCAGCAGGCACTGACACGGCTATGGAAAAAGACAAAAGATACCTTTGTCTTGTCACAATAATCCTAATCTGTTTGAAGATGGGGGCCACATTAGAGAGAAGGAGAGAGAAAGGAAGGAAAAAAGGGAAACACACAGGAATGGAGGCAGATTCCTGGTCAGCAGTGATAAATGTTGCTACATCAGAAACGGGGCTCAGTATGATGTTTCTCTCTAATGGCCTGATTGCTCAATTAATTCTGCGGCCCGTTCTTTGCCGGCCCCCTTTAATGTGGAAACAGCTATATTTTCTCCCAGATTAGTATAGATACAGGCTGACAGTCTGCACTGCTCAAGGTATTTGGGAGGTATAATTCATTCATAATGCCACAATGCGCCCCATCTATCATCTCAGGTTTTTCATCCGCTAACTTGCCGCTCGCTCCCTCCTCTCATTCCAAGCTCCTGGCTCTTCTGGGGCGGGTGGTGGAGGGGAAAATGGAGGGGGGCTAAACTCAATCCTGCGATTTAGCAATGTGTGATGTGAGAAGTGTTAAGATATGAATTGTGTGTGTGTGTGTTTGGGGCGTGTGGGGCATGCAAGGTTGTGAGGTCGGCAGCTTCTCTTCTCCTGATGAATTAGCTGGCATATGCAAGCGATGAATTACCAGGCAACGAGAGTCAATTATCCAAAGAGAGAGAGAGAGAGAGAAGAAAAAAAAAAGCGAAACATGGACCCTGCGCCTGTGGCCCCAGGGTCCCTTTTCCAATTCAGAGAGTGATTTTCCCCAAAATGTTGAGGGGAAGAGAAGAGAAGCAGCCTTGAAGGAGCGAGGGTGGGATGATGAGGAGTTGGGGGGGAAAAAAAGGAAGAGAGAATGAATGAAACCACAGTATATGTGTGTCCCCCATCCCACACTCCTCACCTTTTTTCCTCCATCGTTCTCTCCCCGATCAAATCCAGAAGGCAAAGCGTGGTGTGAAAATGCAAAAGGCTATTATCAGGCCTTCAGAGTGCACAAATGCCACTTATGATGGATGAGTGTGGGATTTAGAAAGGCCTCCTGTCAAACACTGGCCGTTTCCCCTCCTTAACTGGCCCTCTCTCTTTCCTCACTTGTCTCTTGTATCAAAACCATATCAGGCCCCCGGTTGAAGTAGGCCTAAGTGGGAGACATTTGTAATATATTGAAGTGGGTGCACACATATATACTCACAGTGTCCCCTGCTGTTCTTGCCATTTAATTTTTAACCTCTTTTGGAGGGGAGAGGGAAAGATGGAGTGTTTCTGGTTTATAACATCTCCGAGAACAAGGGGGAAGGTGCAGTGGTCGCATCATAAGCTGAGTGAGATAATCAGCTGGAATCTCAGTGGGGTTTTGAATGTTTGTGAATGTGTTTTAATGAATTTAACGTGTGGAAAGATGTTGCTTTAGTGTGTCAGAGAGGAAGAGAGGGGGAAAAGGAAGTCCTACTTTATGAAAAGAAAGCAAAGTGCAGCATCGAGGAAAGATAAATCAAGAGATTTCACAGAACCGCTTTACTTTTTTTGCAGAAGAAGACAATAACTCTTGGAATCTACTATATTATATCTACTGATGTCAATCCAAATCAGTGGATGAAACTGGCCACGAGTGTTTATCTTTTGAAAGAGTTGCCTCTGATAGACCAATTTAATCTCAACGGTTGGACTCGCAGTGTAACCAAACTGCTTTAACACCATAAGAGAAAAGAGGATAATATAAGCTCATAGTGGGCAAGCACAGCCAAACGTCATTAACGGTTTTGAATCCTAAACTTTATGACTGCCAAAAACCCCCCACAATACCATTAACAAAAGATTCTTAAGTTATAAGAATGGATGCAGATGTACGGTAGAGTGAATAAAATGCTTGGAGAGAGTTCCATGTGAGATGGAAAAGAGGGATATAAGAATAAAACAAAAGACAGTTATATCCGAAGGTTTAGCTGGCACCAGAAGTGGCCTCCGCAGTATTATGAGAGTAACACTTTAAATGAACCCTTGACACAAGTCGAGAAATCGTAAGGCTCAACGCTGCGGCACAGAAAGCAGATATTTAGCAATGAAATTATTCTCAAATACATGAAGAGTGAAATGCTCTGAATTTTTTTCCTCCTACATCTATTAAATAAGGTCTAACAATACCTGTTAATATTTATTAACATAATCCAGTGATTCCCAAGAGGTAGGCTAACCCATGGGGTAATTCTGCAAGTACCAAGGTGTGAGTAGAAATATTGTGGAGTAGCTCAGCTAATTTGATAAAACAGAAACCTTAATTTGGTTAAAAAAAATCGATTTATTTTAGGAGGATATTAAACACACAGTCAGTTATAACACCTTAACTCCACACGCTGTGAATGAGAGCACTGAAAACTAGTTAGCAAGTGAGCAGTTAAGTCAAAATGAATGGCTACAAAAATATTGAATATTTGGCAAAAATTGATCTCTAATCTAATACGGGAGGTTATTTGTGACGATATCCTCCAAACTTGCAATAAAATATGATTGAAGACGTATTGTTTGTGTTTTGTTTGATGTTGACTGTGTTATGGTCATCGTCTTGTACGTAAGGTCTGTTTTTTTTTACATTTTGACCTGTCATAGCAGCAAAAGCGCAGGTGTAACTAATAACACTAACGAGCCATTCCTGTGGGCCAGCATACAGTAGCAGGGACGTGGAGCTGAAGCACCTAAATGGAATGCAGCCCTAATTAATGTCATTAGTTACAGCTGTGCTTTTCCTGCGACTGTAAGTCAAAGTGTCTACTAAGAAAAAGAACTATTAGACAAATCCATAGTGAAAGTAGTGCAGCGTAGTAAAACATGCAGCCCTTGAGCTGCTTAAAGAGCGAACATCCCATGATGCTTAGGCTCATGTAGAACACTGCCAGGTAGACGTACATAGCCGGTTTAAGTTAAGTTTAAGTCAGCCTGAGGTGAAGGCAGCATGAAGGTGTGAGGGAAAAAACACTGTGGGCATTGCAGGCCGAAGTCATGACGTCTCGCCGCTGTTCCAGCTTCTGTAACTCAATGCAACATCTCATTCAGTGTTTCCTTTATCTGCCTTTCTGAAAAAATGAAGCGTGTTCCTGAGGTTTACTTTCAATATTCTAAGACAAGTCAGCATCCACTGCAACACTTACTATTAGAAGTTGAAACCTTCATGATTTTAACAAAGTTAAACAATGATTACTTTGTGAGCACAGAAAAACTACCATAACTTGGTTTCCTCCATATGTATCAAATTCTTCAAATGCCATTTTTGCTGCTGTCTAAAAACGTCCACAACGTTTGCTCTTCTCTGTCCTGCTGTTATTGCAGACATGTCTGAACTCATCGCGGCCCCTGGACCTGGTCTGGAGCTTATGAGAAATAGTGTTTGATAAAAGGCTGCTAAAAAATATCTAAATATTGAATAGACATATAGAGTGAAACACACAATATGCTACTGAGAGGCTCTGTTCCAAAGCTGTATTTTAGTTATCAGTGTAGGTACAAATGTCAGTGGGATTTTGAATGAGGTTTTCTTACTTCGGGAACAGAACCTGGAAGCTCCAGTTTTACTTCCGCTCTCCATAAGGAAAGATGGGAAAAACCATGAACTTGTGAGATGTAAAGGGAAAAAACAAACAAACTCTGAATCAGGTGACTGCAATAGCTGCACAATAGCTTCCACTGAGGACACTCAGGTCAGGTCCTAGGTGTCATTTCAGGACATTTCGGAGACTAAACAATCTTAAATTATAATAAAATAAATGATTTCTTCCCTTGATATTTAGACCATCATAAAGGAAGATAAAACTGACAGAAAATATAACTGAACAGTTAAATTAATAAATGTAATTTTAAAAAAAAATCTAAGAAATGTGGAGATTTTGGTGGCTAGTCAGTTATTTCTTAGAGGCATTGCAGTTACACAAGGGAAGTTTGATCTCATGACCTCAGTATTTCTAACGTAGTATTCTGTTTCTCATCTCTTTATATTCTGACAATTGTCTCTTCCTCTACAGACTGATTTCAGCACAGCTTTCCAGACTACCTAGTGGTGCGTCTCCGCTACTCTCTACCGTCACAGTTTTCCTCTGGGACTATCAGCCCCTTCACTTCCTCTATTACCCCCTCACACACCCTTACATCCTCCTACACACACTCACACACACATCACCTCCCTCCCGCCCTGCGGCGACATGCGCTCCACAATGGAGAACAGAGTGGTTTGGGAAATGATGGCCATTTATAACTGCCTGACGCCATATCCCACCACCTCACACACACACACACACACACACACCCACACACCCACACACCCACACGCACACACACACTGAGAGTTTAGAGCTGGGGTGGCACCAGAGAGATGGGAGACAAAGGCAGAGTGCACCCTTCTCCTGGCTAATGTCACAAACACATTAACACTTAACTGCACAGATGAACACTATGCAAAAGTGTCGCATCACATCCAAACAGTGTTTCTTAGATGACTGTGGGATGTGTGTGTGTGCGTCCGTGTGAAAGCATGCAGAAAACTGTGTGTGTGTGTGCGTACGCAAAATAAGGGAGTGATTTGATGACAGAAAATAAAAATATTGTGTTGCTGTCGTCAGTTTATTACGGTGCTCAGCAGTGACAGGTGAGGGGAGTCTCTGCCTGTCTCAACACTTGCCTCTCATCCCTACACAAACACACACACACACACACACACACACACACACACACACACACNTGCAGATGTTCAAATTTCCATTTTGTCTGAGCACTTTAAGAACTTATCGTCCAGCCATGAGATATGATTGAAAGCTCCAGAACAGCTACTAAATGGACCTTGACGTGATATTGTTTTTCCAACTGGATTTTCCAATAATTAACTTTAAACCTACAATGCTGTAAAAAAACGGTTTTGGGTCGTTTTTATTTACAAAAACTGGAAATTAAATGATTCTTAAATACAGCAAGAAAGAAATCTTTTTAGTTTTTTTCAGCATCATCTTTAAGTAATTTCTACAATACCTGTTAATGTTTATTAATATAGTGTAGGTATTCTAATTTGACAGATTCTGTTGAAAAGAAAAAAAACTTTCAAAAACAAGTGTGAATGAAGACATACAGTATGTGTATTGTTTGTCATTACTTTTAGACTTAAATATGCAGCTTACAAGTGATGTGTTACAGTCATTTNACACACACACACACACACACACACACACACACACATTGCGATCATGTGGTTTAACAGGTTTCATGGTTTAGCAAGGTCCTGGATTTTGTAAATGTTCAAAGGGTCTGGTGTCATTTAAGTGACTTTGCTCAACATTGAATTTGGCTCATGGTTAACACCTGGAACAGTTTGTCCTCCAACACAGAAGTATCTTTTTTCTTCTGTCTTTAGCACAAAATCAGCAATAACTTCTCTCCATGCATATGGCAGATTAAATTACTCACTCACTCGACACATAAAATATTCACCCAATCTCAAACTGTACCAGTAAAATAAAATTGTTGAACTTCTCTTACAAACAGTTAATACTTCGGATAGTTTGGAGTGACTCACCCGGCGGTCCATTTTGTGGACGTTCTGGATCTTTCAGTTATATCACATGATCTTCATCAGCACATGGAGTTTGCCAGTTGTGATGGAATTGCAGATGTTCAAATTTCCATTTTGTCTGAGCACTTTAAGAACTTATCGTCCAGCCATGAGATATGATTGAAAGCTCCAGAACAGCTACTAAATGGACCTTGACGTGATATTGTTTTTCCAACTGGATTTTCCAANNCATCTTTAAGTAATTTCTACAATACCTGTTAATGTTTATTAATATAGTGTAGGTATTCTAATTTGACAGATTCTGTTGAAAAGAAAAAAAACTTTCAAAAACAAGTGTGAATGAAGACATACAGTATGTGTATTGTTTGTCATTACTTTTAGACTTAAATATGCAGCTTACAAGTGATGTGTTACAGTCATTTGTGTGTCCGAGCTCCACACTACATACTAATTGTGCACAGTATATTACATATATTATACTAATCATTTCAGTTCATCAAGTTAGTATAAAGGAATTAAATGTATTTAAAGTTNNGTGCTATTTTTTCCGGTCTCTGCTAGCGTTGTGAGTAAACGGTTACTATGGCTGAACAAACAAAGAAAAATCGATGACTACAGATGATGAAACTTGAAACTGAAACTGAAGTGAGGTCCAAAAACACACCTGCAATTACCGCTAATTGCCATAGGTGCTGCGAAAGAGAACGAAATGAAAATCTTCGAGATTATGACTTTAACCATTTTATACTATCAGGAAATGATACAATACTTCAATTAAATCAGTCACACTGTGGAATTAGAATGCCACTTCCAATTAAACTTAGCAAACAGCAAAAATGTTTTTCCATAGATTTTAAAGGTTTTGTTTTCTGAGAAGTTCCTTGAGCTGTTTCACCGTCATCCACAATTAATTAAATTGTTTCCCAGCTGTGTGAAGCTCCTCCATTCCCTTTGTGCATTGCATTGTGGGACAAAACTGTCAGTCAACAGCACAATATAATATACTGTTCTGAGTAAACTTTATTAAATAAAGTATATTGGATAAAGTGACAAAATAAAGTTTATTTTGTCACTTTTTCCAGTGTGAGCAAGCTACAGACAAAAACAACCTGCTTAGAACTATTATATAATATAGACACAGCTGAAGTCTTTAGGCTGTTTTAACGACAGACTTTTTGACTTGTCATAGCAGGAAAAATGCAGGTGAGTTTCTTGTTTCCACTTTTGAGCGGGATGAGGGTGTAAGACAAAGACAAGAGTGGATGACAGAGATCCAGTGCTTTCATGTTAATTAGGTGGACGACTTCTTATAAAAGCTGGTTATTACACGACATTTCTGCGAATGCATGTGGGCGTGTGAGTGTGAGGCCTCAGCCTGTCACTGTGCTGGATGGGCTGTCACTTTCTTAATTGCCTGAGCGTGACCCGGCCCCGCTCTGCTCACCTGACTAATTACTGTGTCTTTCCAGCCAAGAGATTGAAATGAATTCGACTCCATTCAAGCTTCACTGGCATGAAAAGTGAGGTTACTGACATTGTCATAATACAGTACAGTACAGCAGGTTTGTCCTTCTAGTGATATTCTACAACGAGAGTTTCTTTGCTGTCTGGTGATCAAACGCTGATGATAAGAGACAAGACAAGTCATGTTAGACTGATCTGCTGTCACGATTCAAAAATCTAAGCTATTTCAGCAAAGTAAAGTATGAGTGGTTTGAAGTAAGCGTGAAAAACATGAAAAAACACTGGTATAGTCCTTTAAACTAAAGGAATGACAGCAGGAAAGGTGTCATTCCCTCTGATTATATCAGAATTTTCAGAAATACACAACTTCAAGAAAAACAATCCACAACACAAGGGGGGAACAAGTTCTACGGAGGGCCAAGAAGTGATTAAAAAAACAAAAAGATGTGAGAAACAGAGCAGATTGAATTGAATCAGATTGGAGCCATGCAAATGACATGCTAATGTGATGCTAATGAGCAGAGGGAGGGAGGGAGGGAGGGGGGACAGTGTCAGGTAGGAGGTAAAGTTTGGTTAGAGAGCGAGCTGGCGAGACAGCAGGCAAATGGGCAACGCTTGGGTGAGCAGTGAGCGGGCTACCCATGATGCCGCGACGAGCGAGGAAACATTAAGCGATAGAACGACGGAGAGAGAGAAAAAGACTCGGAGGAAAAGCCCTGTGGGCTAATGAACGCTGATTAATTCCCAGTTTACATCTCACAACTTTATTGTTTCTTTTTCCTGTGGTGCACACTTTCCATAAAAACCATTGTTCTGTCTGTTAAACCAGATGTATTCTTTGCTCATTAATTTGTACTTGCTTGTCTTTTAAAGCACCATTAAACTCAGGCTTAATGCCACCAGAAGCAGCGGTCACCCAGTCATACTGCAGCAACAGCTATTCAGCAAAGTAAATCCTCAGCTTCCACACATCTGGCCTTGCTGTTCGCTGTATTTGAAGCTTGTCCTCCTTTGTCGACTTCTACTGTGTTCCTCATTTTTAACTCTTGGACGTGGAACTCCAGGGGCCCCGAGAGCTGCAGTCTCACTGTGCGTGAACTGATCTGTGTTAGAAAATGTGTTTGGGGATGCGCACCATTAAAGCACAATATCAACCGCATGATAAGAACCTAAAGGTGTCCTACTTTATTACTTGATCTGAAGGCCTCGCCTTGAAGAGAGGCCCTGTATCAGTATTTTCAAAGAGCTTTATTAGCTCAGTTTGGTGCTTCCATGTTACATATTCATGTATCTAATATCAGATGTGGGGCCAGGTAATATTCTAGCAGTAAGAGCACAGAAAAACTATATACATTGCGCATAAAAAGGGTGGAATTGGGGCTTTATGGGGGCACAGCAGCTCATTCTCCACCTGAAACCCCTAGCAGGTTAATCTGGGCCATTATTAGTTGGATGGATATTTGGATCTTTTTTGGTTGCAAAGAACTTGTATGCTGTATGTTCAATCATTTTTAACAGGCTGGCAAAAGAAAACTATTCTATTAATTTGCAGAGACAAACATATTGGAGGATGCTAACACTGCCTATTCACATTTAATGTAAGCAAGTTAACCTATAACTGCTGTTAGAGTCTAACAAACTTTGTTAAAAATACAACTGGCTTATAGCAAAGTGTTATAAAGCGTTTATCCACAGTTTATACAACAGCAGAAGTATTTATAATGGTAAATAAAGTGCTAACACAATCTATAATAATCAGCAAAGAAACAAAGAAGAGAATCATCCATGATCTGACTCAGGCAAGTTATTGTTACCTCGTTTGCTCATTTTCTTCTATTTATCATGTTGAATTTTTCCTTATTTGAATTTACAGTAGGGTCTACGGGTAGAGGGTGTTGTATGTTGTGCAGTTTGTAAAGCCCTCTCAGACAAACCTGTGGTTTTGGGCTAAAAATGAAAGAATGACCAGGGAAATAGCCAGTCCCACTTGGGAGTACATGACACACAGTATTACCACATAGTTGTAAGTAAAGACTTCCAGCAGTTGACATTCATGTTTCAAATAAAGACAAATTACTGCTACAAGCAAAGCACATAGTAAAGAAACTAAAGTGAAACATGCTTTACACCCACCAGAATAGTGACACAACATTACTGCTCTGTAATGCTCAACACATGCTCTGTCGAGATACTCTGACAGCTCTTTTTATATTTTATCACAACCTTTTTACTGAATAACCTCTCTCTTAGATCATAAAGGACAATATAATACAAAGTGTATTTCATTTTCTATTTCATTCAACTCAAATAACTAACAAAGCCTATCCTGTTCACCAATACCATCAATTTATAAACTTAAGTTCCTCTTTGTACTTCAGTCAGAGAGACTCGGCCAGGGCTCTGTTAATGGTGCCACTCCGTCTTTTCTGACACAACAACACTCACAGCTGCTTCATCTGCTCCTGTCAGTGTCTCCAAGTTAAAGACCCTCTGAGGAGACAAAGAGCAAATATCTTTTTGTATGCCTGTCGGGTTTTCCACAGCTTTTACAGACCAGCACATGCACATGCACACATATGCATTCATCAGAGCTGGGAGGGTGAGGGGGAGAGGACGCAGTAACAGAAAAAAATGTGATCATCTACATCCCCCCGATGTGGTGGAGGTGAGAAAGAGCATCTCAATGGCAAACGAGCACGGGGAGGGAAAATGACAATATTTAAAATAGGAGGCACAACTCCATTTCTTTTTGAACAAAATATTAATGATCTTTCATTTGGATCTCATCACAGATGCGGCCGGGGGAAAATTGCATTCTGTGTGGCAGAAGTCTGGGGAAGACATGAGACAGGATAATAGCCAATAGGTGTTTGGAGGGAGGGAGTCAGAATGAATGAGAGAGAAAGACAGAGAGAAACAGAATTGACAAATTCCCATGATGGGTACGCCATGAGAGAAGGGGGAGGAGGGGAGGAGGAGGGAGGTTGAAGAACAGGGGGAGAAAAAAAGGGCAGAAAGATTGGAAATTGAAATTTATGACATTGAAAATGACTATGACGGAGACAGTTCCAGGTCCCGCTTTGCTCTCCCCTCTTTGGTAGCAGTCAACCTTGCAATGAGGGCAGATCAAACAAAAATAGGCTGTTAGGGGGGCATGGGGGNNAGGTGGCGGGTGCTGAGCACTGTGGATGGGATGAGAGAGGGGGAATGAAGGAGGGAAAGCAGCAGCGAAGGTGCAGGGATAGAGGGATGGGAGGGAGGTATAGACAGAAGTGAGGGAGGACATTAAAGGAGGAAATGATGATGTTGTCAGTGAGCGATGTAAATCGCGGCGGCTACATAGTCAACAGATACAGTCGGCTGGCTGTGCGGGCCAGGGCCTGTCTCAGCTGCAGTGGCACTGACAAATGGAATATTTTCAGGGGACTTAATCAGAAGAAAATGGGCTTTCATCTGCTCGCCTACCCGCTCTGCCGCTCGCACACAGAAATGATTGCCTGTCGCTCTTCCTCTCCCTGTCTCTTTCTCTCTCACAGTCATTGAACGTGGCCACTGAACCCTGCAGAGGTTACAAAAAGGGAATTTATCAGTTGTGTTTTACAAAAGGATATAGGGACACACACAATCACACTCCCTCCATAATGGACTTTGATTTGAAAATGCTAATAGCTGCTTTTGTTTTGCTTAAATGCTTACACATACTGAAATAAGACATTTTAAAAGGCAGCGGAGGCAGATTAACATACTTGTACGCTCAAACTTTTTTCTTTGAGAGGTTTCAGTGCTGCAGGTGACTGGATAAACACTAATAAATCTTTCTGCTCACCTCAGTAATCAGTCATTCATCAGCCGTCCGGAGGAAAAAAGCAGAACTTTTTGTGTTCTGCGAGAAAGTACAAAGTGTGCCGCACTGAGACTGTCCCGATATATTTCAAACACACTCATCATCCACTCAACAAAACCTATTACTTGTCATGAAGGCCTCATTTCCTACAGTTGTGTTTGATGTAGTGCCTCGGCCGCCCCGTCCGTAGGCCCACAGCAGCAGCAGATAGGCCTCCGCAGAACAGACAACAGTGACATGATCTATTTCTCCTGTGATGAATGTACCAATCTGCTGCCCTGTTGCCCTGTCCGCCTAATTTGTTATGATGTGACACCATCTAGACTCTTTTCTATGATGATGAACTTGCTGCTAGTGTGTACCAGCAGGTAAGTGGGATGAAAACGTCAGGATGCTCTATGATGCCAGTGAAGCACTTGATACCAAAATGATACCATAAACTATTTCTCAGGTACAGCAGGGGGGACAAAGCTGTTTTTCCCCCTTCAGGAGGAGATATCCAAGTTAAGTTGTAAAGAAGGTGGAGGTTAATCATCTCAGTCTACTTTGGATGCACTTGATCAAGTTTGTTAATGTTCCCATGACAACCCTGCTTTAATAAAAATCACAGTTACTGCTATGTAGCCCAAGCAGAGCCTGACAAATAACATACTTCTACCAGCTCACTGTAATTTATGACGGACTTTATGACAGTGCTCTCCGTGGTACTGAAGGAGTGAGAACAGCTCATAAGCCAGCTTGAAGAGAAAAAAACTAATAAACCACTGATCTCAAATCATTTTTCTGTTCACTTGGATTCAGAGTTTTGTGTTTCCATCTGAGCAAATTCTGCATCCTCTGCTGTGGTGTCAAGTATCCAGAGGATGCAGGGTAGAAGTACAGGAGGTGTCAGGCAGAAATTTCTTGTGGATTTTGAGGACACCAAGGTCACATCCTCCATTTTTTCTAGGATTTTTTTTTTTTTAGCAACCTCAAGGGAGTTTATAGGTTATAATAAAAACTGATACTTGTTTTGTTGGGCTGGGGTGTTTGGGATGAGATACTTTGAAAGACTTGGAATGAACACGTAAAAAAAACACTTGGTTGATATTTACTAGGTTGATTCTGATATTGATTTAGACTCAGTATGTTTAAATTTGACTTTCATGCTAATAACAAAGTTAAGAATTAATCATTCTGTTTTTCCCTACCAAAATGTTATCCATGGCTAAATAAACTGGTGAAACATTTCTGGGGCCTAGAGCGGTATCATGATCTCAGTAATCCTAACAACATCGGCCTAACAACATGACACAACTGAAGGCTTGTAGCTGTGATGATTTATCATTGGGAGACTCATGGAGCCGAGACAGAAGTGGATCCATCATAGTTTGTACTTATGATATGATAAAAAATGTATTGTTTTGTTTGTATTGTATTGTTTTATCTAGGAACATAAAGACATTATGTTTCGAAGCCACAACCACTACTTGATATCAGTTCTTGTACTGCGAATATTAAGAATGAATAAGGGGCTTGTGGCCTACCACCATAGACTGCACATGGCTGTCATTAATTATCATCATTGTTTTGCAGTTTCAGAAGAAGAGGAATTAAATTATGTTAAAAAAAGTAAAATACTCCTGTCTTAATCAAATCCCTCCATCCAGCTGTGGTGAAATACCATGGCAACAAGTGCCCATCTGCACTGTGGTGAAGTCGGGGCAGCGGGCCATGACAGATCACAGATCAGCTGGTAGAGCAACAGTGGAATTTGTCACCATGTGCAGCAGCAGATCAATGATAATTACCTGGCTGACATGAGTACAGTTATAACTTTACAGGATCAAGAACAGGGGGAGAGGGAGAAGAAGAAGGAAGGGATGAAGGGCTGTGGGCCACACTTAGCTCTGAGCTGATCGATACTGTGCGAGATATGGCTGTGACCAGCCCCGAGGCCCGGCCTCACAGCAGCTCAACAAGCCATTACCGCCTCCCTTCACAGGGCTGTGCAGAGCCAGGGTTTGTGTGTGTGCTAATGTCTGTGTGTGTTTTCAGAGCTGCCAAAAGGAAATCGGTTTGGTTTGGTAGCTCACACATCAGTATCAACCTAGTGAAATGCCATTACAACTAATCATACCCCATAGAAGAGTGTTTAAAGTTATAATCCTTAAGATTTAAGTCTTGTTTTATTTAGTGACACCTGTGGTTACTGGTTTCTGATAGTAACCAGTAACAACAAGTGCCAAGTATTAGTGACACCCAAAGTTACGTTTGAAATATGCATATGAGGAGGTAAACGCCTTAAGAGGCTGCACTGTCAGAAGGTAGAAGAAGAAGAGCAACTCATGTCGTCTATTTACAGCACCCAAACACACCATGTGCTCAAAGGATTCATTGCTTTACATTGTTTTACTGTAATAAAGAAGACAGTCGAAACAACTACGAACAGGCTTTTCTCTTCTTCATGTCCAGTATTTTCCTGTGCTGGAAAGGACTGCACCAATAACAATGTAGAGTACGATATCAATACTACTATATGTACTGTATATATATATAGTACTATATCAATTACAAAATGCAAATACACTGAGTGGCTACAAATAGTTTTAAAAATGGGGTTTGGTTTAATAAAAATCTTACATGAGTACTCCACATGTTAGTATTGCACTTCCATAAAGTTGGAGGACCAGCAAAAAAAATTCAAAATTAGTCAAAACTGGTGTTACAGAGGTTGAGATGTCCTGATTTTTATTTCCTTAAATGGGTCACGTTTGACGCCGGATCCTACAATTCCCATAATACAATGCCATAGCGTTATTTGTCTCCCCTGCCTGATAAATGGCTTCCTCTTTGAACCTTTTCTGAAATGCAGGCTGTCTGTAAAAACAACAGCAACAACAACTCTCAAACCCTGACGAACCTCTCAGAGTTATTTCCTCAGACTGCTCAGACAGCCCACTACAGAACCACAGAAGAAGCAGAATCATACAGCTGTTACTATTACATGACCAGGAAACTTCATGTGTGAAATCAATGGAGTTCACTTTTTTTCTAACTTTAAAAATACATTTTCAACAATAAAATGTGCAAAATTTGAAGTGTGCCTGAGATTAGAGCTGTGTCTGAATAACTGTAAGTGTAGTTTTTCCACCAGGAGGACTATTTCACAGAGTTGCACTGACATTGACAACACTGATCACTGATAACATACAGTACCACTTATAACCCATGCACAAACTGTGATTTGATACCAGCTCAGTATTCCCACTGCTTTGTGGATTGTCGTCACAGAGCTGGGCTCTGACGTGTTCATTCACTAAACTTTGCGTGGGAATTGGGGAGGTTTCCTGGGAAAAAGTAATTCTGGCCTTTTGTACGTTGTTGTTTTTACACCCTGTGATCAAGTTTGTGGTTTCAGCGCTTGTTCAGTGACGGCCACATTCAGCCACATTTAAGCTGGTGAAGTGTTAAGACACAGATTTGAAACAAAGAAAGAAAGAAAAGAGGAAAAAAAAGACAGACAGGGAACAGTTGAGAGTGTGGTCAGTGACGGCCCAGGGCAAATCATCTTCATCTCCAAACTCATCCTCTGAGATCTCTTCTCTCTCTCTCTCTGTCTCTCTCTCTGTCTCACACACACACACACACACACACACACACACACNGTGGAGGGAGAGGTGCTGATGACCTAGTTAAGCTTTCTGAAAATGTCCAGATGAATCACAAAGTGACAAAAGTGCCTGTATAACACAGACTGTCATGCAGGATTGTTAGATACACCTGATACACTGTGGTGTCGAACAAGGATTCTTGCTCATTTTCACAAAAACCTTTGAAATGTTTTAAAGGTGATTTGCTGTCTGGTTTCCATTGTAAGCATGAATGAAATGTGCAGTCTTTATTTGAATAAAGAATATCTGGGCAATTGATTAGTTGGGTGATGTATGAGGAACATTATAATTAAAGGTATAACGAGTAGGACTTGTCGGTTGATGTTTGTAAACGCAACATTCAAAGTTGGCCCCTCCTCCCCGGCTCAAAGCACATGCGCTTCTGGTGGTCCCATGTGTTTATGATCTGGCTACTGGTCGCTATGTTTTTATAGAGTCCCGCACCTCATACCCTGTGCGCTGTTATTGGCTGGGGGCTACACACCACTGCACAAAGGTTGANCCACACACTTCAAGTGAGTCATAAGTGATGATTGAGAGGAGTTATTTTTGTAAGAGTCTATACATTGTTTTTTTATGAAAATCCTACTGATTATACCTTTAAATTATTATTATTATTAAGTTTAGAAGTGATTTGAAACTATCCGATAACCAAAATGTGTCAGTTCTGTAACAACCACTAAGTGCCTGTCAAAAGCAGTAGAGCCAAGCACCATACTGTACTGTAGTGTGCTGTAGTGTAATGTACGTTATAAAACTGAAATCATGTTTTCTTTATTCAACTAGGTTGAAAACAACATTTCAGTCACTTATCAGGTAAAATTAGCTACTTACAGCTTAAAATGTGAAAATGTGAGAAGCTAATATGCTAATAAGCTAATATCATTTTAGATTTAGATTTAAAGTTTTAAAAAGTTTTTTAAAGTTCATTTACAATACTTGGAAGCCTAAATGTGTGTCAAAACAGCTAATGTTTACTTTAATTATTGTAACCAAGCAAAGATGTT
>NTHP01000172.1:151216-167858 GCA_003416845.1 Oplegnathus fasciatus | reverse complement strand
CACACACACACACACACACACACACACACACACACACACACACACACACACACCAAAAACACAAGTCCTTGTTCATTATGTTACTTTCTTTTTCATTACATGATGTTAATGATCGAGTCCATCTTGCATAGATAAATTATTTACTTTTAAAGGCACTAGTAGGCAGGTTGACACCACTTTCCTTTAAATCTGGGACATTGGGGGGGACTTGGGAATACTTGGGAAGTATTCTTTGTAGGTAAATCAGTTACTGCACTTTGGTCTTTATTGTTTCCTTCTTCTTTAAAAGTGGAGGGAAGGATGTTGTGATCCGAGCCGACCAGAAAAGCACACGAGGAGGTTGCGGGTTCAAGAATGATCACATTACGAATACATGCTAAAGCCGAGAGCAGACAGTGCGGCCCTCTATTTATTATGTTTTCGGACCTGGGCAGAATGTTCCATCAGCCTGAGAAATATGACAGTGATTTCACTGACACACTCTCAGGTTTCAATGCAGGTAGGCAGGGATATGTGTGTGTGGTGGACATGCGTGAGTGAAGTGTGTGTGTGTGTGTATGAATGCCAGAAAATGATTACGTATGTATAGTGAGAGAGGAAGGAGGGAAAGAAGAGAGAAAGAGAAGAAAGAGAGATGTGGTGAAAGGAAGTTCATGTTACGTATTTGGAGTCAGGGTGTAACATTTCAGCACCGGACTGATAATAGAGTCAACACACTCTGCACAGGTTTAGGGGCAGAAGGATGTATATGAGGAATGTAAGAGTGTCAAATAAAAGCTCTTCGTCACCACAAACTAATACACACTCACTCAAATACAATTTACCCAATCAGACAACAGTCAGCTTTGATGCTTTCAACTTATTTAAAGAAACTCTACAGTGCTGTATGAAACCTCGGAGTGGCCTCGGAATAACATACAGGTTGTGTTGAAGCAATAGTTCGTCATCTTGGGAAATATGTTTTGCTGGGGTTTAGATGAAAAGATTGATACCACTCTCATATCTGTACAGTAAATATGAAGCTGGAGCCAGCAGCCGGTTAGCTTAGCTTAGCAACAGCTAGCCTGGGTCTTTCCAAAGGTAGGAAAATCACCAGCATCTCTAGAGCTCATTAATTTAACACATTATATCTCATTTTAATCCCTACAGAGGCACATAAAGCAGGTAAAAACATTTGTGGTCATTGGGAAACCAGCAGAGACTTCACAAGAAGACGAAGAAGATATATATATACGGCACATCACCCCTGCAAAACCAAAAACTGGTGTTTTTACACTTTGGTTTTTGTACTAATTAAACAAACAAGATATAACGTGTTAATTAGTGAGCTGTAGAGGTGCTGGTTTATTATTATTATTGTCATTATGCTAAACTAAGCTAGCTGTCTCCTGGCTGTAGCTTTATATTTACCGTACAAACCTGAGAGTGGTGTCGGTCTTCTCATCTAACTCCCAGCAAGCAAATAAGCATATTTTCCAAATTGTTGCACAATTCCTTTAAATGTTCACATGAGTAATTAAAAGGCAGTGTGAGGGAGGTGAAAGACACTAACAAGCTAATTTATTTTATTTATTTAACAACAAAAATACAGAAAGCATAAAAGAAACATGTAAAACCTTTTAATGTCTCTTTTTATGGGATTTTCATGGCATCATCTTGCTACTGCACAAACAAGATTTGAAGATTATGAGCAACAGAGATGCAGACTAATCGCTGGATTTGTTGTGGGAAATGCTCGAAAATCCTGGGATTTTCCACTGTGGTTTAGTTTTAAATCCACTCTGAGATACACAGCAGTTTCACTTTCTGCCTTCATGATCTTAAGCCGTCGGAGGTTCTTGACAGCATGTGGCAATACAATTAATGAAAGATTCAAAAATAATTATTAAAGAATTATTTAGATTAAAGAACAGCCTCATTTGGTAAAGCTACGGCATAAAAACTGCCAGGGTTAGAGCTTTGACAACATTATAAAATCATTGTGAGAAAGTCATTTTCTGATCACCATTAAAACATTTCTTACACTGAATATTACGTCCACATGTACGTCTAATATTGTACAGAGAAATGTTTTGTATTTTGGTGATTTGTTGAGTCTCTGTAGCTTTGTTTTGTTTGTTTTTTATCACATTGGTGAACAGAAAAGGTGGAAAGGGAATAGAGGAGGAAACCTTTTCTGAGCTCCTTTTATTTTCAAACTCATGAATATAATTCCAATTATATACAGTATACAATACATACCATCCCAAGGCACTTGGGGCTCTATAAAGTCTTTCAACTGAACTTTTGGTCTCAAGGTGCAGACAAACTCCCAGCGAGCTCCGCTAACTAGTTCTGAATGGTGACCCTTGGGAGCAAGAGAGAGGGATGTCAGGGGAGAACAGAAGTGGGGACATGGTGGAGGGAAAGGGGAGGCACAACAAGATGGGAGATGAAAGAGATAGATGGGAGAAAGGCGGCAGAGAAAAAGGAGGATAGCAGGAGTGAAAGAGGGGGAGGCTAGGGGAGGGTTGGATGGGGGAATGAGGGAAGGTCGTGGTTCTCAGCAGAGGGTGCGCTCTCTCTGAGGTAGCAGTGTGGAACCACCCAGGGCCTTGTAATAGTTAAATCATATCAATTAACCATGGGACATCAGGGGATTAGGGGTTAATCTCTCCCTTGAGAGAGAGAAACAGTAAATTAGAAAGGAAAGAAAGGGGAGAAAAAGAAGAGATCATAAACGGCCGCGTTGAAAGGGAGATATCTGACATGATGAATTACAGAGCATGAAAAAGCATGTTTGATATAAATAAAGAAATTGCCTGAAGGATGACTTCTTGTTCACTAATGTTATCAACAATGGCAATGTGGTAAATAACTATACAGCAAATGAGCAGTGTAGCGCTACATTTGCATTTCCCTATCAGCAGCGAAGGGACCAGAAGTGGCATTTAGGGATTAAAAACAACACAAAACAGGAGATAATCCCACAGCTCGGCCACACCCGCCTGGGAACTGACTTACGCCATTTTCAATTTGGATGAGGGCTTGGAAAAAGAAAAGGGGTACGAATAATTTACCCCATCCCTCCAAAGCCTCATTGCCCCCATAAAATTGTCCCCTCAGATTTAAAACATCCACATTTGATTGAAAATGAAATCATATACAATAAGAGATGGTATATGTGGCAGAGGTTTGGGGATCTACATTTGGGGGGATTGGAGGACTGAGCTTTGGGGGTTTGAGAAAGAGGAGAGGAGGCTCTCTTTCTCTGGTGTGTATGCAAAAATGGCTGAAGTGGGTAATGGAGCCGTGAGGTAAGAGGATTAAGATCAGCATTGGGTCAGGACTGATAGTGAGGAATGGGGTGATGGAGGGACAAAAGGATGAGTAGAAGAGAAAAGAGAAGGGGGAAAAAGAGAGGGGAGAAAAAGGGAGACGTGGAGAAAATTAGACAGAGATGGGTGATTTGGGGTGAAAAGATATGAAATGGAGACTGTCCTCTCTCTTTCAGGTCCCAGAGACTTTGCTTCAGACTCATAAGTGATCATTTGGGATCGGTTCGTCCCCCTGATAGGGAGCGGCAGGGTAATGCTTAACCAGATAAGCATACAACGGGGGGTCGACAGCATCTCCACTGCCAAGGGAAGAGCTTGAAGGCAGGAAGGTATGAGCAGGCTGGGAGTTCGAATGCTGAGCACTCAGGAAGGCAGAAATCTGCAGGATCGAGCATTTAAAGGTGATCGAGAAGGATGAGGAGCTTTAGAGGCTAGACTGAAGACTGAAATATAGCTTCCACAAATAATTTGATATTCAGAAACAGAATTTACATACCCGTGGTCAGCAACAGACACAAATTCTGGATCCCACCTGCCTTGTGAAGGAATTGTTTGATCTTTTGGGAAATACACTTATTTACTTTCTTGCAGAGAGTTAGAGAAGAAGATTGATACCACTCCCATGTCTGTACGTTAAATATGAAGCTACAACCAGGAGATGGTTAGCTTAGCATAAAGGCTGAAAACAGGGGGAAACAGCTAGCTTGGCTCTGTGGAAAGGGAACAAAATCTGCCTATCAGCACCTCTAAGGCTCACTAATTAACACATCTCATTTGTTTAATCTGTAAAAACAAGTCTGAAATGGAGACTTCAGGGAGTCACCGCTCCCGGCCAAGAAATAGTCCCAGACATAAACTTCCGTAAACCACAACTTGTTGTTTGTTTTTACACTTTTTACATGGTTTTGTATCGGTTATATAAAAGAGATATAATTTAGTGAGCTTTAGAGGTGCTGGTAGGTGGATTTTGTTACCTTTTGACAGAGCTAGGCTAGCTGTTTCCCCCTGTTTCAGTCTTATATCTAAGCTAAGCTAACATCTCCGGGCTCCAGCTTCATATTTAATGGACAGATATGAGAATTGTATTCATTTTTTCATCTATCTCTTGGCAGGAAAGCGACTAAGCATATTTCCCAAAATATACCAGCAAAATCTTCAGTAAATGTTTGCTAAAAGATGGAAAACTGCGTCGAAATTTGTGTGGAAAAGGCTAGAGGTGTCTGAAGTTTACAAACTTCTTCCTCCTCATAAGTATCTGCCTTAGTGGACCGAGTTGTAGCCTGAAAACCAGTCTGTAGGAGCTGAGAAGCCTCATCTATATGTTCCTCTGACCGATACGTCTTTGCTTTAGCCAATTAGCCGCCATCACAGGAACGAACTCAACTCTTATTTGCCAGCCAAAGAGGCTCAGCTGCTCGACCCCGGCAGTAGCCTCATGGAGCCACGTTGCCTCCTCGCACCCCTCCCTTCCTCACTCACCCCACCCCAAGTATTAATTCAGACACTTTGAAGTATCTTGGTCTGTGGTGAGGAGCCACTCAATCAATTACGAATGAAATAATCTCCTTATGATATTTAGAGGTTTCTTCAAGTAGAGGAAGGGGGGGTGGGGGGATGCAAGAAGAGATTATGGAAGCCAAATCAGTCTCTCAACTGTGTCTAAAGTGACAGGGGGAGAATCAGCTGAGAGGATGGTGGGAAATTAAATAAGAAAAAAAAAAGATTATGTCTAAGTGTGTCACCTCCGAACACTGCTGTGAAATTTCTAACCTGATCCACGAGGAGGTGGTGGTGGTGGAGTAGAGGAGCGAGAATGGATTATTGCAAGCCGCGTTAAAAAAGGACCCGTGGTTGCTTAAAAAGCTTTTGCTTACCACTAAGAGAGAGAACACACACATCAAACAAACATCGATGTGATGCGTCTGCGTGTCACTTGCAAAAACAAGCAAAGACAAAGGGAGGTAACGTGTCATCTTGCCGGGAATCTCACTTCTGATCTGCTAAACACAAAGATACTCCACATATAAGCATTTTCAAATGTGTATACTCTCAGCGACAAACATATAAGAAGAAAGACCGGCAGGAACATCTGGACCGGTGGTAGTGACGTGTTTATAGCAGTTAGTTTCAACTCAGAAAATGAGCGCATGATGCTCAAAGGATCAGGTCACATCAGATGATATTTATGTCTTTAAAGCAGCCTTAGGTAATCGTGTATCAGAAAAAGTAAAAAATTCAAAACTTTGACACCTTCTTCTAGCGCGGTTGATTTCTTTGGTGTTATTCTGGTTGAGCTGTGCTCCTGCAAAACTGAAATGTGAAAAAACAGCCAACGGGAGTTTAGCTTGAAGGGGTAAAAATAGAGAATGTGCTGAAAAAAGAAGGTGGTGTAGGATTTGACAAGCTGTCTCCTCCATGTTTCACTGGTCAAAGTGTGAGAACTGAGGAAATGTTGAGAGAAGATGCTGAGAGAAACAGGTAAGGTGTCGTCTTTCATCTTGGTGTGTGTGGCGAGTCGCTGCATATGTATCTGACAGCAAGGCAAGTTTAGTCCGGACACTCATGCCAAGGTTTCAATCATTTACTGCAATAATATGCATTTTAGTTTTCCGGTGTGGCTCTGCCCATGTGATGCTCTGGAACAAATCCAACCAAGCTTCACACAGACTGTCCCTGAGCTCACAAACCTGCTGGCAGAGCCTGAAATACACAACATTGATGTACATGAATTGGCCCTTTATTAGGGAGTGCACAGTAGAGAGATGAGAGGAAAACAAGGGACACAAGGGAGAGGGAGGTACATTTCTGATCATACGTAGCATTGTAGCAGAGCTCATCGTTGTTGTATGCAGACTGAATGACTGCCTAGTGTGAGACTAAATAAACATATATCATGGCGGAGGAAGGTGTATGGGACATGTGAGTCTGAGACCCTCTCATTGGGCAGAAGTTGGACAGAATTGTAGTCTGACCTGAGTTTAATCAGACTTTTCTAAATGTCCATTTTGCCTCAGTCAAGCTTATTCTCTATGCAATGATATAGTCAGGGAGCAAAAGGGGGATAGAGGGGGACAAGCAAACCCAAAACGGAGATTGGAAGAAAGGATGGAGAAGGGAATTGTGCACGAAAAGGTAAATGGAATGGACTAAGAGGGATCAGAGGATCCATGGATGAAAACCATCCATGGATCCTCTGAAAAAAAAAACCCCAGTTCACTCATACAGCAGTTTGGGAAAGTTGTACTCTGAACTGTGGTGAAACTTTAAGTGATATGAATCATTGTCAGCTACAGTCAGCTGGGTAGTTCTTACCAGAGTTATACAGTAATTCTTTATTTGACAAAGTGTATTGTACACAGTGGTGGAATGTAACTAAGTACATTTACTCAAGTCCTGTACTCAAGTAAAGGACTTGTACTTTAGTTGAGTATTCCCATTTTCTGCTAATTTATACTTCTACTCCACTACATCTCAGAGGCAAATAATGTACTTTTTACTCCACTACACTTGTCTGACAGCTTTAGTTACTTTTCAGATTACAACCCCCCCCTCCACCTACCTTTCTTTCCTGTGCAGTGAAAACCATGTATCTCCAAATTTGGTGAATGTGAATTTTTTTCTGATAAACTGAAGGATTAAGTATTCGTGTATGGGTTGAGAAAGTTCTTCTAATGTTACTTCTTAAACTAATATAAACTATTTTAAACCCACTTGGATTAGCTGGAAAATGCATTCTAAGCTCATGAAAAGTTTAGACTTTTTAGAGATACGTGGTTCTCACAGGACAGCTACGCTACAAACATGATGATCTTAAAGACCATGATGCATTGCTGTGGATTAAACTACCCAACAGTATATAAGGTAGTTAAAATGAGCTCAACCTTAAACATCTACAGCAGCAAAATACAACATACACATTAATGCAGCTGTGATATTAATCCAAAAACATCAGATATAAAGTAAAACACTGACAGGGACCATTTCTCTGCAGAATGAGTACTTTTACTTTTCATACTTTAAGTATTTTTTTCTGATATACATACTTTTACTTAAATAAGGTTGTGCATGCAGGACTTTTACTTGAAGTGGAGTATTTTTACAGTGTGGTATTAGTACCTAACCCTGAATACTTCTTTAACCACTGATTATTACAGTTTATATCTGTTTCTCTCCTATCTTCCATCTGTATTACTTTTTTTTTTGTTATTCTTTCATGTCAATAAATACTCTTTAAAAAGCCAAAAACATGACAAGACAACAAACAAGACCTCCCTCCAGCCTCCCCCGTCTCCCCTCTCTCACCCCCATCAGTGTTGCCCCCACATCTCGCCTCAAGCCCTTTTGATTTTCTCCATGGCTGACTGTCGTTTCTGCTGCTGCAAGCTCAGCCATCAGCGCGCATTGATCGCTCCCCTTCATCCTCAGCGTCCCCTCCGTTATACCTGACTATGGCGACTAATTCTCCCGTTCTCACCCTTCTTCATCCCAGATTGAGAGGGTCGGAGGAAAAATCAATAACGGTGCCAAGTGGGGCGGGGTCAGGGGTCAACGAGGTCCTTGACAAGTGTGTCAGGGGAAGGAAGGAGCGAGAATGGGGAAAAAGTGCTTGTCTGTGTGTGTGAGTATATGAGTGTGTGTTGCATAAGGAGTGGTCAAGAGAAACAGAGTGACCAAAGGCCTCGTGGGTGCAAGTGTCAGGCTTGTCAGGGATCAAATTTATGACCATTGATCGGAGCCGTGTGTGTGTGTTAGATGGTGATGAATGTGTGTGTTTGTTTGGATCATGGTGGAATCTGACAGGGGTGAGGAGTCATCATATAAAGCCCATTATGGCCAAACAAGCCAATGAAACAAATGAATCCCATGAGATGTCATAGTAAAGACCCTGCCATTCATGTATCCGTCTGTCCGTCCATTTATTTGTCTGACTATCCGTCGATTATCATCTCTAAAAATGCCAGAGATCAGTACAAAAAGAAATAATAGAAATGAACCATTTGAAGTGTGCTTGTTTTATCTTCTCACACTTAAAGGAATAGTTCCATGTTTTGGGAAAAACGCTTATTTGTTTTCCTGTTAGATGAGAAGATCAATACCACTCTCATTAACTTAGCTTAGCAAAGAGAGTGGAAACAGGGGGAAACACCTAGCATGGCTCTGTCTTACGGGAATAAAATCCAGCCCCGACAGTTACAATGTGTTAATTAGTAATTTTGCTCTTACCTTCGGACAGAGCCAGGCAAGCTGTTTCCATGTGGTGTCAGTCTTTATGCTAAGCTAAGCTAACTGTCTCCTGACTCTGGCTTCATAAGCTGTGTTTCCACCAAGCAGTCCAGTCCAGCCCTGTTCAGTTCAGTTCGTTACACATTAGAACGGTTATTTTCATGTTTCCATTGGCAAAAGTTGCGGATGGTACCAATAGAACTGCTCCATACCGTCCCGTTTTTTCGTTCCCCCTCTGTTGTGGTACCTAGCACACTGACCCAGGACTAAAAGGTGGAGCTAGAAACACTGCAGACCTTTGATTGGTTGTCACACTGCATAGGTGTAGTGCTGCTAGTAAGTGCTTAACATTATGTGGTTCGCGTGGCTATTACCATCAGGTAACAACCCCGCCTCCATTTAAGAGTACAGTCTGTGGTGGAAACACAGACACTGTGGTGTCTGTGGTTTAGGTACATGTAGGTACGTGTTAGGTACAGGTTTCAAGGGTACTATAATGTGGCTATATTTACCATACAGACATGAGAGTGGTATCAATCTTCTCATCTAACTCTTGGCAAGAAAGAGAACAAGAGCATTTCCCAAAATGTCAATCTATTCCTTTAAAAAGTCTTTTAAAAAATCGCCATCCAAACTTTTCATCCCGACAGTGTTCAAATGTCCAGGACGGCTGTTTAAATGTATTCAAAATGCAGCTCTGCAGCGCAGCTTTACCAGAAGCTCATCTGCGATAATGTCAATCTCCTGCTGCTGCTCAATTTGGCTGTTCATTCCCCACTGTTTAAATTCCACATCAGTAATCGTTCACTGTAATCTTCCCAGTAACACATAATCACAGGCTTTTACTGCCCAGGAATTAGCTCACACTGCTCCCAGGGGACTGTGTGTGTGTGTGTGTGAGAGAGTGTGTGAGTGACTTGATGACAGCCATTTAATGACTGACATCCACTTCATGATAAAGGTAATCATCCCTGTTGTACTCCATATAAAATGTTATGTAGACAAAGACAGAAGTGACGTTTTACTTCTAAAATCAAACTTTTGTCTCACACTCACAAATAAATGAATGCTGGCGAGAGCTTTATGTTGCGCAGTGTTTGAGCTCCAGAGGTGTCCACAGACACACACACACAACTCTACTGTACATCCACGCCACACACGCGCAGTGGAAATGGGAAAGGAAGATGAAGCCTCGAAGAAATCCATTTGCAATTTAAATGGAAATGTAATGAGCCCATGGTGGCAGTGAATTAGCCTGCTGATCAATTGATCATGTCAAGGACAAATAGGTAAACAAACATATCCATTAGCCTCCTGCTCCACCTCCTCCCTCTGCTCCCTGCTGTGGAGGAGTGCTGGAGGATCACTGAGAGGTGAGAATGTGTTGGTGTGTGTGTGTGTGTTTGTTTGTGTGGGTGTGAGTTGAGGAAAAGGGGTGATATGGCCTAAAGTACGTTTTCATGGGGAGACTCCTTAAAAACCACTAAGTGCTCACTGCAAACACATATACACAAGTGTAAACACACTGACACACACAATTGCATACCCCACTGTGAGTGCCCTGCCCAGCTCGTTACACAGACAGTTGGGCCCAGCAAGGTTCCTTTCAGAGGCGATGGAGAGAGCAGAGGAGGAGGAGGAGGAGGAGGAGGAGGAGGGAGCGACGGGACTTCTGAGACTCAAACAAGGAGCAGGACGGAGAAAACAAGCGAGAGAGAACGAGTGAAGAGAGGACAGCGGGCTGGAACCAGACCTGCTGCCTGACCTCACCCCATTCTGTTTGTATGTTGAGTGTGTATGAGTGTGTGTGTGTGTGTGTGTGTGTGTGTGTGTGAGAAGTACCGATCATGCCCAGGAGTGTTTCAACAGTGATGTAACTGTTAATTACTGCTCTAAAAAAACCCGGCTAATTTGGCGACTAAAAGTGTGTCTTTGTTCCATAATTCTGTTCAGTCTTAAAGAACAAAGTCATCAAACTTTAATTTTCTATTTCTTTTTAAGGAAAGAGGTTTGAGCTTGCAGCAGGCCAAATCATTGATATTCCATAAATCATTTCAGTGCGCGCTCACTGAGCCACATCTCTTATCAGTCACAGTTGCTTGTTTCTCTAATCTATCAGAAGTCTCTAGAAACTCAATCACGGATCTTAATAAGAAACTGATGAAGAGCTTCTTTTGTTTGAATGCCTGTCAAAATAACTTGATTACCGCCCAATAGCCAAAGAGAAAGATCTGTTTCATGGAGAATCATTATGGCAGACTAAAAGATGTACTGAGCATCCTTATTGCCTAGTGGTCTAAAACGCATATCACACAACTGCAGCGTTCCCAGTTAATTTCTGGCTTCATGTCATTCTTATCGCTCTCTCTCATCTTACCGATGTGTCACAACTGCTGACTATAACATAACAACAGTCTACAGCCAGGCTAGCAGCTCTGTTAGGCTAAACGTAGGCACAGTGGTGCTTTGAGCTAATTGCTAACACAGACATGCTAACATGCTCACAATAACTATGCTAACACGCTGATGTTTAGCAGGTGCAATGTTTACCATGTTCACCATCTGAGTCTAGCATGTTAGCATGCTAACATTTGCTAATTAGCACTGCACGGAAAGTACAACTGAGGCTGATGATAATAAATATATTTTTAATGCTTTATATATCATTAATAAGCCATTAATTAATCAATTAATTTGGCTGGTGATTATCGTCCTCCCTGATGAATTATTGTAAAAATGTTTAGACGTAAAATGTTGTTTATTAATTACTTATTAACTTGTATAATCGCAGACTTGATGGCCTATTAGAAAGTATTTATAAATGTATTTTTCACAACCTGGCAGCCCCGAAGTTTCCCTAATTAATAGCTCATAACTTATATATAAAGTATTGATTCACAGACCGTTAACAAAGCCATGAGTTTGAACTTATAAACCCTTTATATATGGTGCCTTAAAGTGGTATCAAAATGTTCTTTATATGAACAGTGAATGCTGCTTTACTCGTCCTCAGGGCAAAGATGTTTTGTACACAGTCTTCAATCATTAATAGGGATAAACGTTTGAATTTCTTAGGTCTCAAATACCTATAGTGTATTCAGGCTCAGTAAAGATAGAAGAGGTGGAGACAAGAGAAAAGATGTCAGCTTGAGCATTTCTATCAGGAGTTATTTCATGCAGGGTGCCTGTTCAGCGAACAGAAAAAAGTGCCGCCATCTCCACTTGCAAAGCAGGATAGGATATTACCCTTAGCTTTTGAGGGCAAGGACACATGGAAAGGCATTTGGAAAATTATAATATCCTTACATGTACTGTATCTTGCAGTGTGAGTGGTCTATTTTGGTGACACGCCAAAATAGGAACATACCATCACTACTGGCTAATAGGAAATAAGATGCACTTTACACAAGAGAGCGAGCTGTAGAAGGAGAGTAGATCCACCTTCCTTGTGTGTAATGAAACCGCATTTTTACACATTACCTGGGAATTCTGCAAATATAGATAGTTATAATACTCGAAAGCCAAATCTGACATTCATAGGAACAACAAAAAAAATAAAAAAACTGCTGATGAGGAAACAGCAGGTTAATACAGGATGAAGAGAAGGGGAAAAAAAATCTGCACAAAAAGAAAGAGCTTTTTAAAGAGGACCATTTGTAAAACAAGGAGTTTAAAGCCAGATTATAGGGCAACAATGACACAATCCCTTATGTTCATTCCTGTAATACGCTGTGAAGAGGAGGATTTATACTTTATTGTGGTGGAATGCATCCAGGCTGCCTTGTGTCTGCCTCTCCGTCTGCCTGCCTCTTTGGGAAACATTTTCCTCCTCCTGAGGCCAGGTGTAATCCCTGCATGGAGGAAACAGAGATGCCTTCAGCCAACTGCTGATCAGCCTTATAATGGTTCAAGTATTACGAGTGATACCACCAGAGGGAAAATTCCTTCAATCCAGTCTAAAGCTTTCTCTGCACTGGCTGACTCGGCAGAGGGCTGCGCTTGGTTTGGGTGGCTGGTTGTTGGATTTCTCCCCCCCGACTACTCTGCTCGACTCCCGGTTTGAGTTGGATTGCATTGGATTGTCTTAATTGTCTCTAATGACTAAATTGTCCCAACTATTTGCTTCATTAACTCTGTGTTAGCTCTATTAGGAAGGAACGGAGCCGAGGAGGAGACGGTAATTGAGAGTGTTAATGAAGGCAACATGATGAGCGCCATGCTGAGTGGCTGAAAGTAAAAGTAAAAGAAGTGTGATGATTTTTTACATCTTTGGCAGATTGGTGGGGCATTTTATTCTGAAAGGATCTCTTAAAATTACATTTGAAAGGAAAATAAATTGACTCTCCAGCGGGAAAACTCAGAGGATAATGCCAAATTCAACGCATTGAACAGTCTGTTCAAATGTGTGTCAGTATTTACCCCTAATGCAGCAGGTATCAGCTGGTCTCACCACCTCTCCCTCAGAGCTCAGACTAAAACCATCAGACTGGAGCTCTCAGTCTGCTAAACCCAGCTCCAGATTAGGGTCTGATTGTCCGCAGCGGAGCAGATACTGTGGGATTTTCTGTAGTAAAGACAGATGTTTTAGAGGAAGTGAAGGGATTCTGGCTCCACAGAGGAGCTTTAGCTTTGTCGTCTCTGTTAAGATTTGGCCTCATGAACCCATTTCTTTGATTGGAATCTGGGCAAAGCCGGCCACACCCTGGGTCAATATTAGCAGAGGGTACAAGGGCCACACCTGAGTCAAACAGGATTTGGGATATACAAATTTGAGAGTCTGTGGGGAGTAACACAGGTGCATAGTTTTTAACTGTGACTTGATGTTAATGCAGGAATCAAACAGGACAAAAATGAAAGCCCTTAAAAAAGGACAAAAAGGTAATAAAAATGTCGCTACAGACATAGAAATGAATCAAACTGTAGACATGAAAGTAAATGTTCAAGGAGTCCTAAAAATGCCATGTCCATGCACTAGGCAATATATTTTCTCATAGAGGGTTTCTCTCTTAAAAGATGTAACAAGGTACTGGACCTTTGTGCCCATACTGTAAGATAACTGTTTATCTGCCATTGTACTGGTGAGTATAATTTGAACACCTCATCATTTTCAAGAAAAAAAACATTTCTTTTGTTTTAATTCAAAAACAACATATCCCATTAGTTCCAGGAGCGGTGTAAAAGCCTCATGGGAGCTGTAGTTACTGAAATTTAAAGAAAAAAAATTGTGTTTTTATCTTTTTTAAAATGAACTGTATCATCCAGTACGCCCTCTGTATAGTTGATACTCATTTAATATAGAATAAGGACAGAAATACACGGTGCTATTGACGGCTGGCGGAGCAGCGGTTGGTCTGGAAATGTTTCAGCACACCTGTAAATACACGGAGCAGGAACATGTCCTGGGATCAGTTAGACAGATAAGAGCATTTGCAGCTTTTCAAAATGAGGAAAACTGTAACTAATGACAAAATATGTCATCTAAACAAAAAGGTCAACCCCACCACCAAAAAATCAAACCACAAAACTGGAAACTGCTATCACTCTCCAATCGTTTGTCAGGTCTTTCGATACACTAATGAACTCTGGTCAACAACTAACTTATTTTTTAGGTTTTGTGATGCTGACAAAAATGTGATAACATCAGTCATGTTCGTAAGAAGTAGCAGAGCTATATTTTAATTAGGATTGGAGATGTACAATTTTTTTGCCATTTTTCCATCTATATGTCTGTTGAATTATACACATGTATATGAGCGTACAGCTGTAGTCTCTTGCTCTTATCTGTTATAACAGACTTATGCTCTTAATAAACTTAATAAACCTCACCCTCTAATGAATGAAAACACCACAGCCTCTATTCATAATTTCTTCAATAATATGCATTTGTATCAAGTATATGCACTTATGTGGTCAAGGTATGATTTGCGTCTTTAAATGAGGGATCATGGTTCATTCCACTACTGCAGCAGTTAAAGTTAACACGTGAAAGTTCCTCCATGCAGGTGAAAGCTTGTCAGCATTACTTAGTTCTTCCAGGAAACTTAGACCCTCCCTGTATGATCTCTCCGAGTTCAATCCTGCAGTGTGTGAGATTTTTTTTCCTCTTCAACAATCTCTTGTTCTCTCCCTCCTTTTCTTTCTCATTCTCTCTTCTCTCCTTCTCTGCCTCTCTCTCCAGTTTTTCCTCTCCTCTTTTTCAACACATAGGTGGATTAAGGCAGAGGGGCTTTTGTTTAGATAAAGCGAAGGATTAGGGAGAGATTTGCCCCCATAAAGTTGTGGGCTTAATGGGCCTTTTATCCCTGCATGTCCCTAAAGCTGTGTTGCCTCTGGATTAGGACTATACAATGGGGCCCCTTGTGCAGAGGGATCCGGGCCAGAGAGAGCGAGAGAGAGAGAGAGAGGAGAGAAGGCAAGGAAAAGAAATGAGACAGAAGGACTGAGACAAGGGAGAAAAAAGAGGGCAAGAAGAAAGAGAGGAGGGGATGGATGGAGAGAAAAAGAAGGGGAATTATACAGCTTTTAGAGGAAACTGACAGGTTGAAAACTTTTAGAGGAGGGATTTGCAGAGGAGATCCTGAGATCTTGTCACCAATAAGAGGGATTTCAGGAGGATTCAGAGGCGTGGTGCTGACAATAAACCGCAAGAAATTGTGCTGTCTTTTTAAAATCATTTATCTAATATATTCTAAAAATAAATAAATAAATAGGAAAGCGGGTCTTACTGTGGAAGTGCTGCTAATAACGTGTCTAAGAGGTGGCTCCTGGCAAATTGCTTTGTTATTCTTGTCAAAAAAGGTCTCTTGCAAGAAGTCGATTTTAAACTACACATCAAAATGATTAATTGCTGTGGGATGAACAGATGCTGAAATACCCTTGAATGGTGCCGGGGAGGCTGAGGCTTGCTGGATTGCAGACCTAATGTATTCATGAAGTTGCAGAAACATCATTAAGAGTATTAATTAGCTATTAGAGAGCAGAATTCAGCGGCATTAAAGATCATTTTGTTCCTCATACCTCTGTCAAATGCTGAGACAAGAGGAGCAAGTTCACAACAGGGACGAACAATGTTTTCTGCTAAAAGAGGAGAGCAAAAGGGTTAAACCGGGCAGATAATCAATAAAGACACAACAGACGGGTCTTGACTTTTTGGGGGTTCAAATCTACATGAGGTTTTGGGATTTTTGCCAAATTAACATTTTGTACATTCTGGGTTGTTCGTCAACTGGAGGTCATTGTTTACGCACCTTGTATTCAGCAGTGCATGGCTGGCTACAGGGGTAAGGGGAGCTGTATTTTGGAGTTTAAGCCCTTCAGATGCGCTGGACAGCTCTAGTCGCTCTAAGGAGCTTTAGGTGGAGAGGCGCTGAGAAGAAACTCTTTCTCGCTTTAATTGCTTTAGAGACGGTCCTCACAAAGAGACAGTGGCCAGATTTACCTCCCGTTTAAGTTCTTATTTCCATTGGTTCACAAGTTAATCCTCTTTCTTTCTCAGACCTCGGAGGAAAAAAAACCCCGAGTGATAGGAGCCTATATACCAAGGCGACAGAACCAGAGAGGCACACGAGTTTTTCCAGGCGAGGGGAGAGACTTTGAAGCGCGCATGGAAAAAGTTTGAGGTGGTTGAAAAGAAACAGGCTTAGAAGGAAAGACGCACCAGGGAGATGAAATAACGACTACATCAATCACACCAGTTAATAATAATAATAATGATAATAATAATAATAATAATAATAATAATGAACCTACTTTTTATGGCGATTTTTTAAAAACATTGTCTTGTTAAATAACCACAGTTAAAAATACACTGATTTATTCATATTTTCGCAGTTAATTCAACGTTTAAGCAAATAACTACATCGAATATTTCATCCTATTATAACAGCGAAGGACTCGCGTTATTGGTTGGTGGTTACAGTTTATCGAGAGTGTCATTTTTTTGCTCTTGATTCAACATTATTATTAACATTATAATTTAAAACTACAGTGTATGACTGGTGCTTAGCTATTATTTAAAATATAAGACTTTTTGGACGTAAAAATGACAAGACACGTTTTTTCTTAAAAGGAATAGGCTAAAAAAACACCTTTCTGACCTCACG
>NTHP01000172.1:86617-145730 GCA_003416845.1 Oplegnathus fasciatus | reverse complement strand
TGACAGTCACGCAAATAAAGTGAGGTGTCATAATCCCATCTGCCCAGTAAAATAAACTTGCCGTGTGTTTTTCCTTTCCAACGGCTGCGCATTTCAAGACATCATCCTGGAGGCTCGCTACGGCTCTCAGCACCGCAAACAGCGCCGGAGCCGCACGGCCTTCACCGCACAGCAGCTGGAGGCGCTGGAGAAGACTTTCCAGAAGACCCACTACCCAGATGTGGTGATGAGAGAGCGACTGGCCATGTGCACCAACCTGCCCGAGGCCCGTGTGCAGGTACGCCTATACCTATAGTATGCACAAAACATACTGATATGGATGTGTGTGTTTGTAGCAGTCAATAGTGAGTTTAGAGAGGTTGTAGTTTTTTTTACGTGTATCCCTTGTATTATTTCTGTCATTTTAATGCAGGTTTTGTATCTTAAGGGGACTTGTAAAGTTTTATGTAGTAATTATATAGTATCACCCTGATCACAATTTATTGTAAAGAAATAACGAGATGAATCAAAATAATAGAAAAAGAAAAAAAACAATAGGCCTACTTTAATTGTCTGCTGCATTAATAAAAACCCACAGCTTTACACAGATTGCATTGAAAACAGTGACTGTGCACTATAATCAACACAGAAAAAATATGAAGACACATATTTTTAGGGAGTACTTATTATGCTTTGCTCACACTCTGTGAAGCTTTTCACCTGCACAACAGAAAATGTGGATTTTCCATCTGAATATAATAAATGTATCAATTGTAACACTATTAACATTGTTCAAACTGATTTAAGTTTGATTGTGATCATTTGCTTTTAAACTGTAAGTTAATTCTGTTACAGCCTTGTTATTGCTGACACTTTCATATTCAATCATTTAATGCTCACTGAATCAGTCCTTTAGTGTGTGTTGAAGTCTCTACTACAGTTTTCATCCACTGCTGTACATCTTTTCTGCTTGCTCTCCCTCTAACTCACCCTCTCCTCCCCTCTGCCATCAGGTTTGGTTCAAAAACCGCAGGGCCAAGTTCCGCAAGAAGCAGCGCAGCCTCCAGAAGGAGCAGCTCCAGAAGCAGAAGGAGGCGTCAGGGGAAGGGGGAAGCGAGAAGGAGGACGCGCCTCCCTCCGCAACTATCCTTCCTGACACACAGCTCCCTCCTTCATCCTCCTCCTCCTCCTCCTCTTCTCTGGAGACGGAGGGTCCTGTGGTCCGTCCTGTACCTCTGGACATGGAGCTGAACGTCACGTCAGCAGAACACTCTGGCAGCGAGTCAGCGACGGAGGATAATGCCACAGATAAGGAGGACGAGAGTAAATCCCAGAGAGAGGAGATGAAGTGTGAGAGAGCAGTGACTCCTGGGGACGTCTCTCCGACCTGCAAAAGACTCAGCCCTAAACCAGGTAACAACATAGGACTTTCTTTATCCTTTAAAAACTTGTTTCATCCCTCATCTGCAACACTGTACTCATCAGCTGACTATAATAATTAAATGTATCTACTCTTCTCTCTGTCCAGACTCTCCCCTGGTCTCTCCGTCCGTGACCCCCTCCTCCTCCAGCAGTGGCCTGGCCAGCAGCGGTCCTCTCTCTCAGAGCCACTCTTACTCTTCCTCCCCTCTCAGCCTGTTTCGTCTGCAGGAGCAATTCCGCCAGCACATGGCTGCCACCAACAATCTGGTACACTACCCTGCTTTTGACCTCACTGCCCCATCTTCACTCCCCTACCTGGGAATGAATGTTAACATGCCCCCCGCGCCGCTGGGCTCGCTGCCCTGCCAGTCTTACTACCAGTCCCTGTCCCATCACGCCCAGCAGGTGTGGAACAGCCCGCTGCTGCAGGCCTCGGCTACAGGCGGCCTCACCAGCCACAACAACAAGACCACGAGCATCGAGAACCTGCGTCTGAGGGCCAAACAGCACGCTGCCTCACTGGGACTGGACACAATGTCTAACTGAGAATCAGACTGTATGGCGGACAATGTAAACTGGGCCAGAGCCTCGGCCTACACATCACCCCATCCTACTGCGTGTCTGTGTGACTGTGATAGTCCTTTAGGAACCGTATACTGACCCCTTCTCGAGTAGATGGGCACAGGACATGCAGAGATGTCCAAAAATAAAACATGCCAACATGCACTGGACCTACAGAACTCCATTTAACAGCTTTTTAAGACAGACCACACTTCCACAGCTTGTTTGACTCCTCTAAGCTTCCGTAGCAGCTCAAGAGCCAAAAGAAAACCCAGAAGATATTGAACATTGCCAGAGTAATGCGACGGATCAAGTGAATGTCCCGACTCAGAGGACAGTGATTCCTGACTCATATGTTGATGTTTCCAACAGACTTGTAACGCTGGACCTTCTTAACATCTGAAATAATTAAAAAAAAAAAAAAAGAATCACTGAAAATGATGTACACACACATGATGGATGCACTCAGTTTAAAAGACAATGCAAATAATGTTTACAAGAATAATGTGAATAAATGAGGCACTTTTGAAGGAATCAGGCTCGTTGGCCAGGAGGAAAAAAGGCATCGCTCGTGCAACAAAGAGACCATTTCTGTCACAGGACCATTGACATTTCAATTAAGCAGCGTGGTTATGTACATAGCATGTACTACACAACAGCACATAAATAAAAATAAACTTCAAGCATGTTGTCCTCAACAGCATAATTAAAAGTGACTAATTTACCAGTTTAATGGCCAGTAATATGCCACTTTGTACAGAGGCTGGCTTAATAATGAGAAAATGATTTCAGTGACTAAATTCTCAAAGCTTTTAATTACATTTTGCCCTGGGCTGAGGGAGCTGGGGCAAATGCAATTATGAACATGCATACCATTTAAGACCGCCTTTATGAATTCAAAAGGTCTGTGCACTAAAACGGCCAATTAAGGTAGCAACATGATTGACATCACTTTACCATGAGTTGATCAATTTCCTCTGAATACGAAATGATATGGTAAACAAATTTGGACTTTTTTTTGGACAAATGTCTGGACCCGTATTTTCTCAGCAGTTATTCTCGCCTTAATATTCTCTTGAGGAAACATGCAGCTTTTCATTGAAAGTCAGACCGACTGTTAGCACTTGATGAGGAGAATCACACACGTCTCTGATGTTTTCTGTTAATGTGTTCTGGAAGCTAATGTCTTCATATGAAAAAAATGCACATTATTTTAGTATGTAAAATAAAAAAAAGTCTATCTATTAATGTTTACTGGTAAGGTAATTGTAAAGTTCCTATTATGTTGTATAATTGATAATGGACTCAGATAAAATTCCTTTAGCTGTCAGATTGTAAGATTGTATTTGCTGAGCTCACCGGCAGCCGTGTCCACCCCTCCTCTCTTGGTTGTCTGTGTCTGGGTTGAATTCATATTTTAAACATGTTCACTTTCTTCTCTGGAATTGGCAAGAAAGAAGCGACTGAACATATTCGGATTGCTGGGAAACTGTCACCTTCCAGACAGAAAAGCCTGAAGTCAAAGAAAGTGAAAAGATTTCAGTGAATAATTGACCCCAGTCCTCTGTGTACTGCTGTCTTGACTCTATTTGAGTTCTGTTGTTGCTATTATTCTAATGCTGTTCCCCCCACTGTCTCTGTCAAACTACTTGGTCCAGTGGTAGATAGATTTATAAAAGGTGGAGGAGAGAGTGAGCGGACCATCAGCAGTGTTGTTTCCTTTACTCCTCCCTAACAATGTAGACTTGAACTAGTGTTGTTGTAAAATAATCGCAAATAAAAACATTGCTTGGAGATCTTTATAATGAAGACTTCTCTATCTGTGCTGAGTATTTACACAGTATGGGGTGTGGTAATGACCAAAGCTCCACAAGGGTGGTGCTACTGTTCAAATCTGCAATTCAAATGTCATTAAATAGCATGAATTTAGAAATACAGCAAGTAGATTTAAGCTTTAGGATCTCATGTTTGAATGGTGTTAATCTGCCTTTCAGTAAGCAAAGTATATAACCTACTGATCAAGTGCACAAAAAGAACTCTGAAGGAACAGAGTTGGTTTAAATTCATACTTTGGCAAATGTAAAATGAGTAACAGCAAGTAAAATATAACATAAGTTATATATTTAAGGTGATTTCAGTTCAGCTTTTCTTCTGTTTCGAAATTAAGAGTAAGGGAGAAAAGGTGATGTGAGGGGAAAAGAAAGGGCAAAGCATCAAGACAATGAAGGGATGGAAGAAGGTCAAATTAAGAGATGAAATTAAAATTAAATTAAATTAAAAAATTAAAAATAAAGGAAGAAAATGCATGAGAATTTGCAGGGAGAAGAAGAGTACGGAAGTAAAAGAGACAGAAAAAGAACAACATAATCTGAAAAATAAAAAAAAGCCGCATGGAGACATAAGCCATCCCCAATGAATAAGCAGGCCATTATCCTGAAGAATGACGGCCTGGGGCGGTGATTATGCTGCTATTATATCTTTAACAGCATGGTTTGTCAAAACGCACAGACCCCCACCCAACCCTGCCCCTACACACACACACACACACACACACACACACTCAAACACACGTGGGGCAATTGGGCATCTCCTCCAAAATGTGCCCTTGCTCTTCCCACAATAAACTTTACATGTGCTGTAAGTGCATCGCCCCGGCTGGGTGACATTGCTCTGCTGCTAATTGAATCGGCCTTTAACATATATTCTCCCCCTCAGTGTGTGTGTAAATAACAAATGCACCTTGGCTGCTGCACTGAGCTGTTTCTCTGACCGTTATGAATGACCACCATCCAAAAATCGGATAGAGGAGGATAATGATCTCACCAGATTAGCAGCGTTAATGTGGGTGTAACACCTCACCCTAACCTTGTTGTGGTTTATTACACCACATATGTGTGTGTGTCCTCATCCAAGGGCATCCGATTGTGTGACTGATAAGATCGTGGCGTGGATATGCAGCAGGAGTGAATGTCCTTGTTATCCGGGGTAGGAATCTGTCCAGGTACACGGCAGAATTTCCTCCCGTGGGGCTCTGGACTGGAGAACATAACACAATACTCTTGTTCCAAATGTTCTCTCTTTTCTTAACACCCATCCCCCAAACACACACACTCACACACACACGCCCCGGGGGTTGAACAGGGATTGCTAGATTGTACTGCTGCGGGGTCAAGTGTGTTGAGCCCTTGATGCTGGATCAGGTGCTTCCATCTCTAACACTCAAGGCTGTATATTCACTACTATACCCGTCGTAACCACCTATTTATAGGCACACACGTATCTCCATCTACTTTCCTTTAAGCAAGTGATGACATGTGTGTATTTGTGTGTGTGTGTGTGTGTGTGTGGTAGCGATATGAAGATATAAACCAAAAAAAACTCTGGTCAGACAGTTCAACTTAAAGATTTTAGTTGTCCCCACACAGGCCCATTGGTTTGCTGCATCTCCTGCTCTGACTCTCTTTCTCTCTCTCTCTCACACACACACCCACACACACGCGGCCCCCCGGAGCAAGCCCCCCACACAAAAATCACAGTGTACCATTCAATCAGTGCTTTTTTTCTCCCTCCTCTCCATGGTTCTCTTAAAGGTTTTAACCATGGCGAGAATGAAAAGTGCCAGCGTTAGAAACCGTGGCCCATTGAGGAGGTGACAGGGTCTGCCAGAATATGATCCTAATCCTGTTTCCAGCATTCTTTTAGCCCACTGGCATTGCCATTTCGCTGCATATTCTCTGAGCTGTCAGGCCCAGGGAAATCCCTCTAATAGTGCATTGCCCAGATACACATCAAAGCCCTCCTGGAAACCACCAGCAGGAACTTAAGGGAGAGGGAAGCACAAGTACAATCAGGCTCACAGCTGCACATACACATGCAAAAAACACATAACACCCAAAGAAATTCAACTCATACGTGATGCTTGAGGTCCAAACTTCTATAAAAAAACTGAACATGGCAACAATCCATACCTCATTTTACCTAAGACCCTTAAAACTTAATATGTTTAATAATTAATACGGCAAGAGACAGAGCAAAGATAGACGTTCTAGAGATAGAGAAACAAAGAACGGAGTGATATGAAGAGGCAGACAACAGGTGGCTAAACTGTGTATCCTGGGCCACCCTCCTTTAGTTCCACTTCATCTTCCATTTTCTTCTTGTCCGTTTTTTCTTAAACACTCTGACTGCCATCTCACCCCTCCCCGGGTAATCTTCTTAGAGAGAAGAAAACCCCCATTCTCTCTCTTCTTAATCTGGCTGCAGCCTAAACCTACGGTTGCATTTCCAATGTGGGCCTCGCTGAACCACTCGGCACTGCTCTGAGCCAGTTCATGGAGTACCGAGTCTCTCGGAGAACGCTTAGATCACATATTGAGTATATGGCTGGTACACAAAGCTTGTTTGAAGTAACTTAAAGGACAGTCTGTGGTTCGATTAGCTGCAACAAAAAGTGTGTAAATATGTCACGCGACATCATCGAATGTTACATAAAAGCAAGACTGGGCTACATTATGGGATGTACTATATCCTGATTTGCTACTCTGTCCACAAAAAGAATGTTACCTAAAGGTAAACAGAAATTAGCTTCAGAAATAAACGGCCAATGTACAAACAGCTGAAAAAACAAAACAAAAACACTATATAGCATTTTCTATCCGCCTTGTGGCTGAGAGCAGCAGAGAGCGCATCCTGCTGGGATCAGTCTACACAGTGCATCTGCAACAAAGACCCCCGCCGGTGAAATCCCCTCTCCCACCGCCAACTGGGACACACGTCTGAGCGTCACCTCTGGGCTGGAAAACACCACAGCAGGAACAGCAGCATCTGCTTTAAATACACAGACTGCAACTAAGTCACCATGTGTGTCTTTACTAAACATTAACACACCTTAATGTTCACCTCCACAAAACTGAATCCTTAATTTTACTGGCAGGTAATCAACCCATTTAGACAAACTAAAGACGTCTAACACCTGTTTCTCTTAAGAGGCGTTAAGTTTCAGTCGCTCTTCCCTTCTGCTGTCATTCAATAACCCACTGTAGGTGCTCAGTTTTAATATATGGAGTTCATTACTGATGGTACAAGATCATTCATTCAGTAGCTTGTGTGGTACGAGGTGAAAACACAACACTATTACAGTGTTTTGCATGGTTATTAGGGAAAATGCAACATTTAAATTGTGTTTGAAAACACAACAGAAGCATGGTTGTGTAGTTAAATCCATAATATTCATCTTTCTAATACACAGCATACGTCTCCCTAACACAGGCTTACACACAGGGACACAAATGCACAGCGGTTCATTGGCTAATTCAATAATAAAGCAGACAGCCGGTCGAGTCTATAGACAGGCAGAATAGAGAGTAACTCATCTCTAACAGTCTGCCGTCTCCTGAGTGTTAAAACATGTAAATTTATGTAAGAGCCCATAGGAAACACATATTTACAATACGTTTAGGTAATCACAAGATGTGCGAAGAGGCATTCAAGGCCCCGGAGACGAAAGCAGTCAATACAAAAATAGTTTTTATGTGTCATTAATTCCCTCTGCATTCCCAGATACATCCCCCTTTTACCGCAGTAATACAGTAATCACTCACAATCGCACAGAAAATTATCTGCACTCATCTGTGGAATAAAAAAGCGGAGGGGCAAAACAGGGCGAGACATCCCATTTTAGCTCTCTGCTGCCTCTTTAATGTTCATCTGGGAGCCGCATGGCTGCCGTCCATCCCTGCACGGGGATGGGAGTCAGCTCCTGCACTTGGAGCGGCTTAATGACAGTGGGATGTGGATGGTGGACTCGTTAGACACACACACACACACACACCTTTTTTCACGCTACATTGCCCGGCCAGGACAACATAAAGGGTCATCGGCGGTGTGATGGAAAAAGAGGCACCTCTCCGCTCACATTAGCTCGTGATAAGAGGAAACACGTCACCTCTGAGTGATGTCAATGCAAAACAGCGTCAATCCAGCTATAATAATGAAAGTTGCACAGATTCAGATGTGAGGAGCCAAATGGTCAAACAAGTCATTACCTGCCTGTTCATTATGCCCTCCTTCCACATACCCACATATCGCGTTATTAGGCAAAGCCATCAAACCTGATGAATAACCATAGAACAAGGCAAACACATTTTCATCGGAGAGTTAAGGAGAGCAGGTAATTCTGATGGAAATTTGTGTTTCACTAATGTGACTCCCCAACCTGAAATATTCATCTCTCAGTGCAGGAGGACACACAAGCTGGAGCTCCTGTCAACATATAACCTTTACAAACATATCCTTAGTGTCCTCTAGTGGGCACCGAATATACAGGATACTTTTAATCTTTATCTACCGGTGCCACCTACAGGGCAAAAATAAAACTACTTGAATGTGGCAATCCTGCTGGTTCACCAGAGTCCAAAAGTCTCCACAATAACACAATGGTGTCCACAGTTTTAATGTCATGGTCCAGGTCCTTCAGCTGGATTCTTTGTGTTTTCTGATGTTGAAATAAGTCACATTTAACCAGCTGTAGTCCAGTGTTTCAGTCAACCACCATGATGAAAAGTTATCCTTCGATAACTACAGTTTATACATACAGATGAGTCTGAAGCTGCAGAGTCCAGAGGATCACCTCAGTCGTCCAAAAAGCAGTGACACAGTCATTCAAATGTCCACAAGCTTTTAGGCAAAGCCGTCCACCAGTCCACAGTCTATGTAAGCCTCTTCAGCTTGCACATGTAGATGGGGCCAAAGTTAGCGGCTAAGTGTGGGATGACCATCTCACCCAGGTGGAGGTCGGGAGCGAAGTGAAAGGTTTTCCTAAACATGTGTGTGAGGGGTCGCAGGTCAACAACCTGAATGTAGATATGATTGAGACAAGGGGAAAAAAAGAACAAAAAGGTCAAATAATTTATTGTAATTTGGTTCCCATGTTCATAATCAGGAAATCCTGATATTTCAGAGGTCAGAACCTTACTAATAGTTGAGTTTATCACTGAATCTCTAATATGCAGTTTACAGTGAGTGTCTGGACTGACCTGAAGCTGGATGCTGTGGTTCTCTTGAGCCAAGCAGATGGCCTGTTCCACCACACTCAGGTTCTGGATTTGAGAAAGTGTGCAGGTGGAGTAAAGGATCTCCCCACCTGGACAAGCTGCTACGATTCCCGCCCTGCAGGACAGAGAGAAAGTTTGTTCACTTTATATAAAATAATAATGTTCTCTTGTGGCTTTAAAGTGGGCTGCTTTACTGCATAGTGATGTGACAAAATGTAACCTATATTCATATCTTCACCAAAACTTACAGCAGCAGCTCCAGCTGTAGCTGTGGCAGCCTCCGTCTCTCACCGGTCCTGTTCTTACTGAATATGTTGTTGTTGTCCTCCATGAGTGAATGTCTGTCTGTGGTGCAGGGGACGTCAACGAGGACCTGAACACAGAAAAGAAGAGAGGAGGCGGACAAAGAGGTGATATTTGGATAAATATGTAATTAATTCAGGCACTGGCAATCTGCAATTCTGTTCCGAAAAAGGATAAACTTGATTTCGTGACACTGGCTTACTCTGTCAAAAGTGTTCCTTTCGATTTCCCCCCACTTGGTGCCATCGAAGGAGGTGATGCGTAGTTTTTCGTCTGACAAAAGCTGCTTAGGAACGTAGCTGTGGAGGACCTTTCTCAGTCGCAATGTCCGAGACACAGAGGAGTCATTCACGCACAAAAAACCTTTGGCATAAACGCAGATGATGGAGGGTTAACTACAACTGACAGACAGAGCAACAGCACTAATTCTCACAGGTGGGGAAGGCGAGGACTAAGTGAAGAAAACAGGAATATGAGAGCAGAGTTCTCTTACCTGTAGACTGGGTCTGAAGTAAAGCCAGCGTCTTGCCTCCCGGAGCAGCACAGAGGTCAAGCACATTGTGACCTGCTTGAACATTCAGTGCCAGACAAGGCAGCACAGATGCTGCATCCATCAGGTAGTAACCCAGCAACCCACACATGTCTGGTCTATAGAGGACAAGGGAACACCAAGTCCGAGTAAATCAGACTGCACTTTGAGCAAATTTGGAAGATAACGTGTTTACCTACTCTAAAATGTTTACCTACTGAACCATTTTGAAACTAAATATATACACACAAAAATATGTTTCAAGTTAAAAACTACCAGACTCATCAAAATGTTTTTGATTTTTGTCCAATAAGTAACAAATAAGCTCACCTAGCAGGCTTGAATCTCGTGATGTCCCCTCGTGGAAACACTAAGCACTTGATGTGAGGACTAAGCTGTAGAGGAGATAGCTGCTGGCCATCAGTGTCAGATTTCTTCATAGAAACGCTGCTGGATTCCTCCTCGGCCGCAACCTCAGATTCTTTCTCCAGACACGGCTGAGCTGCAGAAATGATCATATGAGGAGAGAGAGTGTGTTTTTTAATGTTTAATATTAAGGCTTTCAGAGAAGATGGACAGTTTTATTGTTTGAATCATAATTCTAGTAAATAACAATATGAATTAATATCTGATTCAAACTGTAAAGTACCTCCCTGCAACTTTGGTTATCAAGAGGCTTGTTCACCATAACAAAACTTAATATTAAAAATAAAGGATTTAGCACTAATAGTCAACATAAGAAAAAGTCTCATTTTTGCTAAATAAAAATCAATATGTACAAAATAAGAGCAATTACATGCAAATAAAGTGTCTGCCATTAGATTCATTGACTGAGTTATATGCAATATCTTGAAAACTACAGAAATATCATGACACCTACAAGTTTTTCAAAGTTCTGGGTGCCATGCTTGATATTAGCAAGTAGAGTGAGCCTTCAGGTTAAATGCCTGTCAGGAGATGACGCTGTAAAAGCACTCCACAACAAAACTAAGAGATGCCTTTCACACACATAATCAGTAAATGTTATGTTTTGTAATGTCTCCCAATACGATACAAATGGCCATAACTGACACTTCAAGCTACATATTGATTATAAAAACTCCTATGAACTTGTCATTTACTGTAAAACTCATTCTGTCATTCAATGCATCTTTTTCTGCTCTGCAAGAAGAAAAGTATCAAAGCTTGAAGGCACACTGCCTTCTCTACCACAGTAAACTGATAAGACAACATCAGCAGGCTCGCTGTCAACACTGGAGATGCACACCGACCCTCTGTATCTGTGTCACTGACGAAGTCTCTGCATCCCTGAGCTGCGAGGTCTTCCAGAACAGCATCATGGGAGAAGTTATTGAGCAGGGCTCCGTATTTCCTCTCTGACAGCAAGGCGGCTCGGACAGATGGCCACAGCTGCCCCAGCTGGACGCTGTAGGTGGCATCAAAGTGCTGCAGGGCCAGACTGGTGGGAGGGTGCTTGGTGCGTGTGGCAGCCTGTCCGAAAGTAGAGACGTCAAAACACAGATTTTAATGCTCACTTGCTTGCTCTTTTGATGTGTGAGTTTAATTGGTCAAGTTAAACACCTACAATTAGAGACAGGATGTGAAAGGACACGGTTATGGTAGGGATACAACTAACGATTATTTTTATTATCAATTAATCTGTTGATCATTTTCTCGATTAATCGATTCATTGTTTGGTGCGGAAAATGTCAGAAAATGGTGAAAAATGTTGATCACTGTTTCCCAAAGCCCGAGGTGACGTCCTCAAATGTTTCGTTTTGTCCACAACCCAAAGATATTCAGTTTACTGTCATAGAGGACTAAAGAAACCAGAAAATATTCACATTTGAGAAGCTGAAATCAGAGAATTTGGACACTTTTTCTTAAAAAATGACTCAAAACAATTAACCGATTATGAAAATAGTTGCTGATTAATTTAACAGTTGACAACTAATCAATTAATTGTTGCAGCTCTTGTCATGGGTAACTGAAAGGCCATGTTAGTAGTGTACAATGTTATATACTTCAATGAAAATCTAATCAAAGGATATACATGTTATTACACTGTATGAGAACAACATCATAAAGTTAATTTATGTCTTCTACTTGACAGTTTGATGAATGTATTGTGTCATTCATGACATTTAGCTACAGAAGTCACAATTGTAACGTAGATATTGTCATTTATAACATTTTAGCTCCCATTTATTACATTCACCATGTTCTACATAGTTATTGCCAAAATTCAACACTCTTTCTGGGGAATATTTACTCCATGTTGCTAGATATTCTTGACAGCTCCAAACATAAAGATCTTTTAAACCTCACAGTGATTCTCATTTTTACAGGTAACGAACATTATCAAGGGCTTTATTGATTACTGTATTGATAACATACCCATTTTTCTTTCACTCGGTGTCGTCTCGGTGTTAAACACCTTAAATCTTTCACTTTTCTCAGTAGTAGTCTGGTGTCCAGGAGCAGTGCCATCATGCCGTGTAACAGTTATTTAGTCCGTCTTTCTCCGAGAGCTGGAACAAAAGTTCCGCACGTATTGACCAATTCAATGGGCGGGCCCCACACAAAACCTTAGCAGGTGATTGGACCAAAGCAACTTCAGTAATCAATTTTAACCAATAGGAAACTTTATCCGGTGACGCTTCTCGTCGTTTCCTGCGTGTGACCGACCTTAACGTCCTCGACGAGAAGCAGCGCTGCTGATAAGCTTGGACTCCTGTCCTCTGCCGGGTTTTTTGGGTGATTTCCAGAGCTGTAATCATGGTTTTCGAGAGGAAGATGCTCACGTACGGCGACCCCGACGACGAGGTGCTTAAAAATACCGATATTTGTGTGTTTAGTTGCTTTTTATACGTGTTTGGGCAAGTTACCTAACTGCGCTGTAGCCCGAGTCTGCTGGTCAGTGTAACGTTAACGTACGTAGTTTAGTGTCGGCTCTTTTATTGTCAAACATTAATGGCTGCTGAAACTGTAACACAAAATGTACATGAGTATTAGTTTTTAGAGATATATTTCTCGTTTTTACTGTGAATTATCCAGGGTACCTCTCGGGTATATATAAGTTGTAACACAGGTAGTTCTTCTGGTTGTTTTTCCATCACTCAGTTAAAATTACGAGCGCCCCTCAAATCTAAAATATATGTTAGATTGAAATTAAAAACTTCGGCTGTATTTAGTTGTAATTTTGGGCAGAAGTTAGTTTTAATGCCGCCCTTGTTGCTTTTATAAATTATAATTGTTTTCAAACCAAACAAATTAAATGCCCATGATATTATTGTCACTGACCAGGAGGAAGATGCGCCTGCTGAGGAGGAGGAAGCGGAGGAAGAAGAAGAGGAAGAAGAGGAGGAAGAGATGGTGGTATGTTTTTTTTTTCTTTATAAGTTTCATGAATATTCTTTGAGTATAAACGAGAGACTCCCCTTCTGTCACACACAAAGCTTTTTCAGGAAAAAACAACTACAAAAACTTTAAAGTATGGACACTAGTCACCTTAAGTAATTTTATACATAAAGAAATGGACAACTTAAGGACAGAAATGGGCAATAAAAATAATAAATAAATTAGTGAATAGTAATAATTAGGTTTGCATACCACTATGAGACATTACAGAATCTGTTGTTTGTCCATGAACACATCACCGTAGTTGTGTTTCATTCAGTGGTGGAAAGTAACTAACTACATTTACTCAAGTACTGTGCTTAAGTACAATTTAAAATTTTTTTTTTAATTATTCATCTACATAAAAATGTTATCAATAACATCTTTAAGTGTTGGAACACATTATTGCATCAATAATTATAATCCAACAATATAATGCACATTATTCTGAGATGGGCCATTCTGCACAATGAGTACTTTTAATCTTGATACTTTATATACTGTGTATTTTAATGCTAATACTTTTGTGCTTCAACTTGAGTAAAATTACGATGGCAGGTCTTTTACATGTAACAGAGTATTTCTACACTCTGGTCTTGTTACTTTTACTTAAATAAAAGATCTTCGTACTTCTTATACCAGTGGTTTCATTCTAAAATCACCCTCAGAAGAAAGAAATGTTTCGAGTAAGACTGAAGAATTGAGCTTCAATAGATATACAGGAGTGGAAACAATGAATTATGTCGGTACAAAGTTGCTGGCAGCAGCTGTAGCGTTTAACTCACGCAGATTACCAGTTGTGTTGATTTATTGTAAAAATAGTGATATACCACATTTGCCTTTTGTCCCTCCCAGGACCCTCTAGAAACGATACGAGCAAAATGTGAGCAGACTGAACACTGTGTGCACTACAGGGAGCGTCTGGAGGTCTGTGAAGCCAGAGTCAGCTCCAGATCCAGCACTGAAGAGGAGTGCACAGAAGAACTCTTTGACTTCCTGCATGCACGGGACCATTGTGTAAGTGTGCATGTGAGAGACACAAAGAGAGGGTGGAGTTGAAGAAAAAATACGATGTGCTGTTCTTTTCCCTTTCAGTGCTCATTTTTGTGCCCCTCTGTTTCAAAGATGCTAACTATGTTCTCCTTTGTCTTTGCAGGTGGCACACAAACTGTTCCACAACGTGAAATGACCTGCCTGCCCAGTTCCCACCACTTGCAGCTGTAGAGTCTATTTAACTGCTAAAATTGTAAAATAATCAGAACAGTTCTGTTGTTGTTCTCTTGTGTATTAATGTAAATGAATTTCCTTAGGTTCCTGGACTAAATACATATCACCTTTTCTGTATACAGTGCATACTTGAGTAGACAGCATCAGAAGCATTATGTAAAATATGAGACACTGCTCGTAGAGGTGCATCTAAGTTGTTGAAGGTTGTGCAAAGAAGGGGCTCAAGACTATTATTCAGTGTGGTCAGTTCATATGCAAAACAAAAGTATGCTGCTCCGGTCAAGGAGAATTTACCTCAGGTTCAGTCATGGAGTCACCGTTCCGACCGGAAAATAAAGGTTTTCTTTGGCTTACAAATTGTCTTGAGTTGCATCATTTTAATACATTTGATTCTTCTGTGGAACATGTGGAAGTGATGACCTCACTGTAAACTCAGGACGTAATTTATCTTTGGTTGTGGGTTGAATGCGAGAGAAAATGTGTCAGATTTGGATGTTTATGGGCACACAGGTGGGCAATATTGAGAAAATATTGCAAAAATTACTTCTGATACAAAACTACTCAAAATTCCATTTAAAAACTTTTGTTGATCAATATGTCAAAGTGCAACAAATTTTAAAATGTTCAATAGTAACTACAGAATCCTTGTTTGATAATCGTCACTATACAGTTATATACTGAATCATCACGTAGTCTTAGGTGATAATATGATTTCTGAACAACACTTGGAGCCTATTTCAGGCAGTGATGTCCTGTAGTTTACTGCTTCGTACAACTTACGCTTTATTAAATTAAACTCAGGTTGGGGAGATCTAAAGGAGAAAAATAAAGTCAAAACTGACATCTGTAGGTTTACAAAGAATACTTTGTATTGTTGTCAGAGGCAGAATTAAAATTGATTTCCCACTCTGTGTGTTGGTTAGTAATGGCAGGGCACTCTGAAGGCTCAGTGACAAAACTGCTCCACACAGAGACATAAGTTGACTAAAACTTTATTTAAAAAAAAAGAAGCCAGAAATCATGATAATAATTTAAAAATCAAGGTATTATAAAAATAAGCTTAAAAAATGAAAATTACAGAAATGATCAGAAGGTGGCAGTGTGACTTTTAGTACTGCAGTTAAAACAGGAACTGTGAGGTAGACGGTGAATGTTGAGGTCTGTGGTTGGATGGATGATAACATGTAGATAATTCATGCACACAGTGCATAATGTTACAGAAGATGTAGATTAATTCACCTTCTCACCAAGAGTTCTCTTTGTTACTGTTGCCAACAAAATCATCCATGGAGGCCTGCAGAGAGCAGTGGAGACAGGAAGTTATTTTACAACACTGATCTTCTGCAGCACTGAGTTATCAATGATCAATGTCTGCAGTTTGTGTCGATGACACGAGGAAGAGCCCTGCACACACCTGCATGAGCAGCCTCTCCTTCCTCAGTCTTCTGTAGAAGACAAGAACATCTGGATCCGCCCTGACCACGCGGGGGTCAAAGTCCATGACCCTCAGACCCTCCAGGCTCCGAGCCCGAGACAAGGCCACGTAAGCCTGACCGCTCTCAAACACACGTGCCAGAGAGATTTCCACACAGTCCAGCGTCATTCCCTATAATAAATAAAAAACATTGGTTACGGGTCAGAAAGACTGACGCGCAAAAGCAATTCCACAACCAGAATTTATTGGCATTTTATAGTTCAAACTAAAGAAGCCTGCGTTGATGGATGGATATTACAGTATTTGACATAAAATTGGTCCAAAGCAAAGAGAATTTATTCACAGCTCATTAATATATCAAAAATACTTTTTGTTTTGTACCGTGTCATGCAGATAGCCAATTAAGCTACTTGCACATGTGAGTCACCTACAGACACAAGACTGACCTGCTTTTAAAGGGTCATTTTCTTAGAGAGATCATTGCTCAGTGTACAGATTTGAGGGAATTTACCGATAGGGCAGTTATTTCAAGATTCAAAGCCTCATGGGCAACATTGCCACCCCCACCCTGCTATTCTCAGGTATTGTAATTCTTTTATGTCCACTCATTTCCTGTGAAGGGATGCAGGTGTGGGATTTCCTTTTTATTTCCCCGCGCTGTAGATCAAACATTGGTGACACGCTGGTCATGACCAATGAACTCAATTATCCAGAGGGACCCTTTTTCATCTCTAACCAATTTCAGAGTCTGAGGTCAGGATATACAATATGCTGTGGGAGCTGGTGGCAAGACAGCCCAGTGATTGGTGACGACGCAATTACAGCTCATTTGTGGGTAGCAGTAATACTGAGTTAGTGTTCAGGGTGTCTGACCAGGCCTCTGTAGCAATTTCCCTCATCAAATAGCATTGTTGCATCTCACTCAGCTAGCCTGAGTTTCTCTCGGCCTGCTGTGTGATTTTGAAACTGCAAGTAGGAACTATTTTCTTCTGATACTATTTTTTTTTTGCTTTATTAGATATTTATTATATACACACAGATGGATAAGAGGGTGCGAGGAGGAGAGAGGGGAGAGAAAGTGCGGCTACTTCTCTAAATGAGCACTGTTTTCCCATTTTATTCCACTGGGGGGGGTACTGAGCCAAATTTAATAAAAAGAAATACAACAGCTCTAAAAATTCATGCTCATACGCTCATAACATCAATAATTATGCCATCATTTTTCTCTCACTAACTAGTACAAAATACTAGTTAAAAAAAAATCAAAATGTGTTTGTGTGGAGTTCGATTTAAGATGTGAATGGCAGGACTGATTGTAGATCAGTGCCGTTTGATAAATACCTGCCACGAACAACCCGTGTTCACCTGTAAACCAGACTAACGAGCTCTCGCTCTGTTAAATGGCACAGCAAGTGAGAGTGCCTGGCCATCCATCACAATGAAAAGTAGGATTGGGAAAAGTAGTGGTATAAATAGCAGTGTGCACACTCTGAACAGAGGAACTCAGAAACAAGACTAAAGCCATGTCCAGAATTCATACTGCATACCAATTCTATACAGTATATACAAAACACCACTCGTCATAATATGCTGTTTAGTAGTTACTATAGTTAGTTTGTATACTAACAGGAAATGGTACAATACGCGTAATGTCAGATGTCGATCAAAAAGCGATGGAAAACTACTGCCAATTAAACTTTAAATTAAACAAAGAGACATAAAAATGTTTTTTTTTTCTGAAGATTGAATTATTTGTTTCCAAGATTTTGGGAGCCATTTCAACACCACCCCCAATTTATTTTGATCTTTCTCTAGTTGTGAGCAACTCCTCCATTTCCTTTGTGCATTGCATTGTGGGAGATTAGTGTGCATCAACAGCATACTCAGAAAATTGACTATATTTAGTACTTGTCAATTAGCACTAAACACAAAGTACAGCTAAGGCTGACGTCATTAGTTTTGCAGGTTTTTGGTCATAAACTAAAGTACAAAAGAAATTAAAAGTTGATGATGGCGTTAGATGATTAATTAGGTTAATTAAAGTTATTGCACTTCATCCTGAGGGGAACACGAATAGTTTGAAACATTTCACTCAAAACCATAAATGTCAGCCTCCGGCTGGAATAGTCAGAGAATCACCAACGTTATTATGATTTATCATCTGGGGACCATGAGCGTCAGTACAACATTTTGTGCCAATTCATCTAGTAGATGTTCAGATATTTCACTATAATAAGCGAAAACTCTGACCCACTAGTGGCACAATAGAGAAAAAGTAAAGGGATCTACAAAGTTATTAGGGCTCATCCTCCGGGATCATGAATATCTGTACAAAATTTTATGACAATCCATCCAATAGTTGTGGTGGACCGACAATCTGACAGACACTGCCGTCCCTAGAGCTGCTGCTAGCAGAATGAACTAATGCTTGCATGTTTTATGTTCCCACTACTGTGCTGGTGTCAGAAATGAATCCATTTGAAAGGAGATTCATTGATAATAATAGAATGCTAGAAACTGTTTTAGTGTAAAACGTTATAAAAGGAGAAGAGACGATTCTTTTTATCTGAACACAGTCTGTATTTCTGATTTGTTCTCGTCTTCCCTCTCCTGTTGATCTTAACCTTGGATGACAAGTAATAATGTAGACAATGATTGAGCTTCAAGGCCGGCTCACACACTGCAAACAAACAGTCAGACATTTTTAGCTGTCTGGAGGAGACTGTGAATGCACTACAAAAGAAAAATTACTTACTGTCAGGCCAATTCAATTAAAATACCAATTCGTCAACTGAGTCATTCACTCAAGAGAAACACACACAAAACACCGGTGTCCCATGGCAACACTGAACAGCGTCTTCCACAAAGAGAAAATGATGTCCTCATAGTGACTTGATGAGCATTTGTCTGTATCTTTGTGCGAGTTGTAGCCAATATAACGTGTACTCACCTGGCTCTTGTGGATGGAGATGGCCCAGGCCAGTTTGAGTGGCAGCTGCTGTCGACTCAGGTGGATCCCACCGCCGGACTTAAACACCCAGCGCTCAGGCTTCAGCACCTCTGTAACGCCGCACAGGAAACGCACACGTGGGAGTCCTGAGGAAACAGGAAATGAGTCAGTACATGGATGAACAAAAAATTAATCACCACTGTAATTTCTGAAAAGACGTAATACGTCATTTTCAGCAAGTAATTTGCCATTTTGTTTCTGCCTGATCCGCTGATTCAACATGAAAGACCTTTAGTACTTCTTCAATTAAATATCCTCCTGTGATGTTTTTCATGTTACGGGACGCAGATACAGGTGACAGCAGTGCCAAGGCGGCTGTAAATTGTAGGTGTTTGGAGTAGATAAGGTTTTAGTTAGCAGCTATGACTGTTGACACATGAACTCTGCCATCTTGTAGCAGCAGTTACCCATATACATACTTAAAGGTGAAGACAAGAAATGGGTAGTTGGCGTGAGCAAAAATTGCTCCTGTGGTCGAGTACCTCCTACAAAACACCCAAACTTGATCAAGATTGGCACATCATTGGACACTGACTGAAAAGTGATCGCTGATAAGTAGTTTTGGGAAATACACTCATTTGTTTTCTTGCCGAGAGTGAAATGAGAAGATCGAAGATCCCTCTAATGTCTGTACACTAAATATGAAGCTTGAGCTGAGAGACTGTTAGCTTAGCATAAAGATTGGAACAAGTCACTGCGTCTGGCCGAAAGAGAAAAGTCAAGCACATACATCCAGTAAAACTGCATCGTGTTTTTTTTCAGCTCTGTGTATGGCTATAAATGAGATATAACACATTTTAACGTGGACAAAGCTAGGCTAGCTGTTTGCCCATCTGTTTCCAGTCTTTATGCTAAACTAAGCATCTCTAGTTCCTTATCTACCATACAGACATGAGTGAATCAATTTTCTCATCCAACTCTGAGCAAGGCAGCGAATAAGTGAATTTCCCAAAATGTCAAACTATTCCTTTAAGTAATCCCCTGCGACACTCTTGCCACTGTGGATATATTAAAAACTAAGTATGTAAGATTTTTAAAATAAATTCTGGCTTTTCTGAGCAAATATTTCAAAATAAATAAATAAATACTGACCATGTTTTCCAGACTCAAAAGCCACCACAACTCCTCGCGCTCCATTCACCAGACCTCGAGCCACATCCAGGTTCTTTGTCAGCATGACCTTAAAAAGAACAACCACCAAAAATTTAAAAGCATGTCTACACTCAAACTGAGCACAGTATTCTTGACACGTATCAAAAGTATAATGTTGCAAAATTGCAGCACGTACGGAGATTGTTGAGAATAAACAAAGTACACTCTTCGCGCACACACACAGGCCCACCTGAGCTCCCACTTTGAGTTGGATCAGTCTGCTGACGGGGCTGTGAGCGTCTATAGTCTTCACCAGGGCTGAGTCACTGTCCAGTGCCTCAAAGACACGCACTGACCCTAGGGACAGGGACAGATTCATTAAACAGATGACTAATAAGACTAAGAGCAATAATATTGTTAAGGCAGTTTCATATACAAAATATGATGAGGGACAGGCAAACATTCATGTGAAGGACCTCAAGATATCCAAGCACAAAACCACAAACAAGAAAATGGTTTAAAGGAAATCATGACAAATTTTTGCCCCCCACCCAAAAACTTTTAAACTGCTGTCACAGCAGGTCAGACACACTCCCCACAGTTTCCTGATGGAGTTACAAAATAAAAGTATACCAGAACAGGAAAAAACAGGAGTCAGAAAACAAGTGGCGTCCGGCTGAGACTGAAAATACCTCTTGAGAGGAAACAGGTTTCAACACTGTTGCCATAGATGACTCAAGCCATGGATCATTTTTTTTTTTTTTTGCCAGTTTTCACCTGGATCCAAGCCAAACGAAGTAACACCTGTTTCAAGCTGAAAAACAATACATATGATCAAACGGAAGAATTCAGACCTGGCAGCTGCTGGAGTTTGTTCTCGTTTGTCAGCTCCACGTCATCCTTGTGCGTGCACAGCCTGGTCGCTAGGATGCCGTCCCTCTCGATCTGATGGTAGGCGCTCTCCATCAGCTTAGCGGTGACTTCCTCCGTCACCCTGAAAGGTGTCAAGACAGAACTTGATTGAACTTTTCCTTTAGAGAAACTATTTGTGCAGCATAGAAAAAAAATGACCTGCTGTGTCCGAGAGGCCTGTAAGAGCTCTAAATTCATTTATGTAACATATGAGCTAGACAGCACATTTTACAGTACATTTGGTACAAAACTTTTAAAAAATGTGTGTGCACTGGGATCACATTAGCTGTAAAAAAAATGCATCCTGGCAATGAAATTGCTTAAAAAGAAAAATGGACAGTGGCCATTATTTTACCTGCCCACCCTCACTGCCTGCAGGAGGGAGATGAACAACTGGTCTGTTTGCCTCCGCACTTCTGTTAGCTCCATGTTGAGCTGGATGACCTTCCGCCAACTCCTGGCCTGAAGGTTCATAGAGGGGAAAGTCTTGTTCAACAAACATCCATTTATGCTCTTCAGGAAGTAAGCAGATAGTCCATAGTGTAAATTACTCAGTACAGCACTGACTCACATGAGTACAGAAGTGGAGTACACAAAGTATTAGAATTTGCATTACCAACTACACCTCAAATTATACCATAAATTGTAATGAATGCTTCTCTGACAGTTACATGATAATCTTTTTATAAAAGCAGGATTTATTGCACGGTACTTTCATTGCATCACAATAGACCAGAGTTGTTCAAATTTTCTGGCATTTCAGTATGAATTACCCAGTTGCCCTGATCCACTATCAGCTTACTGACACAGTGTTGTTAGATCATTAATAGGGAAGCTCTAGGATCCACGATGGTCTGACCTGGAAGCAGAAGCTGGCCTTTTCCTTTCCCTTAGAAACAGGAGGCAGCTGGAGGAAGTCACCGCAGACAATCAGCTGGATGCCTCCGAACGGCTCAGTAGACCTCCTCACCGACCTGCAAGAATGCAGTGAGAAGATGTACGTCACTGTAGATCAATACAGTGATTGTATGGCTGCAACTAAGGATTGTTTTCATCATCGATTAAACTGCTGTTTATTTTCTCGATTGATCCTTTAGGACAAAGCAGTGAATAACGGGTGTCACAACTCCCTAAGGCCCAAGGTGATGTCTTCAAATTGCTTTTGTTGTCTGACATCCCGAAAATATTCAATTTACTATCACATAAGACACCTTAATCTGTTGGTTTTGGTCGATTTGTGCAAGTCTTTTCCCCAAACATGGAGCCATCAACGCTCATACCAAGTTCTTCCATTTATACCAGAGTACTGTTGCTGCTTTTAATAACATAAAACAGCACACTAATAATATAAATCAGATTTGCAATTCATAAAACTTATAAAATGGTTTATAAATGTGTTTTAATTGTTCAGATGTCACCTGCACAGAAGTTCAATCTAAAGGCAGCAGTGGCCGGGAGAGAAAGGTAAAGCTAAATTGGATTTTTATATTTTATAATCTCATATCTAATCTGCAAGGCAATGTGTCACACAATATAGCTCGTGTCAGAGTGCCGCTGAGCCTCTCAATAAAACCCAGGAAATTATCTATTCCAACGGGAACCATAAACTGTAATACAAAAACAGGAGTGAACATCAACACTGTTGGTGTGCTGTTAAAACTCTTCATACTGGAAGTCAAACTGTGCCTGTGTGAACTGATACTGGAGAGATGCGTCCCCGCGGTGTGTTTCGACACACCGAATTAACATTTTGTAACACTGCAGACATCAAAAGTATGAGTTAGTCATTACATTTAAAATCTGGGATAAACTTTCAAGTCTTCAGTGTAACTTTTCAATACACAGTCTTACTCTAAACTTTTAAAACACAGTTTCAGTTTTACGAATCGTTAATGGTAATAGTTGTTTACCCAACAGCAGCTGTCTGAAAGGGCTTTAATGAATTAAGTCATATCAATCACTGACGACAAGACATTTGTATAATCTGTGAATTGTGTAAAGATGTCAAGAATTATTAAATTGGTCAAATATATCATTAAGTTCTGTGGTTAGGGCTAATTGGAATCATTAATACAGTATCCTAAACATGATATAAAATAATTTGCAGGACAGCTTGCAGATAAAATCATCATCATTTTGCATTGACAAAGACATTTTTTGGTTCAGGCAATCTACAGTATGATTTATGTTTACGGATTCTACACTAAATCTAAATTTAATTTGACACTGCAGCCACCTAGGAAGCAAATACACTGCTGCCTTTAGTGATAATTGAAGACGCACGCATGCGAAAGTTCTCCAACAGAAAACAATCTGCAACTGCTTTACTGAAGACTCTGTAAACTTATATTATGACATACTGTAGTATCACATGGTGATTTTTAACTTGTCCCAGATGTTCAGCATTGAATCTCGCCTCACCTGGCCACAGACTCGAGCTTGTCGAAGAACTGGGCCTCCACCATGGAGACCTCGTCGATGATGAGGTGTCGACAGCTCGTCCAGTGCTGGAGCACCCCGGGCCTCTGAGCCAGCTCAATACACTGCTCCAGTGGGGCAGAGCCGGAGCCAATACCTGGAAAGAGCGCGGGTACAAGACGAGGGTGGAGAGACAGATGGTCAGATGGGACACAGATGAATAACGCCCATTCAAATACTCAAGTCACACTACTCTACTGTATATTGAGATTTAATCAAAAACATCCGTAAATGTGGAAAGACATCCGACACCACCTCCTCTTTACAGATTCCTAACCTGAACTATCACATCACACAGACATTGTAATAGAGTCAGAGGCTGCAGCTCGACTTTAGAAAAGTAAGGTACAAGGACCCTTTTCTTTGTATTGAAGTTACAGAAGAAGTGGGGCTGAAATGTTCATGACAGAACATTTTTAGCTGCTTTGATCATTGCTTCAGCTGCTTTTCAAGGAAAACGCCAAACATTCACTGGTTCCAGTTTCTCAAGCGTGAGGATTTGCTGCTTTTCTCTGGTTTTTTTCCCCATTGTAAACTGAATCTTTTGAGTTTTGACTGTTAGTCGGATAAAACAAGCAATTTGAAGATGCCCCTTTGGGCTGTGGGGAACAGTGACTGGCATTTGTTCTCTATTTTTTGACATTTGAATACTAAATGACTGAATCGAGAAAATAATCAGCAGGTTAATCAATAACGTTAGTTGCTGCCTTATTGATGAGGATTCTGCCTTGAGCTTTTCCTTAGTAGGACATGTGTTTGTCAGTAGCACAGCCTAATTTCAGGACAGACCTTTGATGAAACCAGCAAATTGTCCAATTATTTGGATGATATGTAATATGACTTGTTGATGCTGAGGAGAAAAAATAGCCCCTGTGCACCTCTCACCACTAATTATTTGCCATGTCCAGCGAAACATTTGCGTCAGTCTCACGTAAAATCAATTTTGTCTCCTCAGAGATGCAACCACTAACCAGCAAAGTTGTGTAATGTTGTTCCTCCAATGTGACATGCAGCCACTCCTGTGCTGGCTGTGGCGAAGGTGCTCTTTGGAGGAAGAGATCCCATGATTCTCTTCAGCAAGAAGGACTTTCCTGTACCTTAAAAACACACATTAAAAAATTTGATTAAAACAGACAATTTCACACAAGTAGAAAATGTTTATTGCCAGAAGAAAAACACTATAAATGTGTCATGAAAGGAGATTTACATCAGATTCTCTTGAGGAAATGTTAAGACAAAAAGACAAAGACAGTTATGCAAAATGTATCATAGTATCTCTTTTAGACATCTAGTTATCCTAAAGTTGTTATAGAAATGTAACTTAATTTACAGTCTCACACTTACCTGCACTTCCAGTGAAGAAGACGTTCTTGCCACTCAGCACAGCGCTGAGGACAGCCGCCTGCTCTTTATTCAGCTTACGTGATGGCAGAGACAGGATGGGCTTCTTACTTGGGTTGGCCTTCACCTGAAATCATCAAGGACACAAGGACAGAGTGTGGAATTGATCTGGGGGGGGCATGTTGGTGCAGTGGTCTGCTACAGATAAAGACACTGATGGAAAAAATAACATTAAAAAAACTTGAAAACAAGTGCTGTTCAGGTGTGTCTTTTGTGTGTGTGTGTTCAACTCACTGGGCTGAAGTTACTGTCACTCCTCGGCCTTTTGACCTGCTGTCCTGGTCCTGCCGCAGTCATCTTGTTGGTGCGGTCTGCCAGCCCTTTGGGAGCCACTTTACTTCTCAGCTCGTTGACCTTCTGGATGTCCTTCTGCTGCAGGGGGCTGATGGCCTCGAAGCTGCGGGGCAGACCGGCTTTGAGCTTCTCTCGCTCGCTCAGGGGCTTGTTGCCCTGCCAGGCCTGGTGTTTGATGCTCAGGGTTTTGAGGAAGAGGTTCAGCTGGTCGGGGGGGCAGTTGGACATGAGCACCTGGGTGTTTTCAGGGAGCAGTTTGACGGTGCACTTCCCCTCTCTGGCGAACTTAGTGAAGAGTTTGAACTCTTTCAGACGGTAACTCTGCGGGACTTTTCCGTCGTGGACCCGCAGGATGATCTCCTGGAACTCATTCCGGCCCAGAATAACGGAGGCTTTACGGATGACCTGCCTCCGGGTGGTCTGACCGGAGGAGTTCAGCTGCTCCACCGTCACACAGCACTGCAGCTGGGCTCCGTCCTCCCCGGATAACATCACAGCAACTCTCCTAAATAAGAGTTCATGTTTATTTATGAATAATAGCTTCAGATAAAGATGTAAACAAAACATCACAGTGCGACGGTGCATGAAGCAGTAAACAAAACTGTGTTTTTAACAGCCTGAACTGAAACAATGTACACGCAGCTTCATTCAATCAGACATCAAACACCGCCATCTCGCGAGATTATAATGTAACATTTCAACCTGACTGCGCGATCGAGATGAACTTTAAATGTAGTTACGGGTAAAGTTTTAACTCAGCTCTTACCTTTGTTTTTAAATGAATTATGTCCTAATCTTTGTCCCTCTTCCTCTCTCTGTGCAGCTGCTCCACCGTCTGTGGACGCAAACACCGATTTTCAAATTGTCAGTGCGTGAAATCAGCCAATAGCTGAGCGACGCTCCTGCCCAATCAGGAGGAGGAGGTTTAATCTAGCATCCAATGAAAGTCGAGATGGGACGCCCCCGTGGCTGCAGCGACCAATCGCTGGTATGATGACTGGCGACGTCATATTTGTGTGAAATACACATGGCTATCCGGAAGTAGAGGACTTCTTCACAATAGCGGCGCTACAGAGAGACTTTTAAAGTAGGCTGGATGAGTCGGCTTCTTTTATTATAAGTCCTACATTATTCTCAGTCATGATAAATGATATATTTGAAAGTATATCGTCAGGCATGGGAAAGTCTTTATTTGCAGATGATGGGGCTTTGTGGAAGAGTGGAGGGAATATAGAACATAAAGTTAAGAAACTACAGGAAAGATGGGGAACAAAATGGGGTTTTCAGTTCTCTGTGGAAAAAACTAAAATTATGTTCTTCACAAATGTGGAAATCAGGGAAGGAATGAATTTAAAGATATATGGAAATAATCTAGACAGAGTAGAATGCTTTTGTTTTTTGGGGAGTAAACTTTGACTCCAGACTAACATGGAGAGAGCATATAAGAAATACAGTAAAGAAATGTAAAGCAGTCATTAATGCCATGCAGTGTCTGGCAGGGCTAGAATGGGGAACTGATGTTGCATCATTGAAATATATATATCTGTAGCGCTAATCCAGACAAGAATAGATTATGGTTGTGTGGTGTATGGATCAGCAGCCAAGTCCGTGCTGACAGACCTGGATGTTATTCGGGCTCGTGCTCTGTGAAATTGCTTCGGGGCCGTGAAAACGGCACCAGTGTGTACTCTCCAAGTTGAGGCAGGAGAAATGCCAATGTGACTCTGTAGGAAACAGCTCATGGCCAATTTCTGGATAAATGTAAAGGCCAATTCATAGTTTCCGCATCCGTCTGTCCACTAGGGTCTGCTTTGGTCCCTGTGACGTAAATGCTGTCAAACGACCATGTCCATGTGCAGCCCAAAATTTGTGACCGCGCGGACTGTCTGCATAGCAAGCGCGCCGACTGCGCATACTCCAAATAATGTTTTGAAGAGAGGCAGGCCGTTACACACATCTAACTATAAATTTCCCACCAGGGACAATAAAGTCTAACTAGGAGCCTCTGTCTGACTGTCCTTCGACAACCGTTCACCTGATCGATGTCACACTTGGCAGGTGTTGAGGACCCAAGGGAGTGCAGTGTGGAGTGTGAAGTTGTTTGGATGAGTGGTTCTCCAGTAAGCTGCAAGCCTCAATACCGGAGGACAAGCAGTTGGCCCGTTCCAAATGGGCACATTTTAAAAGGGCACTGCACGAGTTTATATAATTCATCTTTGAAAGAATACAAGACGACAACAATCAACACAAGCTACTGCCACTACTTAGCAGGGTAGCTACCGGCCTCAGTTGTAGTATGTCCGCAATGAAAGTCGTCCAACTAAGAGGGTCTTGGAGGCTTGTTGGGAGAGGGGTAAAGTACAAAAAACAAGCTTTGGATGGGTAGGCAAGAATATAGCAGAGCAAATGAAAATGAATGAAATTGAATTCTGTCCAACTGTGTTGCGGCCTGTGAGACCAGACTGGATGCTGCTAAATGCCTGTGTGGATATGGAGCTGCTGAGTGTCAGGCACAGAAATAAAACAGCAGATCTAGTAAAGGAATATTACATTCATAGGGACAGGAATTACAGTGATTATCTACAGCTTTTTACAGATGGGTCAAAGGATCCACTAACAGAGGCAACAAGGGCAGCAGTGGTGATTCCCAGTCACCAGACTAGGGTCAGTAGGAGAACATCAGACTATGTGAGTGTGCCTGCTGTTGAGCTATGTGCAGTTCTGTTCGCATTAGAGTGGGTGGAGGAGGTAGAGGCAAGTAAAATACTCATCTGTAGTGACTCTGTGTCAGCACTGTCAAGCATTAAATCAGGATCAGCCAGAAACCATCAAGACCTCGTGTATGAAATACTGTTTACTAACTCAAGGTTAGCCAGGCAGGGGAAATGTGGGTACCAGCATACTCAGGAATCCTGGGAAGTGGACAAGTTAGCGAAGGAGGTGGTCAGGAGGGAAAATGTGGAAATCAATATCAAACTTTCAAAATCGGAGGGGAAAAGCATAGTTTAGAGGGAAAAAACAGCGGCAACAGTATTGGGATAGTGCAACAAAAGAAAGACACTTACATAAAGTACAAAGTAAAGAAGGAGGAGTAGGAAATAGTGGATCCAACAGAAAAGAACAAGTAATCATGAGTAGATTAGGAATTGGTCAGAGCAACTTGAATAATACACTTTTTATCATAGGCAAACATCCAACAGGTCATTCGAATCAATGCCAAGAAAAGGAAACAGTGGAACATGTCCTGATTACATGCAGGAAGTATGAAATAGAAAGAAGGGTGATGATCACAAGGCTCCAGAGACTAAGACGAGTGGAGGCCAGTATCAAAGATGTGCTTGAGTGTGGGTGCACAGTGGAGGGGAGAAAAGGGATATTTGGGTTTTTAAAAGCAACCGGACTATTTACAAGAATGTAGTAAAATAAGATAACAGTGGATGAGTAAAACCAGTAGGAGGCAGTAATGCAACTAAAAGGATGCCAACTGCCGTAAAACCCCAAAGAAGAAGAAGAAGAAGAAGAAGAAGAAGACCTCTTTTATTTTCTCTGTTGCCTGAACTTAATGTGGGTCATGTTTAATTTGTATTTTCACCTCCACTGTGAAATTCAGTATTGTACAATACTACTCAGAATCAGGTTTATTGCCAAGTAGGTTTTTACATACATGGAATTTTCCCTGGTATCTTGGAGCGTAACAATAGACATAGTAAAAGAAAGAAGAAAAAAAGATAAAAAGCAAGTAATGCAAAAGTCAAGAAACATAAATTGACTATAAAAATATGACAAAATTCTAAAATATATGTACGATTCAGCAATTTAGTCAACTGTGATTCTAACTGGTGAACTTAGCCTATAACATACCCTATAAGCAACATGAGTATTAATGCTACTGTAATGTAATTTCTGTCTGTGAGGTCACAGTGATGAGGTGATGTGGAAAGTCTGAAAGGATGGCGGGGTGATGGAGGGAGATGAAAGAGAGGAAGGGTGTATCCAGTGTGAACAACTGTTTTCAAATGTTTGATGGTGGAATATACAGATTAAAACAAATCACTAATAATCTGCCATGGTTTGCAAAAACAAACCAGCTCTGAGATCATCAATAATTTGTGCTATTAGTGGTGCAGTTAATAATAATAATAATTTTAATAATTTTTTTTGTATAACACTTTTCAAATCGTGAGCACAAAGTGCTTTCCATAGACAGCATAAAAAACAAAACAATCACAAGTATAAAAGAAAACCTTAAGAGCAGCAAAATACAAACATATAGGTGAAAGACTCTATAAAAGAAATTTACAAATAAGTCATCCAAAAGGTAGAACAGTTGCAGTAATCCTTAATCCACACATTTCACTATGATTATACCCAATATGATTATGTGTGACAAATAAAACTCAACTTGAACTTAATTTTCTTACTCCAGCCAAACTCCAGATTAAAGGACTAATGATTCAATACGCAAATAAACATATTTGTACTGTTTTTTTAAATTTTACTAGGTCACAACTGGAATGCTTTTTCTTTCACATCTAAAGTCTTTAGAGACTGAAGTACAACGTCTGCAGCTCTTCCTATTCAGTTGTGATCATGAATACTGATGATGGAGGTTATGATGCGAAATGAGCCACAAGCAAACAATTAAGTGTTAACAAGCAGGTTCTCCTTCATTGCATTGCTTCATGTCAGGACCCTGTGATGACTCACCATCACGCTCTCATTATTTTTCAATAATACACGCACACACATGCACCCCACATAGCAACAAACCATTTGCCATTTTCGCATTGCTGTGCCTCCTGTAGACCGTGTGACGCTTCCCAGAACCTGATGAGTGGGGAGAACGTGCCTCCACAGTCAGGCAGCTGTCATTAGACAAGGTTGACTGGACCCAATACATTTTAATGTGACTAACAAACTGATCTTTCAGCTGGGGGGCAAAGAACTGTGAGAGGCAGGGTGAGGGTGTTTGATCATCGTGAGTCTGGAGAAATTAGAGTCTCACACACACACACTAACCATCAGACAGGATCTAGTTGATGTTTCTGGAAACCAAAAGTAATGAGGCAAGCTGATTCATTAAGCAAAACATGATCATGACGTACTCCAAACTTTTATATGTTTTAAAATAACTTCACTGCCTTGATATTTATAAGAGTCTCGGTGGGTGACATGCAGACAAACTTCTTGCACTGCAAATTGTGTGTTGAAGTACAAATCACAAGTCAAGTTGCCATTGATATTCCACAGTTTTGGCTTCTTCTTTGGTAATTTGGTAATTAGACTCCACATCCTGAGCCTGTTACATGGGTTAACTTGTAGGTGCTGCTGCAGGCGTGTGGAGAGAGAAAAATCATGTTTACAGCTGCCGTTCCTCAAAAGAATAATCTCATCCCCGCCTGTGATGCTTTGCATATTTTGCTACTTTACGCTATAAACATTCAAATACAGCATGAAAATAATATCCAACTTCAAATAGAGCAATATGTTTCAAATAACAGGAAAAATAACATTTAGAAAATTAAATATTCCTTTTTTTATATGGAAAATATTGTTCAAAAGCCTAATGGCATTTTAAAGCTGCATAAATGGATTTCTCGCCACAGGGGGGCAGAAAAACTCCTCAACAGGCTAATAGACACGCAGCCTCCACATATGTAAAATCTAGCATTTATGTACTCATCCCACTGGAGTTTCTTCACCAGCTGATCCCTAACTTTGTCTGTCTGCGACTCCTTTCACATTACACAGTCATTTGATTCAGTGTTAATGCAAGAAATATCAAGTAATGCAGCTTTAAAGATGCTGTCTGGGGTCATTACATGACCTTAAAATAATCCTCCTAAATGTTACATGGGATACTCAATATTTTATTGTATTTCTCTTTTTTTTGCATAAAGTTCTTTATAGAATAATAATGAATAGCCTTGACTGTAGCAGCCTTATGGATGCAGTAAAAATGTGAAATGTTTGGCCCCAGCTTTAATAAGTCTTTTGAGTACTGGAGATGGTCTAAAGATGGGTCTATTCTCACATGGGATTATGTCCATTGAAATGTGGCACTGATGGTCTTTCTGCAGGCATAATGTGAATCAGTTTTCTTCTGAGGCAGGCCTTTAACCTTGGTTATAAAATTTCCAGTGTATTTACAATGTGCTCAGCAGAACGGGAGGGCATTTTTAAAGAATCAAAAAGTTTCCATCTTGGAGATCATTCATGAGGATAGAACATTTGTGTTATGAAAAGCAACACATTCTGCGTCAGGCCGCCCTCGCTAACAGTTCAATTGGTTAACATTTGAATTGTAATCCGAGGTGGTTTGTTCCCCTGCGGGCTGCGAGTCCAGCATGGGGGTTTAAAGTTGGCTGTGCTTGTATGATCTGAACAGAAGGTACATTTATAGTAAACACCGGCCTCTGATGTCGCTGCAGATACTGCGGCCCATGTGGTAAGTGTGAGCACAACACATCACATGACTGTCGAAACCACAACAACTTTTAATACCCTGTATTCCAGATAAACAGCAAATGGACAGCAACAACATTGATTTCCCGGCATTATGTGAAAATGGAAAGATACATCTAATGTGCATCACAGGTGGGGACATTTAAAAGCTTAAATAAATATAAAAACTGCACTTTGTGTTCTTTTAAATGCACACTCCCAGAGCCACTTTTGCATTAGAGCACATTTTCATTAAGGTTGAGTGTGTGTGGTTGTTCTGTTTTTATATATCGAGATGACACAGGAGGACACTGTTTGCAATTTCCACCTGACCTTTAATACTCTCATCATTAGCGGACAAATGGTGAATGTTGGTGCCTGTCACCTCCTACAGTCCTACAGTGACCTTATTGACGACCTATGGGAAATGCGTAGACATTAAATTACAAAGCAAATAGTGATGACTCACGATATAAATGTGATTTTTTTGTATTGAATATTGTGGGTGTTTTTGTTGTGCTCTTGATATCATTTAGGCTGAATAAGAGCTGTTTCCTACATCGTGTATTGAATTACTCTGCTGGGTCATCAGGAATAAGCTAATGAAAACTTCATCCTGGCCCTGAATGCAAAATCAAAGAGCAAAGGCGCTGAAATAGTGTTATATATGAGCAACATTTGCATAATTCCTTTCTTAATTGTCTTTTTTCTTACTTCTTCCCATCCCTCTGCCCTCTCGCTGTGCCTTTGCCATGATGTGTTTCTGTACAGTAGAGCTACAGACAGAAGCGGAGACCGTACTTGTACTCTGTCAAAGTAAAGGGCACAACCTTTCACCTATCCATCCACCCACACACATACTCGCTGACTAACGTCCACAGAGCTACTTACGGGTGCAGAACCTCCTCCCAGTCCAGCAGCTAATTAAGTGTCGCTCTTTAATATGCACCATGAGGTGGGAAAGAGCAGCTACAAACCAAGCAACCGGTTTTAGTTTGAGGCTTTCAGTGTATGTGGTTTCTGCATGATTGATTCATTTTTAATTATTTATACAGAGGGATAGGATCAGGAATAACAAGGCGTACGCTTATCTCAGTAAACCCTTCATGTTCCAGAAGAACATGAAGAGAAGAAAGAATTTGTTAAGTAAACCAAATGAGTCAGTCTTGACTCACTCCATGTAGGGCCATCCTTTCTTCGCTCTGGTTTAAGTACAACAAAGACTTTCCCTCATTCATGCCCTGTTGAGTGGTTTCTTGAATGCAATTTAATCTTTATATATCAAGCAGCTTTCCTCAAGTCCCACACCTATATCTTGTCTGTTTGTTTTGAGTGAGAAGAAGTGAATGGATGGAGGTGGGTCAGCATGACGTAATGGCATCACACATGTAAAAACACACACTTTCCATACCTCAGGCAGAGAATACCACGAAGGGGTCTAAAGTTAATTTCTCAGCTTTGACCAACTGTTTGTTTGCAGTGGTGGAAAGCAACTAAGTATAATTACTCAAGTAATATACTTAAGTATAACTTTCAGGTATACCTGTACTTTTTTATGCTACTTTATACTTTTACTTCACAACATTTCAGTGGGAAATATTGTACTTTTTACTATACTACTTGCTTAACAGCTACAGTTCCCAATTACTTAAGATTTTACATACAAAACAAATGGTAAACTTATATAATATAATATGATGCATTATTATAGATTAAAGGCTCTGCATACCCGCACAGGTATTTTCAATCACTGTGACTGATTAGACCTGCTCAGGTTGGTGTTGAGTGAATGCTGGGATTTATGCGAACGTCACCAAAGTGTACTATGAGATGTACTAATGAGATTAACTTATCCTACAACAAAAAGGAGACAGATGTCAATCAACGCCCAGTCTGAGCACCCCTACACAGTCCTGAGAAAAGGTTTAATCAGACAAAATACGTAAAAATACTTCTGCTGGAGAAGCTTATATATAAAAATGGAAACAGGATATGTTTGAAAAGGTTTTTATAACTATTTTATTGCTTTCTTGACGTGACTGTTCGATGCTGAAGAAGAGGAATGGTGTAAACTCTACAGAACATTTTGTTAATGAAATATTTGATAATTTATTTTCAATTCAGATATTTTCTATTAGGCATTACCAATCTATGAAAATAATGTGTCCGAGAAGCAACTTGTTTCCTGTGTTTTATGTTGTGTTTTTAAGTGCTTTGCTTTGTATTGGGCATAAGGAGAATAATGAATAAATTGTTAAAAAAAAATACTTGTGGAGGTGGACCATGGGTGCATAGGGTTATGAAACAGTTCAAATTAGCTTCAAGCAGCAAGTAACACTGAAATGCAGCTGACATTTTGACTCATGTTTACTCTAATGTAATATATTTACCACTCTGAAAGGAGCCATTCTAGATGAGGAATTTTTTTACTCTTGACACTTTAAGTACATTTTGCTGATAATACGTCTGTACTTTTACTCAAGCAGAATTATCAATGGAGGACTTTTCTACTTTAACTTTACATGAAGGATCTGAATGCTTCTTCTACCACTGCTTGTGTATCTTGATTAATAATCATAATCATAACCTGAGCATGTGACATATCCATGAGGCATTTGCATTAATGGAAGTCAAAGTTTGTCTATAGTGAGGTTGATTCATTCAGTCAAATTTCATTTCCATTTTGCAGCTAATTTTCATTAAAATGTCCACTGACTTCTAATTTGTACTCCATAAACAGAATACATACATACTGCGCTACATAAACTCAGCATAATGTAAAATGAGACCTAATGTGAGATGGACTTTGCATTTGCATTTTCAAATTGGTGGACAATGTGCTACATAACTCTGAAAATGAAAGTTCAAACTGGCTGTGGTACATTTAATATAGCTGGTCCTGGATGTCCACATTGCATATGCATGCCAGACTTTGCCATCTTTGTACATAAAGCAGCATCTTTTTCTGTGTGCTATAAAACCCTACACACTGCTTCGATATAGCGCCCTGAAGAAGATAGGATCTCCTTTAGAAGAACATTGGCTCATTATTTCAAAAGTGGAACAATATGGCTTATGACTCACCCTGCTATATCTGAGTACGCAATGCAGACTGTGACACTGAGCCCCGTACAGTAATAATCCAGTCCTTTACTTACACCTCGGACGGTCTCTGGCAATTAGATCCTTTGAGGGCAAGGAAATGTCTTGAAAGGGATGGAAGGTACGTAGATTAGGCTGGATGGAGATATTAAGGCTGAGAGGCCACCAGAGAGAGATGTCACTTCACCATAAGTACAAAAAATACAAGACAAGTAGCAGACTCCAAGTGATGTATCAGTAGAAGATGCCCTCCAAACCAAACTGAAACAAATATCAATCATTTGAGTTTGAAGAACTAAAACTGTACGATATACCCACTGCGTTTTTTAAGAAAAGGCTGTCATGTGACCAAACCTCACACAAGCCTATATATATCGGACAACACATGGGAAAGATTAAAATCGCTGGCAAACACTGCGATATCAAAAGGTTACAGACATACAGTACAAAGTGCAACTCAGTTCCTTCTCTGAAGAAGAGACAGAGGGGTGGAGGTAAGCAGCTGAATCCCCTGTGCCCATAAAACACCCGTGAGCCAGACAGGTATTAATATTTCCTGCTGCTGCTAAGCACTATGGGAAGATTACCAGTGACTTGGACAGTAAAGCTTTGTCACAACACTACTAAAGAAAGTTGCACAGGAAGACTGAGAATCTACAGTTAAGCTAGCAGCCCTGTCATTACAGACAGTGTACAATGTGCTAGAGACGGCTTACTCACCCGATTAAAGGAATCGTTTGGCATTTACAGTTCTTCACTATCTTGCCAAGAGTGAAATGAGAAGACGGTAAACATGAAGCTATACCACCAGCAGCCAGTTAACTTAGTTTAGCACAAAGACTGGAAACAGGGGGAAACAGCCAGCCTCGATCTGTCCAGCAGTTACAAAATCCACCTACTAGCTCCTCTGGAGTCAGATTTTGAGTGTAGAGTAAATGACATTTGCATGATTTTATCCTCCAATACACACCTGGTGAGGATGGGCCACAAACTATTTTAAAAGGTTATTCTTGTGGGGAGTTTGAATTAAAATCAAATATCATGACTGTTGTTTAGAATATTATGTGTAAAAACAGAGGAGGGGTCATTAGCTCATCAAAATCAAAAAGATGCATCCTCTGGGGAACAAAAATGAGCGAATATAGTATAATGCTTTTGAGGTACAAGAACTGCATCTTTGAGACAATTCTCCCCATCTCACATGGTAATAGTCAATAAGAATAAAAGCTAGGCAGTCCTCTTACATTAAAAAATATCTCTGCTGAGAGTTCTCTGTTGTGTGAAGATGATTTGTGGGCTTTGTGGTTCCCATAGTTCAAAAATTCGATCTCCTGTCAACATGTGCAGCTTATGTGGTGACAGCCACTGTACTTAGTCACTTCCCCCTAATTTTAATCATTTCAGGTCCCATATTAAGTCTTCAGACCTGTTGTACCATTGACTGATCAGTGAGGAAATTTTCCTCCTGAGAGTCATATTTTCAATCATTTCTTCCCTCCTATACTGTCACACACCGACACCAGGCTCTCCCCTACAGAGACCCTGCTGGGTGTGCCAGACCCATAAGTGGTTTCATGGAAAATTTCACCCTGACAGACAGACCCTGATGGGACATATGGAGGCTTCTCATTAATGCTGACATGCCAATGAAGCAGCTGGAGGAGGTTCAAAAGTTTGAATAAAGAATAAAAAAATGTGCGTAGCATGTGAAAACCTTGTATCTCCAGTTTTGGATTCAGTTTCAACAGTAATTAAAGACTAATGTTCCTTTATTTAACAATAAATCTTCAATAAACTCAGGGTCCACTTACTAACTTTTTCTAACAGGCAGTAAGTGAAACTTGACTTAAGGTGTTTTTTGTGTCAAACTGTTTCCAAAGTCAAGAATGAATGCTCACGCTCATATTCCTCTATGGCTTGTTAAAACTCATTGATCCCAGTTGTTAAAATGTCCATCTTACCTTCTGTGAAATGGACATTTTGAGACACTTTTCACCTTACAACAACAATATGCATTTATTAAAAATCAAGATTGTGTTTGACTCTCTAGTTTCTTCTTTTTATCTCTTCGATTTGTTTTGAACAATCGCATGTCATTCATGTCATGATGCTCTTTCTCTCACAAACAATTTTATGTATTTAAACAGTTCCCAGTAAACCATCGTGACATTCCCATGGAAACACTACATCTACTGCGGTAATGGCCTGCTCTACAATTTAGGCTTGTGGGGTTTAACACAAAAACTGCAGTGATATAAAATGTGTGATACAAAAGTACAGATGACTGAGAAACCACTCAACAGAAGGAAATAAGTTCTTTACAATCCAAATATAAAAACTATGACTTATTTTCTATGCTTGAATAAAACACTAGAGTTTGTGGAACTGCAATTCATTGATATCATTTTGAAAATAAATTGCAATACCAGCTCTGTTCTCTCATTTTGCACCATGTTCATTATCTCAAAACTGTGACTTAAAATGACTTTACTGCTGAACTGCTGAAGTGTTGACAGTATCTAGTGTTTTTTTCTTCTCTCCTAATGAAGTACTGATGACAGATGGCAGTGACATCTCATGTTCAGCAGCCAGCAGTCAGAAGTGCTGCCAGAGAGCTGGCAGTCTGTCTTAGAGGGGAAAACAAACAGTAGAAACTGCCCCATAGAAAAAAGAAGTCAAGACACGACTGCCTCTCTCTGTTTGTGTTTCGGATGTTGTTCCACAGTAACAATATTTCAGTTAGCGGAGTCAAATGGCTCTTTGGCAGCTTTGGTGGCGAAGACGATGATGACTCATGGGGAAGGTGACAGAAAAGTGACTTATTTTTCTATCAATTAATTAGTTTGCCTGTGGTGCCACATTTCTTTCTCTGTTGCAACTCACTCTGTTTAACAAATGTCTCAAACAGCTTTTAATTGCCTTTGAAAGTGACTCGGCTCACATCACCTCTTTCCAATTAGGAAGTCTTTTTAATAGCTTCACAACAAGGTTAAGTATCTACTTATGAGCTGTTAACTGAGGGTGGGAGAAGAGGCCGTCTGTGATCTTGAAGGTATTGATAATGTGGTTTGGCCAAATCCTTATCCAAATCTCCATGAATGACTTGTGTTGCTACTGTGTCAGGGATTAAAAGTCTGAAATCACTTCTTCAAATACAACTACAACCACACAATACTTAAATGAATAAACCCAATTCCTTGTACTGCTGTTTTATTGATTTACATAACCTGCCTGGTAATACATAGATATGAATTTATTTTTATTGAAACAATCAGAGTGTGATATGTGAATATGTGTGTATGTTCATTTCAATGAAACTGTCTGTTTGTGGAAACTAAACTGGATTAGACAATCAGTAGTCACCTTTAAGCCTAACTATGATGTCTGATAGACACAAGAGTTACACTAATTATATCACTAATGACAACAATATGTTGTGTTAAAGTTCACACAACCTCTTAATCACTAATTGGAATAGTTCAGCATTTTGGGAAATACAACAGTATTGAGAGTTAAACTGACACCACCGCCTACCAACACCTCTAAAGCTCACTAATTAACATGTTATAACTTGTTTGATCGATCCGTCCAAAAAACGAGGTGTAAAAACAACAAGTTGTGGTTTTACAGGGAGTTATGTGCCGGACTATTTGTTGGCGTAGTAACTTCTCAGAACATCACCTGACGTTGCGGAAACTCCAGAAAATCACTTCCAGTCTTTATGCTAAGCTACGCTAACGATCGCCTGGCTCCAGCTTCATATTAAACCTACAAACATGAGAGTGGTGTCAATCCTCTCATCTAACTCTTGGCAAGAAAGCGAACAAGTGTATTTCCCAAAATGTTGAGCTGTTCTCCAAAAGCAATGGAGTCACAGAGAAACTGATATAAATGATTTAAGGATGTAGCAGTGACTATGTAACAATACTAAACAAATATTTTGTTGTGGTGTGCATGATTACATCTTCAGTTAACTATAAATGAAACATTTTTAATTAAACTTTTAAACCAATAAAGTATACTTTTAATTACTTTCATAATAATTAATAATAATGAGAAATGTTATTTCCAATGTTAGAAATGTACATGTTGTATAAGGTCATTTTGTGGAGGATGACTCATGATTTGAAACATTGAACTCAGTCTCTTGTACATTAGATGTGAATGTTAAACTCCAGGGCTGAAAACACATACAAGTAGCTCTGGGAAGATATTTCTCCCTCCCACACACACTGCCCACTGTCTATGTAACTTAATATACTGTAAACTTGCTCTGTGTGTGTGTGTCTTTAAATTGTTCAGATATTTCAGCAATTACCTCCATAGTGTCCATATGCTCTTATAAAGATCCTAATATTGTTTTCATTTCACACAATGAAAGATGATGTGACTGTTTTCATTTCCTATATTATAGAGATATGAAATCTAACACTCGTCCCTCATGTGGCAGGTTTTAAAACCAGTTTCATTAAACCTTCATGGTTTCATTGAATTCTGTGGATAATGTGATTTCTTCTTCTCAGTATTCAACCAATTTGGATTGTGTGAAACTGATACTTTAAGACGCCATAATAGGATTGGCATTAAACGATTGAGTATTGCAGACTAGACTGTGGAGGTAGTTGTTAATATTGTTTGGGGATTCCATTGGAGGAAAAACGAGGCGGAGATGACCGCTAATAATATCAGTGATTGTCACATTAATAATGCCTGAGTGAGCAGTGGGTGGTCTTCACTGTGTGCATGAGGGAAAGAGCTGCACTCCACTAACTTTATTTTCACAGAAGAAGTCATTATCACACTGAAGACACTGTCACAGGTTTGAAACTTTTATATTGTGCATTATAGAGTCAGTCATGTATTGTCTGATTTTTTTCAAGGTAAAACTACATTTCAGAAAAAGAAAAGAAACTAGGATTGTCCATTGTAGATGGACAAAATACTTTTATAAAACAGTTACAGACAGACGACGTTTCTCAGAAATGATGCAAGTCCATAAGAGTTTAAAAGAAAAGGAAAAAACAATGCTGTTGCCTGAGTTATGTTTACATTATTACTACTTCTTTCGATAATAATTCTTGAAATTTGCACTGAAATGTTGTTTATTGTGAAAATCATCCCACAGTTCATCAGGTGAGGTGCAGTGTTGGGCAACTTACTTGAAAAATGTAATCAATTGCTCATTATAGTATATTACTCATTGAAAAGGTAATTTCATTACTTAACATTACATTGTATTCCTCAAGAGCAAAAGTAAGTTAAATAAGTAAGTAAGTAGTTTATTTACTTATTTATTTGTTGGTTTATTTACCATGGACAGTGCACATTATTAAACATTTACATTGCTGTAAATGCATCAGAGTTAGCCAAAAGGCTATTTGTCATCTGCAGTGCCCGGACAGATGTTATAAAGTCATCCAAAAAAAGAAATTAAAAGTTGTTGGAATCATTTAGAAGCCTGCACTGCAATAATAAAAAGACAAGAGAATATTAATGTTAAATTAAAACATCATAGAGGACATTATTGTACTACATTACTTGTAACATTACTTTGTCAAAGATAGCTTTAAACTACTCCCTGGTCTCCACAGCACACGTCACTTCTTGAAGCTTACTAACTTTAATGTAATTACTGAGTTTCAAATTGTCACCCCTTACACTACTTGTTAGGTCATATTACTGTTCTGGTTACTCTAAGCGTTAAACTTCATAGTTACTGAATTAAAACTACTCTCAGGACGTAGGTAAAGTAAGAGCACGGGGTCCAACTTGGTCCACTTTAATGTCCACTTCAACAGTAGGACAACTGAATACTGACTACAAACAATACATCACTTCACTGTTTTACATTATAACTCCACCAATCTAAATAATTACCAACACTACAGGCAAGGTGAACAACATCATGTTGCTCCCATGTAAAATAAGGGATAAGATATGAAATACATAGATGTAGTTAGAATTAATGAAAATATGTAAACCATCTCAACGTCTGTTCTTCACAAGCAAACCTTGAGCCAACATTGAGGGTTTTTTTTGTTTGTTTATTTGTTTTTTGCAGCATTTCATTTTCATCAGATATTGAGGAATTTATTGTAAAAAGTCAGGATACACTACAGCAGATGTGCAGCAGCAGAGCGGACTTCACTCTTTGGTTTCTCCTCTGTGCTTCGTTTGTCAGTAAACTCGTCAGGTGCAGTCTTTGTCTGACATGAAGATTTACAGCCCACTACTGATACACATGATTACTACTGGGAATCAGTATGACACTTTACATCAACAAACAAAGTGTAGCAGATGTTACATTAAACATTCAGATTAAAGTAATTAGTGAAATAATAAACATCTCACTTGACAAAAACAAAAACAATCTGAACACTGATGTGCGCTCACACACACTTTTGCAGGTGTGTACATTCACTTAAATACATTTACATACCATAGATGAGTATTTCCACAATTTTGTTGCACTCCCAAACTAGAAGTTAAGACACTAATTAGACTCGCGACTGCACCAACATATTAAACATCTATTATTCAAAAACTTGGCACAGATGTGTCAGTAGTGAGCGGGTGTATAGTTTTGTGTTTTGTGTTTTCATCTGTGTGGTTGTATTAGTAGTGTCTCCCATGATGAAGATGTTTAATATCCTGCAGCCACCTGATACATGATGTAAAAACACAGTATGGAGGGCCATTAGCACTGATGGCTGCACTCTGTCTGAGCAGTCTGAGCCAGTTATCATCTCCACTGAGAGAGAGAGAGTACCAGAGTACAAGCACTCAGACACAAAACCCGTTTGAATTTATACGGAAGTGCAAATCTTCTTTTTATGTCAGTTTCTCTGGAAAATACCCCAAAATACTTTTAAACTCCCTTAACTGGCAGCCCCCCTCCAATCACACACACACTTTTCAAGTTAGGTTTTATGTGCTTTTGTGATTCCTTATAAAGCATAATGCCGGAATAATCTATCAGCAATATCGTATCACATTTATTCACTTAAACACAACTCAAACAGCTTTTGAACATATTCAGAGAAGCCTAAAGAAAAAGACTCTGTGAGCTCCAGGCTCCCTAATATGAGGCAAGCTGAAAGATGGAGATGTGTGGGATGCACATACACACACACAAACACAAACACATGGTTGAGCTACACTGACATGTAGCGGAGCATGTGTGGGATGGTAGCATTCATGACAAAACAACGGCCAAGCAATTGTGTTTTGGTGCTTGTGTGTGTTAGCGTATGTGGGAGGAACAGATGTGTACTGCGCCTGGGGTTTATCACATCCATCTGATATACAATAGACCATATTGTAGGCTTGCATGCACAGAGGATTATTGAATCAACAGGCATCTTCCCATAACGTACCTGCTCAGAAAAATAAACAATTATATTAACAAGCTAACCATATTTTAAAAAAAACCTTCTGCCTTGCTACAAAGGTGGAATATAAATAGAAAAGGTGGAAACAAGAGTAAAGATGGACAGTAAAAGACTTGACTGGAGGACAGGGACAAAAGAGAGAGATCCAGAAAGGAGAAAAAGAAATAAGATAGAGTAGAGTAAAGAGACTAAATGAGCCTTAGCTCCCAGGTGTAATGAGCTTGGCAGGCAGCAGCAGGAGCAGCAGTGTGATTGGACGTCTGTGTGGCGAGGCAGCAGTGGTGGAAAAGGAAAAATCAAATAAGCTGGATGATGACATCGCAGGGGTGCGATGCCACCGCCAGCACTGAGCAGTGTGATGACTGCAGACGTCACCAACACGGAGCCATCACCACATCTCATTCTTTCACTCCCCCCAGAAAGGAGCCCTCGGCAGCAGGAGTGTGTGACTGAATAATGGGAGTGTGAGAAAACAAAGGGGCTGTACCTCATTTAATCTGTTTTCTATCTCTGTCCTTTTTTTGTGGGGCTGCTGCAGAACTGAAATAAATGGGCTTCCACATGAACCAATAATCCTCCAAGGGCTCACATATGTCAGAGGAAAAGCAACTAATTTCTGCAAAGACTCCGCTAGAGTTATTCAAGCTTTTTTTGAGAGGGAGCCCTGAAATTATGACTTTCAACAGGTAATTCTCAGCTGTGAGTAACTGCAACTGCAAAACAACAATGATGCAAAGTGTGGGCATCTTGTGCGTGGGTTTGTCTGATTCTGTGTAGAGAAAGAAAAAGAGACAAAAAGGTTATAAAAGAGTTGAATACGAGATTTGAATTCTCTTTCACCACCACAACTGTTTTTTGACAAAGTATGACACATTAATTGAAATCTATACTGAATACTGAAATCTAAATCGCTTCAGGTTCCAACATTTGTGAGCTTGGTCACTCATTGTCTTCCCACCTGTACACTCACTGACGTTTAGCCAAATGGCTTTGGCATAAAATTGATAGGACTACAACATTGCATTTAGAAAGGAGAAAATGTGCTTTTTTAAATTAAATTAATGGCATAGTTTGACGTTTTGGGAAATATGCTCATCTGCTTTCTAGCCAAGAGTTAGAAGAGAAGATTGATACCACATACCTGTAAGCTAAATACAAAGCTATTGCCAGGAGATGGTTAGTTTAGCTTAGCACAAAGACTGGAAACAGGGGGAAACAGCTAGCCTGGCTCTGTCCAAAGGTAACAAAATAGCCTACACACACATCTATAGCTCATTGATTAACACGTTATATCTGGCTTGCAAGTATACAAATTACAAGTTGAGGTTTTACGGGAGGTTATGTGTCTATTTCTTGGCTGGGAGCAGTGACTTCCTGGGGTCTTCTCAGCTAACTCTCGGCAAGAAAGCCGAGAGTTAGCTGTGAGAATCTTCCAAAGCTCTTGAGCGTTATTGCTCACTGAGAACCGAGATGCCCACTCAAACCATTAAAACCATTGAACCTGCAAGTGTGGTTTCCCCACATATCGGCCAGCCTAATGAATGTGTGTGTATGAACGTCTCAGCATCCTTCCAGTCTCCACATAACCTCCAAGGACACTTGATTAGGGGCTTTGAAAAGAGATTAAAATCCTGTAATTTGAATGGGGAATCCCCGAGGATCGTGTGAGAAGAACGATGACACTCACACACACACACACACACACATATATATATATAACCACACACACAGACACACTGAAGAAAACCTTATTAAACCCCCTCCATGTCTGCTCGGTGTGTGGGTGGTTGTGAGTCCCTCAGGTTGTAAGTGTGTATACAGAAAGATTGTATTTTTATGTGTGGGCATCAGAGCCACTGACGTCTGAAAGCTTTGGGTTATTACAGCACAGAGGGCAGAGTCAAACACACAAACACACACACACACGTACCCAGGAGGCATCGGTCAATGAGAGGAGGAGAGGAATCCACTTACACAGACAGAGACAGAGAGCCCCAGCCTCCGCCACAACCTACCATTAGACAGACCTTCCCTCCATTGTATATGATGAATTCTTTCATTTCCACTGATTAGATTATCCTGCTGCTCTCTCTCTCTCTCTCTCTCTCTCTGTGTGTGTGTGTGTGTGTGTGTGTTATAAGCTGTTGTAAATGGTTAGTTTGCCTATAGGATATACAGTAGAAGGCCTATACTATAAAGACACTATGCCACTATTATTTATTGTACTGATTATAGAATATGTATTAAATGATTTGCTCTGTATTATACAACTTTATACCATGTATTATGTATATGTATGTGTGTAACATGTTACAGTATGTTATATATTATATATTATGTTATATATTAAAACCACATGAATGTCTAAGATGTCAGTTTTTCAGAATCTCAAATAACTTTGTCTTAGTTTATTAATTAAAGCTGAATTACATTTAGACAGTTTTGTCACAGCATCAACATTGTACTATACACACCAGTGGTCTTATGTAACAAAGTACATTTACTCAAGTACGGTACTCAAATACAATTTTGAGGTACTTGTACTTTACTCAAGTATTTCCATTTAATGGCACTTTATAGTTGTACTTTCAGAGGGAAATATCGTACTTTTTGTATAGTAGTTACTTTACAAACTGAGATTTTACATACAAAACACACCATGAGTTTATAAAATATCACAAACTGTAATAGATCAATGTACCCAGCAGTATAAAATAGTTTTAATCAGCTTCATCTCCACCAACAACAAAGTAAAATGCTGCTTACAGTATTACAGACTAATATATTAGATATTAGTATAACAGTCAGTTCATTGTTTGCATTGAGTAGTTTTACATTTAGCTACTTGCATACTTACAGGTAAATAAGATTTTCAATGTAGGAGTTTTACTTGTAATGGAGTATTTTTACAGTGTGGTATTATTTTTACTCAAGTAAAGGATCTGAAGAGTTTTTCCATCACTCTAACCCAAAACCCCCAGCAGAACTCCAACCTGCCAGTGTGCGGTTCAGTTCAGTGACTCACATCTTCTGGGAGGACAAAGCGATGCTATCAAGACACCTGCGGCCAGATTTCCACTGCGCACGGAGCAGACACAGTGTGTGCTGTCCTTTACATTTAATTTGCGCTCTCAATCTGTGCGTACTTAGCGCCTGGCTAACAGGCCATTCAGCGCCGGGGCTCAGCTGAGGAGGCGCAGTTGGTGTGAATTGCTGAAATATTAATCATGATTATTCATGAAATTATAATACAGCTTGTAAACCGTAAGGATATTTATAATGTAGGATTTATTAAACGATCTGCAAAGGAAATGAAAGAGAGGGGATGACATAATAAGACCCACGAAATTATAAAGCTTATGAAAAATCTATAGGAGAGAGACAGAGCTAATGGAGCAGGAGAAGCCGTTCAGCGCAGTGATGATAAAATGCTTATTTATTTTCGGTTAACTACTTCCCTGAGCATTTTGTCCTGCTCATTCTTTTTCTTCTGTATTTGAGATTTATGTAGAATAAATTAAGATGAATTCAAGCCTCTCTTCACTAACACAACTTGCCTTTTTAACACCTGCTGAAGACTCATTCGCACTTATCATATAAAAGGACTGTTGCAACCTTTTGAAAATTACGCACGACTCCAGGCTCAGAAATGAACTTGAAGGAGCTGAAATTTTGAAATTGGTGAAAAACTCCAAACACTTGAAATGGTGAAAAGAAAGCATGGCTCTATTAACTGGCACCTTTGCAGTCCTTTGTATTAGACTTGTCCTCAGAAGTCGCAGTCTATCTGGGCAGTATGTGTTTTGTTCAGTGGATGTTTGATAGAGAAGAAAAGTACAGAAGCTTCAGGCTCTTTAAAGGAGAATTTCAAAAGGATCCTTTAAATTCAGACTCTAGGTGTGCTCTTCTTTGTTGTTGAGATTGATTTATTTGAAATAGCCCGACGAAAAAACAAAAAAATAACAAAGCATCTGACAAAAATCATTCTTAATAGTGTATTTCAGGTGTTGAGCTGTGGGCTTACTGAGACCATTTTCTAGTCTGGGAAAAGGACATATTCATGTGACAATACCCAGAGGTCAAACCAGTCTACAGATAAAGATGAGGGGCTGTAGAGCCATAAATATATTTAATCAATAACATTGACAGTTTGTCCCCACGAGTCATCTTCTGCAAAAGAGCCATGTGGAGCTCAATAGTCGGTTCGATAGATGAGGTTTGTCTAGTAGAAGTATTTTCACTGCGGCGCACTGGAAACATTTTACTGGGTTGGAAGATGCAGTTTTAAAGGGATGTTGGTTGTCTTCAGATTAAATGGATCATTTCATGCGTTTTCATACTATGGTCTGTGTTTTGCCATCGATTGCAACTTAATCAGGCAGACACTTATCAATAATGGGTTAAGTGCTGAGTTTGAGGTTTTAAACAGCAGCAGCGTGTCTCTGTTCGTGGTGCTGACTGAGGTGAAGGCGCTGACCTTGGTGCTGAAGTTTGGGATTTATGACGTGATCTGCGCCATTTCCGTCTCTTTACTGTTATTTCTGGACCATATATGGTTACATTATCTAGTTTATCCTCATAATTAACCTGTCCAGCCTATTGAACCACAGGTAGTTATAACCCTTCTCACAATCGTGGGCATATTGCATTATCTCAGCTGGATATGGGGACTCTCCAAGTGTATGTGTCAATCCAGAATAGATCTTGTAGTTTTTATTATGAGGGTTTAACGACGAGCAAAGAAAAGCAAGCAAGCAAATTTGGGCAGAAAATATAGTCACATCTTTTAAAAAAAAGAGAGGAACTTTGAAAACTAACATTCTCTGTAATGTGCAGGTCAGTTCGGTGAAACTGTGATATGATTATTATTACATTTATCTATTGGGATTCTTCTTAAAAATATTATGTCAGTACATCCACAAACTAGACAAAAGCAAGTATTTGTGCTAAATGATACCAGATGTTGGCATTTGGTGAGCTGACGCTACTGGCATTTCACCTCTGAGGCTGAAACGTGGCGAGCAATGAAAAGTGTTGAATATTGATTCTTTGGCTGCAGAAATGTGATCCTGGGAAACCTGGGTCGCTGCGCTTCCAGTCCGCACGTCACTCTCCTGACATCAGCACACAGCTTAAATACCCGCAGCACCGAGCAGTGTAAACACAACCAGGCACACCTTCATATGGGCGCATCGGGAGCCAAACACTGCTGGAAACTGAACAAAAGAAACACTTCAGTGTAATGCACGTTATGCTCGATCGGAAATAGGATGTTTCAGGATGTAATTTTGCAGTTAATGATGATTTATTTTCACTAGCCCTCTATATTTCCAGAGCAAGTTTTCTAAACTTCACAGAAAGTTCTTGCACTTTAACCCTTGGCAGTGTTTGGGTCTAATAATGATCAACGACACTCTTGCATTTGGAGAACTGGACACGAATGTTTCTGAGCCGCTGCCGCCTCTCTCTCTCAGCCAAAACCACAGTGCGTTCCCTGCACTCCGGCTGGAGTCCAAGTCTCTGGTCACTTCAGCCACGATGTTCGCCGTGGGAGTCCTGGGGAACCTCATCGCCATAGTTGTACTATGTATCTCCAAAAAGGAGCAGAAGGAAACCACATTCTACACTCTGGTTTGCGGGATGGCCATTACGGATCTGTTGGGAACATGCTTCACCAGCCCGGTGGTGATCGCCACATATGTGGCCAGCCGCTGGCCGGGAGGAGCGCTGCTCTGCCACTTCTTCTCCTTCTCCATGCTCTTCTTTGGCTCAGCCGGGATGTCCATCCTGTGCGCCATGGCTGTGGAACGATACTTGGCCATAAACCATGCGTACTTCTACTCCCAGCACATAGACCGGACAATGGCGCGCTTTGCGCTCCTGGTCACCTACCTGGCCAACATTGTGCTGTGCATCATGCCCAGTTTTGGCTTCGGGCAGCACGTCAGGCACTTTCCCGGGACTTGGTGCTTTCTGGACTGGAGGGCGACGGATCCACTCGGAGCCTGCTACTCCTTCTTGTACGGCGGCGTGATGTTGGTGCTGATCGCAGTGACAGTTTTGTGTAATTTGGCGGTGTGCAGGTCGCTGGTGGGGATGAACCAGAGGACAGGAATAGTCAGGACGGAGATGTGTGAGCAGGGAGGATCACGTCGCCGCTTCCCCCGGCTGCCGTCGGTCACCTCAGCGGCGGAGATCCAAATGTTCTGGCTTTTGATCTTCATGACCATCGTTTTCCTGGTCTGCTCCATCCCTTTAGTGGTAAGGACAACAGGCAATTTTATTCCGTCCATTCTGTTCTAATATTTGCGCACAGTGCGTGCCAAACACATTTAGTTATTGGTGTTCATTTTATTTATCAAAACACTTATCTTAGACATTCTCTGTCTGTGTGTTTCTTTGTCACAGGTGCGAATCTTCGTCAACCAGCTTTACGACCCTGCTTATATTTCTGCTGGGGGGAAGCCTGACTACAGGAGCGACCTGTTGGCGATCCGCTTCGCCTCCTTCAACCCTATATTAGACCCCTGGGTGTACATTTTGTGCCGGAAGAACCTGCTGCTAAAGGGCTGCGAGAAGCTGAAGAGGATAGTGACCCGGGTTAAAGACGGTCGTGGTGACAACATTGGCTGGGTGGGAGGTCAACACTCCCCTCCCTCTTTAAACAGCAATGACACCAGTTATGCGTCATTACGCACAGCCAGCTACCGGAACGATGTGGAACACCGGGTGTCCATCAAAAATAAATCCTTTACAGACTTTGCAATGAGGCAAGCGTGGGAGTACGACACCGCCCGGGTCAACTTTCACCCGTTCAGCGTCGAGTCCACCGCGGTCCTCGGATGTGACGAGGAAGTAGCAGCTGACTCCAAACACGAGGCGGCGGCCAAGTCGTCTCCGGGACGCGGCGCAACGCCGCTCCTCTCTGCGCACGTTAGAAGAGTGGACATTGTCACCTGCACGTTCAGCACGCCGAGTTCATGTCAGTCAGCGAAATGCCTTTGATGGACATTTGTTATCTATCAACCTCAGTCTAGAAATGTTTCAAAGTCCAGCAACTGCTTCACCTGCGCTGCAAACTGATACTTTTAACTCAACTGTGAGAGAAACCAACGCTGCCAGCGATAAACTCCATAGTATGAGTTACTTTATCACTCCTGATGGTTTTGAACCACCAAAGAGCCATATCATTTTACATGACTGAAACACTTGAAACAGCACTTAGCAACTAACTGTGACTGAAATCATCTCAACATTAGCACTGGCTCATACAGTTATGATTTAATCTGCTGTAGAGAGGTCTCTAATTTAAATTTTTTTTAATTTTAATCTAGGCTTTTGTTTTAAGGTTAAATGTTCCACTTGAGGATCCAACACAAGTAACACCGTTGGTGATGCAGTATGAAACGTCCAGTTTTACATTTCTAACCAGAATATGTCTCCATTCAGGTGAGGTCCAGAAAAAACAGCTGCATGTTTAATTGTGTGCGCAGTGAACTTGGTGGATACTGAAGGGGCAGGGTATCACTGGAACACTTTTTTGTTCCAGCAAATTTAATTTGACCAATAGCTACAATTGTGGAGTAATCTGATTTGCTCTATAATAAGACTTCTGCTGAAAGTACACAGAGGGGGCATTAGATGAAGTCTGTGGTGACAATTTCCAAACATGGAAATTTGAAGAAAATATACCCCATGGGTACAAATGAAAGGTGTGACATTATAAGAGTTTGATACACGGTATGAATCCATATGTCCCATTCACACTACATGTTTATCCTCTGTGTGTTTTTGTTGTTGTTGTTACACTTTATGTCATACTTTTTTTTAAAAATCTACATGCTGCTAATTTACTCTGTGCCATTGAACAGTGTTGCATGATGCAGGGAAAACTGAATGTAGACCTTTTGAACCTTGTTAAATCTTGTTTTATATTGCACATTTGCATATAATGTTTTGATAACTGCAGTTGTAAACAGCCAACGTGAACACATCACTTTTTTAAAAAAGAAGACAAAAAAATACTGATGCTGTAAGCTGTATGACCTGTAGTGTTTGCTGGATGTGCTTGTGGGTCTGTGCAGAGAAATAAAATGACAGCAAAAACAGCACACTGCTGGATTCTTCCTGTTCTGCTGGTTAAAGAACAATAAAGGATTTTTAGAGCAAACGTTCTCAGTTGAACAGACAGGTGGCAGGCGAGCGACGCTTCTTTCAGTTCAAACTGGGGACAACAGGTTCACATTTTTGGTGTTTATTTTAGACCAGCAGGTGGCTCTACAACATAAAAAGTCCTGTTCAAATAGATCTGGAAAAAGGTATCCGTGTTGATCCTGTACACAGATAAAATCATCATGGAGGTCACTTGGAGAAACCACTAAGTTACTTTCAAGCTGTGTAATCAGTGAATGAACAGTGATAACAAGATGTATATTAAAAAACTTTATTCCCTTGGAGGATAATGCCATACAAAAATAAAGTAAACTTTATATAATAATAATAATAATAATAATAATAATAATAATAATAATAATAACAATAACAACAACAACAACAACAACAACAACAACAACAATAATAATAATAATAATAATGTGACATAGTGGGAGTGTGTAACTGAATGGAAATACCACTTTAAGATGAGACATGTTGAGGTCCTGTAGTATAAATGTTTTACTTGTTTGCTGTACACACATTCCGGACATTGAGACTGACTTTTTGTGGAAAAGCTGAAATCATCACCCAGAATTAACCACAAAACTAGAGATCAGCTGTCAGACTTCATTAAGTATACCACATCATTTCAATGCAGGTCAATCTGTTTCTGATATGTATTATAAGGATTTTTATAAAAGTCCGTTTGAGGAATTGTAAGAGAGAACCCGAGCTTTTAGACAAGTCAGTGTTTTTGTTTTGTAAAATCACTCAACTAATTTCAGAAATGTTTATTGCATCCAAACTAATTCTGCCCAGAATCATCTGTCCAGCCCTGGGTTTATGAGGCGTAGCATAAATGTGAAAATCAGCACCTTTAAAATAAAAAATAAAAAAATGTACGTACTGTATGCCAGCAGAAGTAACTGTCAACATGAAATCTGAATCTTGGCAATAAATAGATATTTATCTACAATACAGAGTTAATAAAAACAGCTCTCATATCAAGCTATAATAAATAAATAATTTATCAGAAATAAATATATTTTACTTTTATACAGTAATACATGAAGATGCATGGCATCCATTTGGCTGAGTTCACCTGAACATAGAAACGATACAATGTAATGCCTGTTTTTATGTGAAAAAAACGATATCGGCTTTGGGAGGAGCTGGTTTCACTTGTTAGTGATGGTGAACATTGTCTGTTTCTTTAATCTGAATCAGAATATAAACACAGCGTCAGTCTTTTAATTGTGTCTTTTCTTTATATCTCGAGCTTCAGCCTTCAGGTTTTGCCCAGATCAAATCAAATCATGTTCACATATAGAGTCTCTTTCGTGTGGAATAACTGGTTTGGAGTATACTGCGTTAGTTACCAGTTATTCAGTTGAAAACAATTCACTCTTTGAAGACGCAACAATAAATCCACACTGTGAATCCCTGATGACCTCGCCCTCAGTCTCTGATTTTGACCTTTGACCTCCATCATCCAGCTGCGCCCAGACCTCTTCCTCCTCAACAGGAAATAAACCACAGGAGGCCAACAAGTGGCCTGCATCCCTTCCTCTGCTGCATGTGTGTTACAGCGCCCCCCTCTGGCTCTTCCCTGTACCCAGGCCTTCCTCACTCTGAGCTCTTGACTCCTCTCTGTTCAGGATGGGTGACACCCCTCCTCATCACCTTCTCCTCCTTCATTCCTTCAGCCCATACACATGCAGCTGGCAGCTGATAAGGACTGGATGGTCCTCCATGTGGTCTGGGCGTCCATGAAGGAAACCGGCTCGTACCGGTCGGGCCGGCAGCAGGGGTGGCTGCTGACCTTGCGGGCGGTGCGCCTGGGCAGCGAGCCGTTGTCCAGCAGCGCCTTCAGTGCCAGGTCGTAGTTTGTTCTTGAAGACTGGCAGGTGCCCACGCAAAACTTGAAGAGTACAATCTCGTCCGAGTCAAACCCCAGGCCCAGGTCCCGAACCTTCATCTCTCTCTTCTCCACACGGCAGTCCCTGCTGCTCTGCTTCGGCTGCCTGTTTTTACCTTTACCCTTTCTATCTCCTTTTCCTGTCTCTTCCTCTTCCTCCTTTTCTTTCTTCTTCCTCTTCTTCTTTTTCTTTGGTGATCCCTTGGGTTGAGGTTCTGAGGGGTCAGAGGAGCGTGGAGAGCGCCCCGCCCAGCGACTACTGGGATGGTCATCCACCTCATCTATCACAAAGGGGTCTAAAATGGAGAGGAAAAAGGAGTGGTAGACAAGAGAGTTACAATGAAACACTTATTGAGGAAATTATGAGTAATAACATGCTACAGCTAGAGTTTCATGTCTTCCTTTTAACTTAAAATGACTTGTCACCCTTTAAATCACATATAAATATATTGTGATGACTGAGACACAAAGCAGATCCCCAGGCTCGCGCCCTCTTTCCACTGTAATACTTTCTGGTGAAGCAGAGGTGCTGTAAATTACACTTTCATAAGAGCTTCAGTACCATATAGAGCATGCCAAGTAGAGTAAGGGTCACTGTCGTCTTCCTGCTCCTCGTCCTCCACCACCTCTGGCAGCGTCACAGGAAGCTCTCGCTCCTCCTGGCCTCCCAGCAGGCCCACAGCGTGGCCCGAGTCTGATCCCACACCAGCAGCACCAGCTTTCACATGAGCTCCTTCCACTAGAGGCAGCAGAGAGAGGAGCACCCACAGCAGCACCTACAGGAGACAGAAGTCATATGTTAGCTGACAAAAGGAAACCTGAGGGATTTGTTTAACTGAATTTCTTGCACGCTAAATGTTTGCATAATTAATGAACAAAACAGTGAATAAAGCCAAGGATTGTTGTCCAAAAAGACAGTTACCACCAGGGCAAAGGAAGTAACTAATTACAAGTAATCTCACTTCTGTAATTGAGTAGCCTTTTGATTAACTAGTACTTTTTTAGCGCTTTATAATATTGTCTTAATATATTGTCTAACATTAGCATTAATTTGGAGTTTCTGTTCACAGAGAAAATGTCAATCCAATATTCACTCTCTCTGTTTTGGTCTCCACCAACTCTTGAGGGGAATATCTGACTCTTTAGCTGCTAAATGCTCCACTATGTTCGATAGCTAGTCTCTAACTGTGTCTGTCTGTTGTTGGGCAGGTAGCGTACCCACTGAACCAAAACTGTAAAGTTGCAGGCTGTAAAACCAAAACAATCAGCTGAAAGATGCTAAAAAGCCATGTATAACTGAGGAGAACTTCAGCCCTAGAGTGATTCATATTTTTCTTCATGTTACACATACTCATTTGATCCATTGTTAATACAGAAATATCGATTAGTGCAGCTTTAAGTAGATTTACAATGATACACTGTACTCAAATACTTCTAAAGAGATAAGAACAGAGTGGTGTACAGTTCTGCTGTTTTCTTTGAGCTCTGAAAAGGCAATCTCATGTCTGTACATATGCTAGAGCGTCATAATTAGCAAACAAGATATAACATGTTAATTATTGAGCTTTACAGGTCTGGCAGCTGTATTTATGTTACCTTTGGACAGAGCCAGGCTAGCTGTTCCCCCCTGTTTTCAGTCTTTATGCTAAGCTAAGCTAAGCTAAGCTAAGCTAAGCACCTGCTGACTCTCGCTTCATATTTAGCATAGACATAAGAGTGATATCTCTCATCTAACTTTCTTTTCTCAAAGAAAAGACGGTCACCACCAGAGGAGTTGGCTGTTTGGTCTTTTGCTCTCATGGTGACCATACTGTATACTTTATAACACAACTAAATTGACAAAGTGCTTTGCAGATATGAAAACAGATTAAGAAAATGAGATAATACTTATAAGAGCATATTAAACACAAGGCTCTTCAAAAGCTCTTCAAAGGAGCTACAGCAGTACTTTGTCTTAAGCCTATTTCATCAAAAGTGATCTCACTTACTCTTCAGTAATACTTAAGTCAAATAACTCTGCTTTCTTTCCGCCCTGGATCAAGCTTTGTCCACTGGCTTATAATTTAGCAGTGAAAGCTTCAGCGCTGACATGGTTTTATGGAAAGCTCAGTTCTGAGCCTTGTGGGGATGGATTTCATTAACAATTTATACCTACACATAACTCATAGTTCTCTGTACAGTGGAAATGAAAAATGATAAGGCTAGGTTATTTGCAGAGATGGTGATTTCATATAAGTGAATGGCAAATATGAAGAGTGAGAGAAAGATAGAGACGGAGGAAGACATGGAGAGCAGAAGAAGTGATAGAAGATGAGATGAAGAAAAAGCAGAAGAAGAGAAAGTTTCAGGTTGCTCTTTTGGCGTTTCTGACAAACCTTGGCCTTTGCTGACATTACTGAAGTAATCTCCTGTCTATCCTTCCTCCGAACCCTCCATCTGGTCCCACCTGGAGAGAAAGAGAAAGAGGGAGAGAGGAATGTGAGAACAAGAACAAGGCTTCACTCTGTCAACTTTCCTCCTCCCAGAACTCCCCTTGAAAAGGGTAACGTAAACTAAAGGCACAACATGCGGGCAATATGATGTCTATACATTCACAATTGTCCAGATACTGTAAAAAAAACAGCCCCGTGGGCCCCTGAGCGAGCCGACATGTCACATAAATCACGTCCTCAATGCTCGAGGACGGCGTGTTTGTTGCTGCTTCAGTAAAAGACCAGTGTTTGCTGCCAGCGAGTGTGGCCAGTGTTGGCTTGTCTGGTTCATACATCCATGCAAACAGCCTCAGTCCGGCAACAAAAGGCAGCATCTGCGATACACTTGTCAAAGGCATTCTTCAGGGTTATTCCTGCGGCAGAGGTACAAGCAGGGGGAACCAGGCATAGCGAGAGCACTTCGCGGAGGTCCCAGACAAAAACCACAGAGATGCAGGACAGGTGATAAGAAGTGTCACCGTCACGGATGCAGATGTTTATATACAGTACGTGCCGTGTGGAGGATTGTGCTGGCTGCGGAGCGCCACACACCCTTAAACATGAAGTCATCAGGTTCTTTCGTGGCCCCCCAAAAGTGAAAGTCAGCGGAGGTCAGAGCATCACGTTCTTCAAAAACGGGAGTAGTACTCAGTGGTAGGAACTTTAAATGTCTCATCTATCTCGCCTCAGTTCTGCAAAAACGGTATTGCTACAGGAAAAGTCAGGGGGCCGCCAAAGTCATCAGGATACATCCTCTGGGGACCATGAACATCTGTACAAAATTTCTAGCAGTCTATCCAATAGTTGTTATAGTTGAGATATTTCAGTCTGGAACAAAGTGGTGGACCGCCTAGCCAGCAGACCGACACTGCCATCCACACAGCTAATCTTCTAGCGTGGCTAAAACTAAAAAAAAAATAATATATATATAATATATACGAGTCATACTCATTCTTGTACTAAACAGACATTGAAATTCATCTTTGTACGGAACAAGAATAAATTCCTCTTCCTCTATGAACAAGAGGAATGATTACAGCGACCAATAACTCTTTTAATGTACTCATGGGCATGTAAATACTGCAGTAAAACCTATCCTGTAATCTCTTGATTATTCTACTATAAATAGTTTAGTCGAGTGGTTCCCAACTGTTTTGGCTGGTGAACCCTTAAAACAAAAGGGTGTTTACTTGAGACCCTTCGTCACCAATTGCACACAGTGTCTCTACCGGCTGTGACCAGTGCAACCAATGAGTGTTTTTTTCCCCCTTTGTTTTCAATACCTTCTAGAGGTCTGTGCAGGTGAAGACAATTTACAAGAAAAAAAAGCAAAGATTAGAGAAAAATCTGAAAAAAGTAACAACGTTTTGTGTAGCAGATTCAAGTTTTTTCTGCATCCCTCGTGACCCCTCATGTGTATCTTGCAGCCCAGGTTGGGCACTGTTGGTTAAGTCTATAAAATGTCAGACAACGTTAAGAAATGCTCATCACAATTTCTCTGAGCCTAAAAGAACATCATCAAATAGCTTGTTTTGTCCAACTATAAGTCCAAAACCCCAAAATATGTGTGAGGTTGAGACTGAAAGTTCATCTTTGATCTTGGAAACAGCAGCTAAAGCAACATCATCACACGGTCCGTTAATAGCTGTTCTGGAGCTTTTGATCATATTACATGACCCTCCTCATCAGCTGGAACCAGCAAATGTGTGGCATTTTTGACTGATTACTGATAACTGACTCAAATGATTACCACAATTACTGTTGATTAAATTTCAATGAATTGATTCATTGTGTTTAAAGAGTTGTGGGGCTCCTGACCACTGGGAGGAGCCTCGGGTCTTCAGACCAGGGATTTCTCACTGTTTTGAGGTCAAGGTTAAATACTGTAGGTAATCATACTTTTGTTGTTGCTGTGGAGCAGCCTCCCGCAAAGTCTCAGAGAAGCCAAGTCAGTGCACATCTTTAAAAAGCATGTTAAATTCCACTTTCCTTTGGCTTCTTTTAAAATTTTTGTGGTTTATACGCCCTGTCATCTCTGCCTCTTTTTATTCCCAGTTTCACTTTTCTTCCTCTTGTAAAGTACTTTGTACCTTCTGTTTTGACAAATAAAGTTAGCCTGCTTGCTTGCTAATCAACTCATCAACTCAACACTAATGTCTGACCTGTTTCAATCTGACTTAAACAACTTTTTGAAACAACTTTCCGCCCACAGATACCTCCAACATTTTTGAAACCACATCTGTCATCCCTCAGATGCTTTGTATAACCTTGGCACTGAACTACAGCAACACTGTACGCCCATAGTAATGTATTCAAGTGTGTACTGTTCATGTATTTGTAGATCTCACAGATATGTAGAGTACCATGTTTATTTAACAGTCAAAAACAATCCCAGCAGTTCTGTCTGCGCAGTGAGATGGAAGACTGACAAAAGGTTACAGATCACAGGTCACGATAAGACCTGTTGATGCTTTTATGCAGCCCTGCATGTTCCAGCTGTAGCGATCCAGTCGAGGGAAAGCAAAGTTACAGACACTGAGAGGCGGGAGAGGGAACAAGAGACAAACTGAGCATAATTCAGCCATACAGACAGTGTACACGCCACCACTGCAACCTAAAACCAAACTGTTCTGACTCCTTATCCCTCCGTCTCTGAGCTGATTTAAAACCTTACAGCAGTGCGAGGCGGGACGGGGGGCTGCAGATCCTTGCTCGTTCTCAGGAGAGGTGCCATTCTGAGTCCCTAACGCCACAGCTGGGAGTGTTTAGCCCCTTTTAGATCAGCGAGCTGGGAGTCTACGCGGGCCTGTCTGCTGGTTCATTTCACCCCGGCACTCTGGAGCTGTTTACAGCCCCACGCCTCCAGCCTTTTTCGGGGATGAGGTGGGTGGGGGAGTCGAGGGGTGGAGAAAGGAAGAAGAGAAGGAGCGGGACACTGGTCCTTGAAGAGCTCCAGACTGACACAAGCCTACTGATGGTGTGTGTGCACAGTTTCAGACCCAACAGCGTGCATGCGTATGGGTTTTTATGTGTGTTTAGAAAGCCGAGCATGTGTTTCTTCCTTGTTTGGCTGATTAAAGCCTTTGGTTTGTCCATCAGGCTGGATGTCTGCAGCAGGGAGAGCGGAGTTCTTGTCACCTTCCATTTGCATTGTTGGTCCTCTGCGCTCCAGTTGTTGTTCACAGTTAGTTAAGTGGGTAAGCCCTCCTGAAGCAAGTACAACCCATAAAGTCAGAGCCAGCTACTATTTCCAGAGCTTATTCTGCTGTTCTGAACTGCAATTACAAATACTGTTTAAGAGCTTGGAGAGGATGGATGTGGATTTTGTTTTGGGGATATTTATGAGGTAAAAGAACCGAGTATCAGTTTTAAAACGCAGGCCAGAGCAAAAGTAACATCAGTTCACTGCCTATCATGTGCACCGAGCAGCCGTATGCACTATAAAGCAGGGATATAGAGGGAGTTTTTATGCAGCGCTGCCAGCATTTGGACCTTCATCTTACAACCTCATCTGATATCAACCTTATGGCTATACTGCTCTAAAGCCAAACACACAGTAATATTTGGTCAAAACTTAGTTAAGAGCAGAATCAGATTTTTTCCAATCTGGTTTACTATATAAAATGTTCAGTATGTTGCCATAGAAATTAGTGAATTTTGCAGGGGAAAAACAGCATGTAAAATTACAAGAAATAGAAAACAGAGGTAAAAACGAAACTGCAGTGACTGCACTCCCGCTAGATAAGGCTAGCTGGTGAGACAGCCTTATCTAAAGCTAATTTACCCACATTTTCCTGTTTTTTGTTATTCAAAAATAATGTTTGATGCACCAACATCTTGGTAATTTAGTTTTTTAATACCACATATAATCTAATAATAACAGAGAAAAGAAAAGAAAGGAAAGACAAAAAAAGAAAAATACTATAAACTAGTCCTGCTGAAAGCTAACTAGCTTAACTTAGCAGAGGTCTCTGCAGCCTCTAACTCCAGGGGGACTCCCATGATTTGATGTGGTTAAGCCACCTTTAAATCCCACGTTTAAATTTATTTCATTTAAGATTCATTTATTAAACTAGCTCATTAGTTCAGCAAAACTGAAGAAGGAACGAGAACAGATTTTCCTCACGCCTTTTAGATTGTCCAAACATAGATCTACAAGTTTTATGTAAAGTCTGTCATAATGATTAATAATCAGCCTTAAAGGCATAAAATTAAGGTTTTACAATTTACACTATATATCTGTTACATATTTGGCTAAGAGCCTTCAAACTCCAAACCCTTTTTCTCAGCTTCACTGCTCTCTATTATTTATATACAGTATATAATTCCACATATATTTCTTTCAAAGATGTGATTGAGACTTTTATTAATACTGATATTTTCTACAGAGACACATCTTTGCCAAGAAAAGAAGCAGGGCGACATAACATAAATGTGTTTCTGATTACTGATCTTGGTGCCTACTGTATACTATTACACCCTCAGACCTGCTTTGCCCACAGAGCCGCCATAAACCTCTCACCTTGTAAAAAAAAAAAA
>NTHP01000172.1:65680-77511 GCA_003416845.1 Oplegnathus fasciatus | reverse complement strand
TAAGTATGAAAGTTCAGTGACGCATCACGTAGTTTCTTTGACATCTTTGAGTGGACAGATCCTGACTAATAGCACACTTTGGGATGGAAAGTACCATGAACTGAAGCTGTGAGTGTGCCAGAGCTCAGAGTCTGTGGAAACACTAAAAAGCATCAGCTGTCAGTTAGTTCACGAAGCTGAAGCAATCAACACAGCTTCATCTGAAACTGAAAAGAAATGTGCTTGACTTTCAGCACGTCAAAACACCTGAAGCTTAGAAGACTTGATATGCCCCTGATCCCCCTCAGAGGCACTGGAGAGGAGGGAAATGGACGCAGCTGTGTGTGTGTGTGTGTGTGTGTGTGTGTGTGTGTGTGTGTGTNCACACACACACACACACACACACACACACACACACACACACAGTATCACAGTCACTTTGATTTATATTTTTCCATAATTCAGAGTCACCTTCTAGCACCTTGTAAATACTTCAGACTATAAATCATAAAACCTCACTTCGTAAAACACTGAGAACAAACACCTCCACCGTCCTCCTCCCAGACTGCATTTCGCCAACTCTCCCAATAAACACTAAATTAAGTCCAGCACTGAATCCGGGTCACAGTGACCCCCGAGAGTCAGAGGAGCCAAAAACAGCTGGCAGGTGCGTGCAGGGAGGTTTGGAGCTCAGCAAAGAGCCACCGATGTGAAAAGAAATCAAACATCAAACAGCCATTTCAGTGTTGTCACAGCAAACATAAAGATAAGAGCGCGAGCGCTTTCACAGCAACATTACGCATAAAGATATCCAATAATATTCTTCCAACTAACCATGGCATTGTCTTAAATCCCAATATACACAACTTCATAGAATCTGAATAGCGCCTTACCAGCTGTCCTGTGCGCATTCTGCTCCAAGTGCGCACCGGAGAGGACAGGAGAGCCGCTTCTTCCACGCTGGGCGCAGCTCATGTTTTCGGCTATCCATACGCTGCGATGTGTCATGTTTTACACCTTATTGTCACGGCTTGCAAGTGTTCAGAGCAGGCTGTCTCCACTGAGGCTGAAGCAAACATGAAGAATCCATCTAAAGCGGTTCTGCTTCAACGCGAGAGGCGCCTCCTCCTCGTTTTTTACGCGGCCAAAATCCCTTTTTCCCTGACCGGTCTCCTGCCACGGCTTCTTGCTGAGTCTCAGCACCCTGGACAAGAACAGAGAGGGTGGGTAGTGAATACAGACTGTTAACCTGCGAGCTGAAGTCATGTTATCCCACAAATTCCTCAAGTTTTACAATGGGTCTTAAAGTTTCACTGAAATCGTTTCTCACTTTTTATCACAATTTTTAACAGATTTCACGAATCAAATGTTTTATGAACACTGTGTGAAATGAATTTTTTTTTCTTGTCTTGTTTCAACACACTTGTTTCTAGAAAAATCCTGAAAAACTACTGGAAATAAATGAAGTTATCTCAGACGTATTTTCAGTTTTGAAAGAAATGTGTATTTTAAGAAAGAATACGAGACCAGACAACTTGTTAAGATGGATATGTTGCAGACGGAAAGCTATCCAGGTCAGGGAAAAAAACATTACAGCTGACTGGTGCATGCAGAGCAAAGCCTATATAAAATCTAATTAGGTAGAAGTTTGTTTGCGGTGGCATAAACACTCCAACACGGTGGACGAGAGAGAAGGACAGACAAACAGTTAGACAAGTAAAAATTTTTGTCCTCAATTAGGTGCTCGTGCTGTCTCTCCGCTGACTCACGTCCAATCATCGTTTAATGAAATGAAGCCAGTTTTTCAGGCATGACTCCCCTCTCCTTACCTCCAGTAACCTGTTCAGTCTTGCCTCCAAACAGCTTGTATGGTTAATGAGTAAATAACTCCGCGGGAAATGTTCCCTTTCTCAGAACATGTTCTGCGTCTCTTTAAAATGAAGTCAAGGTCGGTGCAGTATCAAAACGTCCAAGGTGAGACTCTGCGCGGTCCCATAATTTAGGATCGAATCACAGGAAAGTCTTCGTTTTCTTCTTCTTGTACGTGTCAGCTGGTATGAAGCGGATTTGAATGTGAAGTTCAAACTGAAAAAACGCGGCTCTGTCGCTCAAAATATCTTTCTTAAATATAAAAAGTCCATGCGTCACGCCTTTACGCAGCTACTGTCCGCGTCTCCAAGGAAGCGCTTCTCTTTAAAAAAAAAAACACCACTCTTACTTTGGACTCAGGTATCCAGTTATCAGAGACTGTGCCGCTCCGGTGTCTTCTCAGGAGTCTACTACACAGCTACTAAACAATGTCTACAAAGCCTCGCAGGACTGGAGGCTATGCGTAAAAACAGCGCGCCGCTCCGCCTGTCAGAGACTTTGTGAAATCGGAGCGCGGTGGCCGCTGTGCAAAGTGCTCTGATTTTTCTTCCCCATCCACAAGCTCAGATGTCTTTTTGTTCCTGCGCTGGGAGGAGGGAGGGACGGAGGCGAGTGATTGTCATACAGGACGGCCATGGAGTGTTCCAGTGGAAGAATCCAGCGTGACATCTGTCCTTCAGTGTTTACACTCCCAGACTCATAAATGTCCAGTGCTTCACTATATTCCACTTGTAGGCACACACACACACACACACAGAGAGAGAGACAGTACAAGCATTGATAGACGCATATGCATGGACGGATTATGAGACAGTGGGCCCCTGGGCATAGACATGTAGAAGGCCCCCCACCCCTCCTACATAGGAACAAGACACCCTGACTGAAAGACACAAAGAGACACAAAACGATTACAAAAGATGCAACATGTTTCTTTGTACTCAATTTGTGTCTCTTTGTAGTCGTCTTTCGTGTCTTTATGGTCATTTTTGCATCTCTTTGTAGTTGATTTTTATCTTTTTATGATTGTTTAGTCTCTTTGTAATCATTTGGGTCACTTTGTGGTCATCTTGTGTCTCTTTGTGGTTGGTATGTGTCTATTTGTAGTTGATTTGCGTCTCTTTGTAGTCGTTTTGCGTCTCTTTATGGTTATTTGATTGACACAGTCACTTCAAACAGAGGCTCTGGCCCAGGGGCCCCCTGACCGCTTGCACACCTGAACCTGTGCCCAGTAGGCCCGTTAAGAAATCCTTCCATGTGCACATGCATGATTGACTGCATGCACCTGTAGGCCTTCATTCTGTACACACTCTCACTCATGTGTGTTTGTCACCCTGCTTCATATGTTTGCCCAGTCAGTCCTGCCCTGGCCTCTCCACCAGACTGTGTCACCTGCTGTCAAGCCTGGAGGATGGGCAAAGTGAGTACGGTAAGTCAAGGAGCTGGGACTCCTCAAACAAACCACAGACCCCTACTCACTGCACCACAAACCACGCACCTCCCACCGGCGGAGCTCCCGGCCCCTCTCCCCCCTCCACCTTGTAGGTTTGTCCCGTTTTGTCCTGCCACCCCACTCCACCCACTCACCCTCAGACGCACGGAAAGGCCCTCCAGCTGAGGCACTCCCTGCAGGACAAACACTGAGGCCCGCCGAGCACAAAGGCTGGGTAAACAGCTCCTTAGCTTTCCTCTCTGGGCCCACTCTCCGCGCCGGGGCAGAGACAAATGCAGGGAGGATCCCTGGTCTCTGCCAGGGTGCTATTAATAGTAGCATCCAACAAGGCAACAATGTACACAGCTGAGGTGCATGACATGCAGGAATGTACCGTCAGATAAAAAGGATGAGCTCAGTAACAACAGGAGGGAAGAGAGACCTGCTAGGATCATAAAAATCTATTATTTGAGACTTGTTGAGATGAGTGAAAGATGAAAAAATTATTTTATAAAATTTTATTTCCTTAATATTACCCAAACAAGCCTATTTTAATCCTTAAACACACATTACCACATATATCAAAGTGATTTGACAGCCAAATAACTCCGGTCTTCCTCTTGAAAAGATCAGATAATAACCTCCAGAGTGAAAGATGTCCTCAATAAAATGAATCACTGTGTAAACTTAAATCAGCAGGCGGGTGGCAGAGTTTCAGCAGAGGGCACCACACTGCAACCAGGGCCACAAATTTAACAAGTGCTTTTCAGAAGTGTGTCTACATCATCCATCACTGTGAGCAAAGGCGATGAACTTGTTTGGCATTGTGAGAGGGATTTGCAGCATGACACTGTTTGTACACCCACAGTTAAACCCCATGCAAGCACAACACACATATATCTTCAGACACACACACACACACACACACACACACACACACACACACACATAGAGGTCTAGTCTCTGGCGAGCTGGTGGAACATGATGGCTGTTGTGGAATTTTTCATTTCTTTGTAAGAATATAAAACTATATTTATGAGGAGAATATTTTTTAACAAGATTTTTTGATTTTTATCATTTGTTTGTGTCTCTGTATTCTCCAGAAAGTGGCGGCACTCTTGGGGATGTGCACAGCTGTTTCCAAGGATACAAGGTGCTCGTTTGGGCCTTTGGAGCAGTTGAGTCCATCCAAGTTCAAGATCGGATGGGGGAGAGGGTGGGTGGCTTGGATTTTGGGTGGTGATGCTGAAGAGAGAAGGGAGAGGCAGAAAGGAAAAAGGAGAGTGACTGTTCCAGATGTGAAGGACAGTTAAAGGGTATTTTAAATTCCCTCCAAGGTTTCTCTGGTTTCTTCTGGAGGCACTGCCCTCACTGCCTGTCTTTTCTCTCCCTCTTTCTGTGCTCTCTCCATCCAAATGTGCCTTTCTTTCTTGGGCCTGTGCCAGCTTTAAAAGTTTGTTTTCACATTTCAAGTGGGAGCTCCCCTCATGCAGCACACTGTCCGAAGCCCTCAGGCCAGATCTGTGGGACAAAGTCATGCTGTAGCTGGAAGAGCAAAACAGTGAGCTCCATAACAACGTGTTTCCACATTAGCTCAAACAAGTGAATGCAGCACAGATAAATCCGCAGTGATTTACATTTCATCAGAGCATTTCAAAGCTGCGTTCCTGCAGGCGTCCTCCAGATTTGTTGTATCATTGTTCATACAAACAAATCATAAAGCAAAGCGTCAGCATATGGCTTGATTAGAGGCGTTATTATGTGGATGGATGGAGGGTGAGCGGAGTACACAACATGGGAACTACAACTGTGTGCACTGGTGAAACTTCAGTGTGTCACTCTGGCCTCAGTCTTATCACAAGGAAGTACAGTTGAAATGATAAGTTGAATAATCAAATTTTGATAATCAATTAATCATTTAAGTAATTTATTAAGCAACGAGACTAAGAGTCTACAGCTGCAGCAGCTCTGTGAGGCTGTCCTTAATCACAGAGGTGCTTTGAGCCAAATGCTAACGTCAGCATGCTAACATGCTCATAATGACAATGCTACCGTGTTGTTTAGCAGGTATAATGTTTATTATGTTCACCGTATTAGTTTAATGTGATAGCATGCTAACATTTGCTAGTTAAGACAGAACACAAAGTACAGCTGAGGCTGATGGGAATGTCATCAATTATTTAGTCACAAAGTATTGGACCAGTTAAAAGTTTGACCTGATGGTGGCGCTATATGAAAAGTGAAGGTTATCACAACTCATCCAGAGGGGAACATGGATGTCTGAACCAAATTTCATGGCAATCCATTCAAGAGTTGTCAAGACAATTCACTCCAAACCACAAATGTGAACCTCGTGGTGGTGCAACAGTAAAACTCAGGGTCATCAGGATTCCTCCTCTGGGGACCATGAATGTCTGTACAGAATTTACTGGCAATCCATCTGATATTTGTTAAGATATTTCAGTTTGGACCAAAGCCGTGGACCGACTGACAGACAGTCCTTTAGCATTCACTGGCTCCAGCTTCTGCAATGTGAGGACTTGCTGCTTTTCGCTGTTTAAATTGAATATTTTTGGTTGAGAGTCAAAGTTCATTCTGGATCTTGGAAACAGCAGTTAACAAAATAACTTCACCAAAGGGTCAGTTCAGGAGCCGTTCTGGAGCTTTCGGTCATATCACACGATCTTCATCAGGTAATGGACTTTGCCCAGTTGTCATGGACATCTAGATGTTCAAATTTCAATTTCCTTGGAAACAGCTGTTGACAAAATAATCTCACCACAAGGTCCATTTAGTGGCAAACTCCATCTGCTGATAAAGATCATGTGACATGATCAGAAAGCTCCAGAAGAGCTACTACCAAGGTCAAATTCCTAAAATCTTAATTTGTATGCATGGACGAGAAGTCCTCAAAGTTCTCAGAAAAAAATGAAAATCTGATTGTTTATAATTTCATGACAATGGGGCAAACTCCATCTGCTGATGAAGATCATGTGATATGACTGAAAGCTCCGGAACAGCTACTAAACCCTGAGGTGATATTATTTTGTCAACCCAACATATTTGGGTTTTGGTTGTACTACTGGTTTAGACAAATCTGAGGCAATCTGAAGATGTTACTTTGGTTTCTGGGAGTTTTCTGACATTTTTAGACTTAAACGATTGATTGATTATTACGATTAATTAGAAGAATAACTGACAGATCAATCTATAATGAATATAATAATTAGTTGCAGGCATTGCTGTCAGCTGGCTACAAAGAAAGATTGTATTTGCATGAATGAACACAATACTGTCAGAGCCACTCAGAACAGCAACTATGATGACATTTATTTTTCTATGCCAAAGTTGTATAAAAATGTATTTGTACTTTCCCCTCCTCCTACTTCATCCTAAAGGCCACGTAGCTGACTGAGTACAGTGTTTTCTGCCTTACAGATGTTTCTGACTTGCTTCTTGCCTCTGAGCACTTGTTTGTGCGTCCTGTTTCCATCACAGCAGGGCAGACAAAAAATCAGAAACACTGAAAACAAGGTCTTGCCATCTTTTAACAATTCAATGTCACTTTTGAAATGTTTGGATTCATTCTGAAACTATATTTGTTGATATTCACTAGAAATGATCATGGCGCACTACGAGTTCAGAGGCTGACAGGACAGAAGAAACAGTGATAGAGGCACATGACAGCCCTGTAGGTGTGTCACATCCAGAGACAAAGGTAGACTGACAGAATGTGGGACGCACTGTAAAGAAGGGAATGTTGTTTTCCCTCATCTCAGCTGACCCGACATTAAGTAAACAGAGGGGAAAAAATGGGTGTCTGAATGGGTGTTTTCTCTCCCCATTCCAACTCTTTTTACGAGGAGTTTAAATTTCAGGCCCGGGTCGTGGCCCCTCCGTTCCAATCCTACTGAGAAGAGGTGGGGCGGGGAACCTGTCGCAGAGAATAAAAGGCCCGTCGGCTGAAGAGGTGCAGGCGTGCTCATACCCCTGTCTGCCGGACGAACAGGAACGACCGCCTCCAGCCGGCCGGCCAGCCAGCTGCCTCGGGGAGCTCCCAGGTGGCAAATATCCTCCTGCTGAGGGGAGGGAGAGCTCGATCCCACCCTGTGGAGGTCAGGAAATCTGTCGAGTCAGAGTAGCCAGAGCGAGGTGGTTTTAGTGACCAGTGAGGCGTGACCTGTGGGGGCCAAAAGTTTCTGGCACCCCATTAACAGCAGGATGGGACGGTCCAGCGGCGCTTTAAGGGCCCTCAGCGTCTTGTCCTCTTTCACCTCACACCAATACTGACTTACAGCAGCCACAGCTGGACGGGCCTGCTCTCACCCGTTCTCAGCAACGCTCCTCTGGTTTATGGTGATGTTGCGGTGTGTGAAAGTGAGTGAGAGTTTCACGGCTGCAGCTGAACAGCCTGTGTGTTTATTGTGTGTGTGTGTGTGTGTGTGTGTGTGCAACAGGTCTTGAATGGGTCCCTCGTGGCTGCAGCAATGAAACGAGATCTGCCTCAGAGTCGAGCAGGTGAAGAGAAAGAAATACGTGGCAGAGAGATGGGAACAGACAGCGAAATAGAAAGACTGGGGGAAGGAGAGGAGAGGAGTGGACGAGGGGACTTTGGGAGAACAGTGAGAGTCAGAGAGGGACGCAGAGTGGGACAGACATAAACACACCAGAGAAGAGGAGAGTACATTAGGGAGGAAATCCGGTGAATGGAGGATTGAAAAATGATTTCCTCTGGCTCTGCAGGTAGGAGATACAGAGCACAGAGCAGGGGAGGAAATCCCCTTCTCCACGCTCCTCCGCTCCATCCCTCCTTCATCTGTACTGTGAGCTTCCTGCAGTTTGTAACCTCTGAAACAGACTAAGTGACACACAGACAGTATAATACCTGGCGTATGCTGCATAATACGAGGTCCCCTCAAATATAAGCACGCTAGACTGTGGCACTGAAGGCCACACTGTGCTTTGAAAAGCCATCTGCAAAGACGTTCAGGCCACCCGCCGTCACATTTTGACAAAGTACTGTACGTCTGTTGAGATAAAACAGAAAGTAGACTAAATACATCAAAAATATTTACTATATATACTGAAAATTCACAGTGTACAGAAATATGTATATACAAAAAGACAAATACAAAACAAAAAAAAACACTGTTGAGCTGTTTGGGAAAAATATATCCAGTTGCTCCACAGAAGCAGTCAAAAGATGCAAACAACATGCACAGGCAAATATCCATTACAAACTTATTTATTGGGTTGCAGAAAGCCATTTAGAACTGTATATAAAAAGAAACAGTTACACTTTTAATCACTTTGACTTCCCACTGATGATGATGACATGTTAAAAAAAAAAAATTTAAAAAAATCAAGGTTTATAAATATGATGAGGGATGTCAGCGAATACATTCGGCTTTAATATGAACAGAAGAGGCGATTTGGGTCCAATCCATTTGAACTCCTCCAGCATTTGTAAAAAATTAAAAACCTAGAAGAAAAAAGACAAAAAGGGTTCACTCCAACTAAGGATCTGCTTAGTCTCAAAGCTTTAAAGACCATACTGGTGGTTTGGCGTGTTTTATTTTAGCCTGCTTGCACATATTTCACATTATTAATGACCATTTTCCAAAACATACAATGAGATTTTAGATTGATTTTCTGCCTCCCGAGCAGCCACTGGTTTCAATGATTTCAGTACGCTATGACAATCTTCCTTCAGCACAATCTAACCAGTTTGTTAAACATAAGCTATGACGGTCTCATTATAATGATATGATCCTGCAGCAGGGACCACTTTCAAACTCTCCTTGCTGGTGCATTCAAGGATGTTCCAACATTCAAGCACTAAAGAGGAGCTCCAGTGATTTAGCACTGCACTTCCATAAAGTTGGGGGTCTAAAGAGACAGATAAAAAAAATTATTAAAATCGTAGCAGCAGAGAGCAAGGTATCCTGACTTTTAGTCCCTAGTTTGGGTCAAGCTCCTAAGACTTTAAAAAGCTCCTCCAGAGCCACAGAAGACATTACACAACTGTTTTCACTGAAAACTGCGCGTGATGAGTTAACTTCATGTGTAAAATCAGTGAAGTGCCCCTTTAATGATGGTAGCTGCCAAAAACCAGAGAATTGATGAGCAATGTTGCACATTTAAAATACACTTGTGAATATGTAGTTTATGGGCTAAAACATGCAAAACCACCAGTATGAGGCTTCAAGTCTTCCTGGACTGTATATAATGTATATACAGCACAGATATGAAATGGACTGGTCCCAAACCACAGACACGAGGAGCGACCTGTCCAGACCTGGAGCTGATCTTACATAGCGGATCAGCTGCCGTTAACTTTCCCGCGTCAAACTCCTCGCTACAGTTTCCATGCGATGAGGTGTAAGGCACTGAGAGCGCCTCATGATAGTGCAATGGTCAGCTGTTCCCAGTACCTTTGCTCTCAAAACAAAGACGTCCCAAATAGGGCCCGATTTCCAAAAAGTGATCCATTCCTTCGAAACCCAGTGGAACCGCTCTGAAGAGACTGGGTAGGACATGCTACTGCGCGATCCCAGCAGTGTTTGTGAAAACTAATCAAGAAAAGCAACACGTGATGGAGCAATGTAACAGATGCAACGAGAGCGGCTTACCGACTGAGAGTAATGGAAGTGACCCTGTGTGTGTACAATGTACAGTAAATATGCACTTCCAAAGAAGAAGTAGAAACAGAAATTAGTTAAAAACATCTTTGAATTGTCGTTTGACAAAGAAAGAAAAAACTGTAACTCAACAAAACCCTGCTTTGGTAAAGCAGTATTTAAATGCACCATCACTATATAAAGCTGATTATCGCATTCATTTGATAAAAACAAAACAAAACAATGTGTCAAAATGTCACATCTGTTCATTATGAGGGGGGAAGCAGAGGGAGAAGCGAAAAGTTTGATTGTGTGATACAGAACACTTGTATGTTAATGCAGTGTTGAAATAATTAAAAACATGTGGCAAAAACGTCATCTGCAAAGTGCAAAGGCCTGATCAGAACATGTGATGTTGTTTTGTAATTGTCATGTAATTATCACCTAAAAGAAATATGTGTCCATTGTCACAAAAGAGCACATGTACTGTGCTAACACAAGATGCATAAAGCACAGAAATAAAGGGCTGCTGACTGACAACATTTAACACTGAGCCCATTCAAAACAGATTCATCAATGGATTCAATCACAACACTGCTTCTGCCACAAACTTAAACGATGATGCAGTCTCTCAGGAAGCACATGGTGGTGAATTCGAAAGAAACACAAATTCAAACTTTTGTGTTTTCTCAGAACAAAAAACAACAGAAAGCAGGCCTGCCTGTAACCAATAACGCTGGGACCTTGTAACAAAATAAATAATTAAAATGAACCTAAAAACAAATATATATATATATATTTATATTCTACAATCCAAGATTTCGCCATTTACTGAAGAACAAGAAGATGTGCAGCAACGGGAGGTTGGAAAAGGGATCCGACGTACAGAATCTGCCCTCGTCGACCGGGGCAGGACGCGTTACTGTACTGTACGCTGCAGCCCTGAGGCTTACAGCTGATGAAGTGATGAAGACAGTACCGTGACATGAATGCACAGAGAGGAAGAAGGATTTACAAAGAGACACAGAGGTGGAAGAGAGAGATGCAGTGTCCGAATTTTACTTTTGGGCTCACCTGCCAAAAAAGTATTATGATAAAAATAATTTAGACCAAAATAATTAGTAAGTTTTCAATGCTATTTAGTGTAGAGAATCTTATTTAGCTAAAATCATAAAAACAAACAGATTTAAAGTTTTAATTGAAAACTTACAAACACTTTTAAATAAAGTCTCTGTATTAATCTTAATTTCTTTCTTTCCGGTGACCTCTCTGGTGACTGACCATCCAGACACCAGAAGAACACACACAACCGTGTAGAGTCAGCTTAACAAGCAGAGAGGACGCGGTTTATAGAGTCACTAATATAATTCCCTTACAGACAAAGACTTTACAGAGCAAGCTACAAAAACTCAAGTCTGTATATTACTAAAACACTTGAAGGTTAGCGTCTCAAAGTGATACCAGTGTTCTCGCTGATTTATCTACTGTCATGTGGCTTGGCAAGTGTTAATTTTGGACCCTTGACAGACGGTAAAAAAGTGAATGAATGAATGGACAAATGTCAGGTGGGGGATGGGGGGGCTGCTGCAGCTTGTTAAAAAGCACAGTAAAAATCTTTGATATTTACACTGAGTAAAGTGAATACATTCAGGCAGCAAAAGGAGAGGACGCCCTCTCCCCTGTACGAGGTACGTTTGGCACTGCTAATACTCAACCCATCCCCGCACGCGCTCTGTTACAGTCCTCTGTTCGTTCACTTCTGTCCCTTCATCAACTTATCTGTATGTCAACGTGTCACCTCTGCTCGTTATTCATTCATGTGATACTCGGGGGGGTTGAAGTGGTAAACGTTGAAGCGTGGGGCCAGCAGAGCTTTCCTGCAACTGTCTCTCGATAAGACAGGAACCAGGCAGATCTAGTCCTCCCCATGTCCC
>NTHP01000172.1:52070-64325 GCA_003416845.1 Oplegnathus fasciatus | reverse complement strand
AGCCCTGCTTCAATCAGCAGGAGTCTTTGGTTCAGAAGGCACATGTGTGCATCTCTCCACAGAAACCTTTTTTTTTTAAGTCATCTCCTTTGATATGAAAACCCAGACAGTGTGCAGGCCACCCGGATTCTAAGGGTTCTTTCTCCCAGAGTCAATCCGTTTCCCCGCTTCCTGTTTTGTAGTCCTTTGGAAGAGGCCGAAGGAGACTGTGGGTGGGTGTAAACTCAGATACCGTTGGTCAGGTCTGTGATGACGTTGGCCTTCACCAGCTTGCGGAGGAACTCCTTCTCCTTGGATATGTTATGTGTCCATGACTGTGGGAGAATCAGAAGAAAAAAATCATTCAGAGTGATACAGAAAATAAGCCATGATCATTGTGAGAGCATTGAAAGAGCATTGACACATGCACTGAAACCTTTAGGTTAGTTTAAGGTTTTCATATTCCCAGTGTCTGTTTGTGTGGGTGTTCATGTGTAAAGCCACACTGGGTCAGTTTTCCTCCCTGCTGTGCTATGAGGATTCAGTCCAGTGGGCCGACATGTAACCAGAGCCGGTGGTTCCTGTGTGGTGCTTTGGGATGCAGAGGACTAAGGAGCAGCCAGAGAGCAGATGAAGGAGGCAAAGGGTGGAGGAAGAAACGCACAGGAGGGAATAGGAGGAAGAGAAAAGAGTGGAGGGCTACAGGAGGTTGGGCCCTGCAGCTGCCTCTGGTTCAAGACTCTCCTACGGGCTCTAGGCCTGTCTGGGTCGGACCTCCTACCACTACGTGATGGGTCGCAGCAGGACCACGAGGAACAATGAGCTACAGTTTTATTGGAAAGTAACGTAAGAAACAGGGCTGTAATATTTTTAGGTCCAACTGAAATCCATCTTTGCAGTCAACAATCATGTTAAAAGTAATCTTTAAATGTATTATTGAAATTAGAGACACATCCCAATATAGCCTTCAAGCCTCTGGGATGGCAAGCTGGTGTCTGATTGACAGCTGAGAGTGGGCCGTAAAACCAAAACAATAAGTTAAGTCTGTAAAGCTGATGGGACCTGCAGAGCCGGGTGATAAATCTTTGTGTATTTCACATAAACGTAGTCATTTGATCCATCGTCAATATAAATATATTGATCATAGCAGCTTTAACTAAATCAATTCATCAGTAAGTTTGATTAGCTCAAGCAGAATTGAGGACAGATTGTGTTTTATACACCACAGCAGGTGACCTCAGTAACACCAAACTGTCTATAGTGATGTATGTGACATTTATTATCAATTTTTGTGTATCTTTTCTTAGTTACACTATTTTTGTGGAACTTTAAAGCATCATCCACATGGGAAACTTTCTCCAAAGCAGTGGAATAATACGTGGATAATTTCACGGCTCAGCAGCCGTGTGGTTCCAGGAAATCAAACAACTCCAGGGAGCGGCGGCGGCGGTTAAGTGTTCCAAACAAAAAAGCCAAAAGTATTCCCATTAATTAGCCATGTGTGGCTGATGATGACAATGTTGATGAAGATGATGATAATAAATGCCAGAGGTTCACTGGGAGTTTAGACAAAGGTTATCATCATACTGAGCTCATGGTTTACGCACGTCAGCACACGGGTGACATCTTTGATTCCACTGGGTTTCAGTGTAAACACCGCGAGGAAGACTTGACTGATGGAGAGGAGAGAGATCTGTCATGAGTGCGTTTAGAAAGTGACTGTTCAAACAGTTAGCGTGTTGATACAGAGACTGATGAAAGACCAGTGCCACTTCAACCTGGGGGAATTACAGATTTAATCTTTTGATGTTTTCGTTCTTCAGTTTTTGTTTTCATTTTCTGGATTAAGTGTTTATTTTGTTTCAGTGTTACTTTATTTATAGTTTTATGTTCTCAGTGCTCCTAAGCTAAGAGGATACAATACTTCAAGTTCAAACTACGCATTTCATTAAAACTTTAAAAGCTTAATTAAACACACTAATTACCACAGATAGAAATAAATACAGCAGAATGTGTTTTACTTATGTATTTTATACCTTCACCACTTACAATTTCGCAACATTAAATGAAGTAGTACAAGGAGCTGAACAACATCTAATTAACTCCACAGATTTTGCGACAATGTTCATCAAGCTCAAAACTGTCACATTTTGGATGCAAACACAAAAGCTGGGAGAAGTTCAGTTCATGCGTAATTCTCTAATATTACCATCAGACTACATAGTGAATGCTTTGTAGTGAATATATTTTGGCTGTAGGCCAGTTCACCCCCCTCCTCAACGGGAGTGGTGGTCCCTCCTCATCAAAGATTAGTTATTCGTTGCTTCAGTTGTTCTTCAGTGGCCGGAGCGGGTACGGAGAAGCCAGAAAATATTGTTCTCATTAGCATGGAGAGAATGTCATTTAAAAATCTGGTCATTTAAGAGGGCCTTGATAATTTACAAACGTGCCAAGTTAGTAGAACACAACAAAAGATTTTTAATTCTTGAAGAGCTCTCTACAAAACACACCAATGATTCTTGTATGGAGACAAGTGCTCAGGTGTTCAAAAACTCACCTCTTTAATGGCAGACATCTTGACAGTCTCGTAGTAGTGCAGAGGCGCGTGGGGCATGTTCATGTCGTAGCCGAAACCAGCCACCGCCACCTCATCACAGTTATGCAGTGCCATCGTTATGGCAACTGTTCCCAAAGTTGGAATGTTCTGTAGTAAAAACAGAGATCAAACTGTCAGAACATCACAGCACACACAGACTTTATTCATGAAGACTAACACAGGGATTAATATGGACAAAAAACATGTGCAGTATTGTGTAGTAGCTTACAGCCAGTTTTGAAGCTGATCATGGTTTCTGACACTAGTTCAGAGACAGATGTCCACTCCTTCTCATGTATCTGCTTCCCTCCCTGCTTTGTACCTCTGTCTTTGTTCTGCTCCACTGCTGCTAACTGACTTTGAGCACTTGGTGATTAACTATTACCTTTAAGACACGACCCCTGCAGACCCCTGCTACGACACAGTGATCTACAGGGTTGAACTGTGCTTCCTTACCGCCTTGGGCTGCCAGAGATCTGGGGGGTACAGAGGCTGTGTATGTGTGTGTGATTGTGTGTGCGGACATTGGAGAACAAGAGAGCGAGAGAGAGAAAAAAGTGTGTGTTGGAAAAAAAAGTGGGTGCAGAAGAAAGAGTGGAGGGAGGCCCCATTTAAATCATTACCCTGATTTGCAGCCCTCAGGGTAGGTGGAGCTGAACCAGCAGCTGGCCAGCCCCCTACTGCGCGTTCTAATACAGATTAATTTACACACGCACACACTCACATACACACTCAGCGTAAACACTAGTATAACAAATAGACCTCCTCATTAATTTCCACATACATAAACATAAACTACAATGGTCAGGAGAGGCAGGAAAGTGTTCCAGGGAAAGAATGTGCCAAATCATACAACTCTGCAGCCTGTATTGTATGAGACAGCACTGCAAACACAACCGTGCACACACACAAATGACCAACACACATACAGAGGCCAGATGCCCACATGTTGAACACATGTTGCAGAGTGGAGTTCATGCAGGGGTGTTCTGGTGGCCCCAGAGGGCAGAGTTACGGTGATATACTCCTCATGTCCCCTCCAATTCTTTAACCTTATTCCCCTCTACTTACCAACAAAACACACATACACACAACTCAATGATACACGGATACAAACAGTCTTGTTTATACACAACCATGTACACATACACACCAGTATTTGATTTCAAATGCTCCAGGATCATTACTTGATATTTTTTCTGCTCTGTACTCCAGTTGTTGAGACTGCTGTATCAGGTCTTAACCAGAGACCAGACCACATCGAGTACAGACAAACATGATTCATGAGCAAAGCCCATACATCAACTTCTAACATCAAATAAAAACAATAGAGTGCTGTACAGTAGACTTCAGACTGGACCAGAGTTGTAGCCGGTATTCAACATTTCGGCAATATCAACAATGAAGAAATCGTTTGGCATTTCCTTTTAATCTACTTTCTTTCTCTTTTGAAGATGGTGGAGGTACGCTGCCATTCTGAGGTAAAGAACCTCCAAGAAAGCCTTCAAAACAAAGACTTAAGTACAAAATTATCATAGCAAAACAGAACTGAAAAGCAGATCATATACAACTTTAGAAAGATGAAGATAAAAAGCGCATTTCAGTTCCAAAGCTTTGGTACAACTGTTCCCCAGTTAGAGCTCCTGTTACACGAGTGACAACATAATAACTGGAAATAAGGCCTTAAATGACTCCAGAAACAGCACATTATGTAACAATTGTATTTGTTCTTCCATCAATTATTCAAAAAGACAATTATGCAATGTGGAGCACAGTGTTGCTGTCATCTAACCTTGGCTTCAGTGTAGTGGTACTTATAATGATCATTTGTTTTGTAATATATTGACCACACAATGTCTCTATTGACTCATCCAGCACCAGATTTCTCAGTTCATTTGTTTCCCTTCAAAAACACAATCTAATTATGGGTTGTGTGCCTTTTTCATGATTTTGTTACATTGGTTGTCAACTCTCAATCACTTATGAAGTGACATAACTTGCTTTTTTCCCTCTTTCTGCGCACATCCCTGATTCATATTTCCATGGAAATGTGCAAATTATAAGCAAATTTATAAACATCTGGCAAAAGAAAATCATGACATTGTAAGTGTGTGGCTGCATGTGTCTTACCCCTTTGCCCATTAGGCCATTGTTGAAGGGCAGGCCTATGAACTGGAAGGCGGCCTCCTGAATAAAGAAGGGATTGAGGATTCTGATCTCTGTCGGCTCCCGAGGCACATAGTGAGCCACTGACTTCCAAAAACCCTCTGTGCCCTTCTGAGGTATTGGCAAGGAAACAGGCAGGAACATGGACAAAAAGAAGGGAAGAAAAACAGAAAATTGTGCATTAGTAGTTTTCAACATTAACACTGGACTGTTTTTATCTCTGTGAGGTCAGAGTCATGTGCATAAAACTCAAAACTGACATTCACATGGTGACACCTCCCCGGTGGACAGCCAACTGCAATTTAGCAACCCAACATCAAAGTGAGATTATCCTCTGTAACGCTGACATAAAACACAGGAGCCAACCAGAAGCCAACCAGAAGCCAGACCCCTTCTAGCACTGATTAGGGAAATGGCTTTTGGGCCTTTAATGGATGAAGTTAGGGTGAGGGGCTCGCAGGACATCAGTAATTACAACCCTGGTAGGAGCAGAATCAGGCCATGGGTGAGGGGTGCAGCTGCCCTGGACTGATTTACTGTCATTAGTCATTTCATTGGTTGTAGGGAAAAGGGTCTTAACAATATTTTGCTGAAAGAATTTTATTACATTTATTTGTCTCAATTTTAGGAACAAAATTATTCCTAATGCATCTTAACAGACATTTGAACATTTTTTTCTCAAAGTAACAGCAGATACAAACGTACTTTCACTCTGTCTCACTCTATTTAAAAATAAATCTAAAAATGACGACGTATTCAGTTCATCAAATATTTTCCATCTGACTTAAAACCAAACAACAGAGAGAAAAATGATAAGGGTGATGATTATGACAATGATAAGGATGATCAACTTTTAGCAAGTAAAACTTTGTTTACACGCACTGATTTTCCTTTCCACTGCTCGGTTGACCTTTTCCACTTTTCCCCAAGATGTCCTCATAATGATTCTCCCTGACTTTCCTCTCAGAACTTACTGCTGCTTGATCACAGCTTCTGCGCTCCTGACTGATAAGTTCCTCATTCAGTGGCAGTGTTTGGTCAGGCTTGGTGAAGGAGTTTGCTTTATGCTTTAATATTTGTGTATTGGATACGGAAAATTGCATGATTTTGTAATTGTGGAAAAGTGGTGGTTAAGTCTACATTCAGTATCTGCGGTTATTGTGCATTGGGAAATCACAAACCCCAAAACAGTATCCCTCATCAACATCCAAGGTTAAATATGGCATTTGAAAGGAAATGGTTCAAATCACACGTTGAGCCAAGGGTGTTCTGCGACACCTCAGGTCTTTTCACACAATGCAATCATCGTCATCAGTCGCTAGGGCAACCTGTCAGACACGCCGGCAGAAACAGAAACATAATATTATGTAACTCTGGTGAGATGCACTTGTTTAACTCACTCATACAGGAACAGCCACTAAATATTAGGAACCTGAGACACAAACTTAGAAAAATGTATCCTTGAAAAATATCTATACATCATGCAAATAAAAATCCAATTTGGACTTCTTAACAAAATCTAATTACACCTGCAACAAACAAGTGCCCCTTACAGCATTACTTCAAATGCTAAACTGAACGAATATGCAACGAACTAGCAGTGCGTGATTGACTTGCCTGACAGTACGACTTCCTAAAAGGCATGAAGCCAATAGGGTCAGCAGATGTAAATGGGAATCACCTGTTCAAATAGTCAAGCACCCGCCCGGCTGCCTTTGATACAGCAATGCATGACTCTGTGTGTGTGTGTGTTTGTGTGTGTTGGCAGAGGCACTAGCAACAAGTCTGCTGGCTTTGTGGCTTCAACAGTGGCGGCTCTTTTTGAACGTGGGCCCGGCTCTGTGCCTTCGGCAAGCTGCAACAGGAACAGCAGCTCATCTCTCCTGTCAACACAGCTTGTGTTTGCCAGGAATCTATTTAGCGGCGCTGTTTGGATGTGTGTGCGTCTGTGTACGCTGAATAAAGAGAGTGATGCATTTTTTCCCTTTATTCTAGGAAGGAGAGAGGCTAATGACACACAACACACACCCCTCGCTTTACACTGCAGTGACCTGACATGTACATAGACACAAATGTCATGGGGTGGGGATCTCTTTGAAGATGTTCAGACAACTGGCAAAGTACAGGTGGCTTTGAGAAATGTAAGAGCAATTAGTATGTAAGGATTCAGGACTGTCAGGAGGGAGGGGGTTGTGGGTACTGTTATGAGCTCAGGAATGTGGGAAGTTGCTTATATTAAAAAGGTCACCGACTCAAACCTTCACCAGTTAGGATGGACAGGACAGGGAATGTTAATGAGAACCATCCTCATTTAGCTCTCAAACTACTCCAGAGGAGCTGTAAAGTCAAGCTTTGTGGGTTGCCACTGTGTATGAATGTTAAAATGTGCAATGGTGATACAAGGTGAGTTTTAATAGGAATTCACTTAAACTTAAACACTTAAAAACTGCACAGCAGAAGTAGTACTCAAAGCAAATAGCCTCCAGGGAACAAGATGTGGCTTCATCTGTGGACTGACCGTTACTTCTATGCGAGTGTGTATTAGTTTGTAAAGAGAAACGCTGCTGAGCCAATGGCATATGACCATGGACAGAACAGGAAGCTGCACAGTGGTGCTACACCACGTACTCACCAAGCCCTGACACACACAGGCTCAAAGGTGAACAGAAGTGTGTAGCTTGGGCCGTCGCCGGACTGTGGCCAGAGAGGAAATGGCTGTTTCCCTTCTCCTGCGACAGCTTTATGGTTAAATTGGTCTGGATTATTAGATTTAAGTGTGTGCACAGGGCGGTGTGCTCCAATAAAGCACCTGTTAAAACAACCTTGAACTGGGAGAGTTAATTGTTTGCGATGCAAGGAGACGGACCGTAGGGAGGTCGACATCACTCAGTCAGAAGAAGTTTTCCATCCAAATTTAGCACAAATTTCAAGAAAATCAGCACCAAAAAAGGAAATAAAACAAAAGTACCTCATATTGTCAGGATACTGACAATTCTTGGCATTGCTTCTGAGCTTCAATGAGGAAAAGCAGTTTTGATGAACGATGGGGACATACTGACCATACTGAATGTACAAACAAAAAGGTCCCACACCACTGCTGCATCAAAGCAACAAGTGAGCCTCAGAGACTGAGGTAAAAACTGTCTTTCACTGCCCCTCAACCAGTCGTGACCAAATTTGTATAATCTGCAGTAAAGCTACCTCATATCTAAGTGGCCAGCGGTCATCTGCTACAATAACGGTTGCTGTATTTGCTAAGAACTGAAGTAAACATAGTTTCCCTCACAAAGTAACAAGTTGTACATGTACAAAAGTGTGAAGGTATGAAGAAATCTTGTGAGTCTGAACGATTAAAAGATTAGAAAATTTAATTTATACACAACATATTTACTGTATATGATCATGTTGAAGAGCGTGTAAAATTCCAATTTCATTGCTTTGCTTCCCAAGTGTTACTGATGCAAAAGGAGGTACCGTTAATGTATCACTGAGAGTAGACTAATACCATAAAAGCACTCAGTTTCTTTATGTCAGTGTTGTCAATTGTAACAGAAGCTTTGAAGTGTATTTGTTTTGAAATTTCACAGCTGTAGGAAAATCACAGCTATACAAACCATCACCAAAGGAGCATAAAGCGCAGGATTAGAGCAAGACAATGTCAGCGGGTGAGGAGAAGACCAACAGTAAGCCAGGACAAGTGAGGGATCAAACGGATGGAAAAAATGATGTGGACTGAGAGATAAGATGATAAAATGGAAAATGTACAACATTCTGAAAATGCAAAAATAACCTTATAACTACCTCAAAACATCAGCACAATAAATGTACAAAACTAGTAAAAATATCATAAAAGTAACTATGGGCTACTGGTGGTGAAAGACTTAAATTAGGCTGGGCATAAACGTGATGACATGCATCATTTTCCAGTTGCATAAAACTGAAAAAAGAAAATGCACCTCACACAAATGTAAAATGCCCAAATAAGAAACATCTTGGTTTAGTGCCTGGACTTATCCAACCTCGCATTTATGGTTTTCAGTGTGGTTTGGTTTCAGTGTGGCCAATGAAACTTAACTCACCTTTAAACTAAAATGTCTCTCTGTATTGAATGAAGCAGAAAGTTTATTGTTCCCGAGGGACTGAGTGAAGAAATGTGGAGCACTGAACAGAACTGTAATATGAGGGGAAAGGGAAGAACAAAACATTTCACATCTGCTGGGTTACTAAGGGTGGCTTTAAAGCCCTTGAATGTAAACAAACACAAACAAAACTCAGCTTTCTGTCGGCCACAGGTAGTAACCAGAGACAGTACATGTTTGATTGATGTGCTCTCCACAATAATCTCATAATACGGCCGGAATGACACAGATGCCCTTCCTTCCTTGACAGGCAGCTATCATAAAATTTGGCTCTATCTGGGTTCTTCTGTCCTGTAGATGACGGTCTGAGGATGTGGTCGTGTTTGATGTTTATGGAGAGGACGACTCAAACGAGGTGGACTGGATTCCGGAAGGTAGACTTAGAGCAATTTAGAAACACAAACGGCGGCTCCGAACTGCTAACAATCACAGTTAAGGTTGTCTGGAGGTCATTAGCACTGTGTACATGTTGGACCTTTAAGTTTACAAGTTGCAGTGTCTCACCACATAAGTGCTCCGCTGAAGAGGAACCATTTCAGAAGGAATGTTTGAAAGGAGAGAGTTTTTCCAAAGTAGGTGGTAAACGCTGAGGTGCACAGCAGGGGATGACTGTTTCTAAAATCCAGAGAGATAAAACTCTGTACAGCTTTGGTTATTTTATTCCCTTTTGTTAGCCAGGAATCTGAAGCATTCGCCAATTTGCCTTTGCTTTTCTTGACACATACCAAGACCTCTGCCCTCATTGAGGTCACGGTGGTTTCTCTTTTCCTGGCCTCTCATATGTTATCCAGTGTGTGAAACCCTCGTCTCCACACTCCCATGACGGCAAATGTGGAAACAGTGCCAACGCTTGACAGAATTGCGACCCTGAAGACCTGTATGTGCGAAAGGGTCTCTGGGTAAAAACAGGTTGCTGCTTTGGCCAACTGGCAGGACCGAGCTGGTATCTTACTAAAAAACAAATCAGTCCTTCTGGTGACCTATTCTGACATGTCAAAGCTCCCCATGAACTTGCATAAATACTTAATTACCCAACATCCACTGCATCAGAACACACCACTAAAAGGAACCCAGAGTACAGGTCTGAGTGTTAATCACTGCAGGCTAGGTAGGTGACTCATTTTTGAAACACAACACTCATGGTAATCAGTGACATCCGGACCCTATGTTAGTCACTTGGTTCATGTTCAAAATCCATGTTTACAAGTATGTAAATGTTTATGAATGCATGTATGCATGCTACTTTGGGCTTCTGCACAGATGTTGGGGCTTAAAAAAGAGCCATATAGCTGTTATTTCTGTCCCACAGTGCCTCAGTGACAGAGTTACAATAAACTTTTTAGATTAAAATGACTAGAAACTGGACAATCTGGGTGTTACACAGAGATTAACAATAGGAAATGCTTCATGACAATATTCTAACAGGAAGGAGTTCATTTGGAAATTTGTCAGTGATGTGAAGCACCTGGCTATTTTGGTAATTCCTTGCACACTCGATTTCTGGAATTGCCTAAGAGATGTGCAATGTTTTTAAAATAATGGCTTCGCTTCAATGTTTTCATACTTCTGATTAAGAGCCCTGGCTGTATTTCTATTAAAGGAGAAGTGTTCGCTTCCTCAAATTGTCTCCATCTATCATTTATCTCTCTGGCCTGTGGAGAGCAGGGAGGGTTCCCGTAAACAAACAGGAGAGATAGAACACCGACACTCCACCTTCGAACCCCGTGTTTACCACCGGCTGTATATCCTTCGCTGGCTCTGTTTGAAAATATCCCCGCATATACAAACAACTGCGGCTGTGTGTGCCTGAACTGTGTATGCATGAGCCGCGATCGTGCGCCGTGCATGAGGACAAAAATCAAAATTAGACAAATGGGAAAAAAAAAAGAAGAAAATATCCACAATCGTGGAAATCATGTTTGAGCACATCCGTAAACAGTGTGTAACTGGGCAATCAACCAGGCTGCTGTGTATGTGGGGTCAGACTTTAAAGCAGAGTGACAGAGCCGTAATCACGTAGACCTGCGGTAATGAGGGATTAGGGAGGTTGGAAGCCTTGTGATGCTGCAGTAATTGTATATGTAGTAGAGAGCTTCACTGATCTAAAACGTGAGACACATTCAGAGAAGAAATGGTGTCTGCAAGCCTAAGATCTGATCAGGACCAAGGTCATGTTCGCAAATCTGAATTTTGCCTTGAAGTTTATGGAGTCTGTGCGTGTGTGAGGGAGTGGAAGTTTACGTGTGTGTGTTTGTGAGAGTGTACAAAACATTAAAAAACAGATTGGGAAATTGCCTCGCTAATTTGTATTCTGTTCAGCCATCCAAGACAGCGCTGTAGGCAGTTGAAAAGCCACAATAGCGGCAGGATAGTCAAGCGCGCTGACAACTGGCTGGATGAGTCACTTGCGGCTGCACAACAACTGCGCACCACCCACTAACCTTTCAAAGAAGAAGGAGAAATACACTTTCTTTCATAACCGCAGAGGCAGAGTGAAAAGGCTTTGCATCCCTTCCAGCTGTGAGTGTGCAGGTCACACAAAGAGATCCACTGCTGGACCAACAGAAAGCTCCCAAAGGACAACTGTCCTAAGTTAAATTACGTCTCCCTCTGGGATGGACTAAATGGACAAAGCAAAGGGAGGGATGCTTGCTTCTACTCGGTAAGGATTTCTTGCTGCATATCACAAAGTATGTGGTATAACCAAATGTCTCTGACCTTTTATTGATTCAGATACCTGTTGTCTGGTAATAAGTGAAAAAAAAAAAGAGTTCATGTATATACACACATAAACACCTCTTAATGTTTATGTTTCCACTGCATTAGTATATGCTGGGTGTGAGTCAGATACAATGAAGCTAGGATAACAGTCTTTTAACAGCACTTCAGCTCCTTCCATGTTGTTGCTAAGGCTTAAAGTCCACTTTCCATAGTAAACAGATATTATTACCCCGGTAACGTGTGGTCATCATTTCAGCATTTGTCACTGCTTTCATGCTACTTATGTGGTAAAATCTACATCAAAACAAATTAATTGCTTATGCAGTGTATTTGTGTACTCCCCTGAAGTGATCATTTTTAATCAGCAAGTATTCAAAACAGTAATGGGCATGATATGTATAATAACAAGCGTTTAAATTAGCACATAAATGATCATTTAAATCAACCTAACACCTGCTACATAATACGCATATAAAGACCTTCTAGGCACTCTAACTCACACTCTAACAAGAATCTAATGGCACAATAACGAGCACTAGAAAGAGCAACACAGCCCATCACGCCCAAAGTAGTTTAAACCAATTGACTGAGCAGCTGATCAACACGGCCATTCTTACTGGACTCTTACTAGCAAGGCTAAAAATGTTCTTTTTT
>NTHP01000172.1:23000-42312 GCA_003416845.1 Oplegnathus fasciatus | reverse complement strand
ACACACACACACACACACACACACACGTTCTTTCTCACCAACCATAAATTATGGCTCCCACAGCCGACAGACTACACTAACTTGCAAAGGCATTTTAAACTGGAATCAAGAGAGGACACACAAGCTCCATCACACTCCCTTGTTTCTCAGCAGGAATCTTGGATAGCTTGTTACCATAACACTGGGCTCACAAGAAGTATGTGGTGCTCTGAGGCACTATGACCAAACATGGCCGACATTATTGGGAGGCCTTCCGGTTAGCTTAAACCTCTTCCAAGCACCCTAATCGGCCTTTGATACCCTCATTATGCTCCAGTTTTAAAGCATGAAAGCAGAGAGAGAGAGACTCCAGAGGAGAGGCAGTTATGTATGACTCTCTCTCCTCCTCACATCACCTGACAGGGGCACACACATTCAGAGACTTCTGTCCTGCCAAAACAAATGGAGATTCATTAAACCCAAGACTTCTGAGGCCAGGAGGGGCTATAAATAACACAGGACCATTGCAAGTCACTGAGCCCTGACCGACAGTCAGTCACTGACATCCTGACAAAGCAGAGAGACAGGGGGCTGCTTGTTGTTAAATAAAAAGTGAGGGCTCCCAAAACAGCCAACGCGCAGGGACGCATTGTACTCGTTTCCTTTGCGAGGTCCATCTCTCACGGGAAATATTTTCATAACCGTGCCGCTTCAAGTTCACTGCCAACACTTGATTTAGGGCTCCAATACAAACAGTTTTGGGTAAAGCGGAGGCAAGGGGAGGTGTGGAAAATAAATTGGATTCTGCAAGGCAGGGGCTTCAGAGAAGACAAACATGGAGGAAGCAGGAGATGATTAGAGGGAGAGCCACAGGACCTCGCTGCTAGAGGTTAAGTAGGTTTTCTCTAACAGCTGAACTGTAGGCCTCACCTATTTAAACAAAATGCTAACAAGGATTTTTAAATTGATTTGTTTTTGCTTGTTTAACATACAACGCTGACTGAGATAAAGAAAGAACAGACAAGTTAACAAACAATATGTTAATTGGTTGACTCCCTTTCACAGAGGACCCAATAAATCACATACTGCACGATCGTGTAGGTTCAACAATACACTCACACTCATGCATAGAAACTCACACAAAGTGCGGCGTTAATTGTGCTCATTGACCTGTGTGTGACTGGGTTGAAGGTGGTAGTAATCAGTGGGCTCCCGGCGGGGGTTCTGTGTTGTACAGAACTTTGATCCGACACGTGCAGCTGATTAGAGGAAGTCATTATGAGGGGGGACATTGTTAACACGCAGCCTCTCAGATAGGTAGAGGGCAGTTCCACAAAACGGCTTCGTCTGTCTTGTTAAGCAGCGCTGCAACTTACAGCTGACAGTGCGGCTGATGGTGCTGTTAAGAGTTTTGTCAATTCATTCAACATATACTGTATATATTATGCCATATGCTTTGGATAGCCTCACTTAAAAACACTTTGAGAGCAGTTTCTCCCTTTTAAACAGAACACTGGGACAGAATTTCACACACGATTGTGAGGGAAAAAGTGAAAGAAGACTTTAAAATGTAAAATATGTGAATGTATTTTTCATCTAAAGCTTTGAATGTCATTGTGCACCTTCAGGCAACAGATAAATCGGGTTCAATACTTATGCTTGGAAATGGGTTTGCGAATTTGTCCCATAACTAGGTCAAGCACTGCATTGAAGTGCCACTGGCTATTGTTCAACAATGCGGTAAATTGCCCCTCTATTAGCTTAGCTCCAAGAATTCTGTTGGGACAATGCCCTATACATCGAGCTGAGATGGGCGGCAAATGGAGGCAAAGAGAAAAATCAAAAGAGCCAATGACATCAGAGAGGGCCGTGGAGGATTGTGTGGGCTGGGTACCACGAAGCTCGTGATGAGTCAGGACAGGAAGTTGGTTGGTGTCATTCATAGAGAAAGGCTCTAAGGCTGTAGGATACGATAGGAGAAAGATGGGAGACCTTGTACTCGGGTGACAAAGGTTCTTTTGTGCAACAGGGGGATCACAAGGACACAGTCGAGGTTTTGTGGTGGCGGAGAAGATGATAGAAACATGATTGAAACTGGGGAACATTGGACAGGAATGTGGGGGCTTCTCTGTTTCTGACTCAAAACCCTTAAGGCCAAGCTGTCTTGAGCAGTGACATCATGCATCTTGGTATGCGCGAGTGACAGTTTTAGCTTTTCTCCCGCTGACATCCAATTAAAATGATTTGTTTGCGACGCTCCTGTTTGTGTGTGTGAAGTTCTTAGAGCGAGTTTAAAAAGGCGGCTGGCAATGCATCTCCACACTGTTATGTGAAATTGTGTGCAAAAGAAAGAAGCAATCCTTCTCACTTGGGATAGATGGTGGTCATCTTGGCTGCTGCATATCCTGGCTTGCACACTCCTTCGCTGAGGTTGCCATACTTGTATGCCAACTCTGGTGGCCTGTGCATTAAAAAGAACAGAGGGAGCGATTAATCAGACACATCATGATAACAGATTATCAATTATACGGACACATTTCTAAGCCTCGAAAACTGGGCTTGTCAAACAATCTGCTTGGGAGATAGGGAAAAAAAAAGAGGGTTTCTTAGGAAGTTGGAGAACTCAGCAACAGCTCAGCGCATCACCTGTGTGTGGCAAGACAAAGCAGAGGGGCCCTGTTCAAATAATCACACTGGCAGTGCTAAAACTAGAACCTCGCGATTACTAGCATGATCATTAATAACCTGGTGTATGCCATGAGTCTAGTTCAAATAAACAGGGAGAAGGAGGAGAGGCCCGAGTCTTAGCACTACATGAGGCCCAAAATTAGAGTTGGCAGCAGAAGGGGCTTCACTGGGGCCGGCTTGTGCACAATTTGAAGCTCTTCTATGCTCATATAATATATATATATATAATATATTCAATATGCTAGAATGTTGTTCACTTGCAGCTTCGCCTTAACTGGCCTCAAGCTGGTAAGTGAAGTGGTGAGAATGATATCTAGGGGGCACTTCTGCATCAGCTAGGCCACCAACGGGAATAAATTACCCAAGTCATAAAACTAATTACTAGCTTTAAGATGAATTGCACTACTGTATGCATGTGCTCTACAAGAGTAATTAATGACACTGTAGATATAATGTAAGGAGCTGTATTAGATAAACTGAACCCATGTGAAAACCACCTAAAAGTGCATGCTGACATAGTGCTTACAGTGTGTGTGCATAGTGTGGACAGACATGCCCTGCGAAAGCCATGGTGGTGATGGCAGCATATGATTATTGCCTGCATGGTAATGGGGGGGGCACGCAGAGAAAGGGCCTTATCGTGGCAGTTTAGAGCAAGAGTGTCAAACCAATTCAGGGAATTATATACATATCAACAGACACGCTGACACAATGACAGCTGCATAATGACTCAGGGTAGCATGTTCTCACCCTGACAAACCACAGCCGCTCTGGAATAAAGGGGGAAAAAAATAACTACGTTTCAATTCACACAAATCTCTTAATGTATTACTCAGACCACCAATCAAATCTGTGCATTTGTCACCAGAATTTGATTAGGAGAGATGCTATGTGTTTATTTTAAAAAAAATCAAGTTAGATTAATGGGCTGAAGGTTTACGTTTTCATGTTTCCCCATTGATCAACCACAACCTGTATGAGTAAGTATCCAGTGGAACAAGCTGTAAAACACATCTAAATGAATGGAGTCAAAGTCTAAGTGGGAATTCAGCTGTTCTAAATATAACAAGTTAGAAGTATCCCACGCAGCACATGATGGAGAATTGCTAAATGTGTTACATTTAACGACAGAAATGTTTACTAGAAAGAGATGTACTCACAGTTTTGTGTCCAGCTGCAGCAGAAAGCCCTGCTTATCATACACTGGAAAAGAAGGAGAAAAAGCAGAGATGGAAATGATCCATTACCATGCAGGTCACAAAGCGCATCGATAGAAAGTGTGGCAGTCTTTGGGGTTGAAACTTTATATAGTTGGATCGTTAGCTCTGGTCATCCAATCTACATAATTTCAACTATCAGCTCATTAGCTGTAGTTGTGAACAACCTGTGCATCTTTCACAGGCAAAAACAATATGGCAAATGTAAAAGAAAATAAGCATTAGAATTAAGGACTTGTGACAAACAAGCAAGGTTAGGGAGAAGCCAGCCAAAACAATCTGTTGAGTTTAAAATAAAGTTAGAAAAGAAGTTAGAGATCACCTATGGACAACCAAAGAGGCGGCCAATAGGTGCCTGGTGAAGCGTTGAGGTAGAAGACAGAAGCACAGAAAACTAAGATATGGAGAAATGAGAACTTTATTCTGAACGGTGTCATCTGAGTTTCTACTGCAGTCTTATATTTTATAATAATGCTTACAGTGTCTACAAAACACTTAACATAGCATGTTAATTTCTGTCTGTAAAATGCTGTAATTGCATTAGCATGACAGAGGACTACGTTTAACATGAGCATTAGTTGAAAGTAGGAAGAGCGTGGTATTACTCCTGTGGTTGCGGATCTTGTCTTCACAGAGAAGCTGGAGGAGAAAGATAAAGAAAAGGACAATGGGAATGCGTGACGGCTGGCTAGGGAAGGATCCAAGCACTGCCCTGGAGGATGGGGACTTTGCCATAGCAGCCAAGATGAGTGAGTGTGTGTGTGTGCATTATGTTTCTGTTGAGAAGCATAAAGCAGCCAGAGGACCAAGTCGAGGCAACAGCTTGGGAGAAATTAAAGCGGCAGGGTCCTACCAGTAAGACAAATGTTGGTCTGTGGAACTTCATAGTATTATGCACCAAAACTCCTGCAGACTGCTTCACTTGCCAACCATTTGTTACTGAGCCAAGACAACAGAGGGCAGTGTTGTATCACACTGCAGCTTTGTGAGGAGGACAATGGCTGAGCAGATGTTTAATTCCTCACTTGTTGTCATGGGTACCAAATTCAGTATTACTGTAAAAACTTGAATTACTTGCTTTCCCTGTCAGTAAGAGATCATTTTACAAAGTTGGCTGACTATTTTTTGAAAATGTTGCAACCCAAATGTGGCTGCAGAAGTATTGCAGGGTTTTAAAAAGTTCTGTCATTTTCTTTTAAATGGCGGAGGGACAACAAGGATGGGTGGGGGTTCAGTTGGTGGGGCTGCAGATGTACCTGAGCCTACTATTCGTCCCACGGTGATGTCTGTTTCCAACTCTGAAACACAAAATGGTCAGTTAGCACCATTTGAGGTCAGTCTGCTATGGAAGCATTGGACTTGAAAATAAAGCCAACTGCAAATGTCAGACATTACAGAGTAAGTAGAGGAGGAGGAGGAGAAGGAGAGGTTAGTAGCTTTAATCCCAGTGGGCTGAATTATAATTCTGAGTCTCAATCTTTATTCAAAGATGGAAAGCCCAATGAAGTGGAAAATTAACTGCAGAAAGCCCCCATTGTTTTTTTGTGATTATCATGGCAGTGGTATATTGAAAGTTACCTATAAGGACTGAATGAGTGAGTGAGCACAAACATTTTTGGTAATAAAACAAAAAAAAATGATGATAGGTAGATGAAAGTGGAAAAATTGAAAGCTTTTATTGTTGAATTAGCAGATATTTATATTCCATGGGGGGAAAAAACTCAACAGCCCAGTTTAAAATCACCCGCTTCACAATAGTTTGACAGTCACCCAGTATAAATGGGCAGAGTCTCAGTGCCTCTACCTGTAATTCTTTTCACTTCAGCCCCTTTAGTCAGGACTACAGTTGTCTCTTCTGCATCACTCTCTGAAAACAAAAGGGTTTAAGACACTGAAAAAAGATCATCACTGTAGAGCTGTGGAGGCAACTATACAACTATTAACCAAGACCAAAGTACTAATATTTTCAACATCAGCTTCAGCAAAACAGACCGTGGCTACGCACAAAAACAGATGCACACAAAAGGCAGACACAGAGACAGAAAGAAACCAAACATCAAAGGTTTAATGCTGATCCTCCAGGGTGTATCTACCATCACATAAGTGCCATTCATAGAGTATAGTAACAATACAGTATAAATGTTAAAGAATCTAAAAGAATGACTTAATACACAAGTCTGTCTTGTAACAGATTTACAGAACAACATGAAAGATTCTTAAAGATGTGTTAACAGCAGCGACAGACCCACAGTAAATGACTGTGGCTTACTCCGAACGTGCTTAAAGCCGTGTTTATTATGCTAAGATTTTGGCAACTGTTGCACATTTCCATTCTACATCCCCTTTCAGATTTATTATTATCATTTGTTTTAACTAACAGATAAAAACTGAGGACCTTAGCTTCAAACATAAACCCACACAGATTTTAGAGAAAAAAAAAATGAAAAATGCCTCTCTCACTTCTATCAAAATAATCTGAGGACAGCTGCCATGTCACTTCGTCCAAATGCCGATGATTACGCACAACAAAACTACAAAGCCCTCTTCAAAACAGAACAAGAACAAAAAGTGCTCCTTGTGACAAAAAGACAGCATTAAGTTCAGCAAGTGCAAATTGCTGTACGAAAATGTGTTCTTTTAAAACAGGCTGCAGGCACAACACAGCCTCTCCATGTGAAGGCCTCTGGCAGATCAAGTGCCCCAATTAGTAAACCTCAAACTCTGTTCCAGCTGAAACTTTATAGACGTATCGGTGATGACAACTTCAGCTGTGAGACAAAAGAAGGCAATCCCTTATGTTGAAAACCAAGCTGGGGTCAGAAATATTGAGCAACTGCTGGCCTGACTGCTAATTAAGCACTGAAAATGACAGGGGGAAGGGAAATCCCACTTGGAAAGATCATGTAGTTTTAAAGATTTATGAGCAAAGTATACAAACATTCTTCAAAATATATTTTTGAAAGACATACACAGAGAGTCACCATTAGCGAACAACTAGATTTATCTCACGGGAACAACATTTTCATGAGCTATGTCAGTGTTTTATTTTAGAAAAGCGGTTTAGGGGTGAACAGGGTTGAAAGTTGTGGCTTGTTGGCTACTGCTGCGATGTTAGCAGCTTGGCTGCTGGAACACATTTCATTTCTCACTCTGCAGGTGTTAATTTCATGTGTGATTTAACACCCTCAGGTGGTATTCCTGTTACTATCAGCAAAGCAAACCATTAGAAGTGACTATGCTGTTAGGAAGCTCTGAATTCAAAAGAAGGTTGGCTGCAACTGCATTATACACCACAACTTCTGGCAAACGTCGGACAATCTATTTGGAGCGGCTGTGTAACGTCGACTCCAAACAAAGAAAGTGATGTCGTAAGATCCATGTGTAAAAGGGGTTAGACACAGTGCATGTTATGTCATGTCCACATTGTGGTGGATGAATCTGAAAATCACCATTTACATGTGAAAACAACTTTTTACGTTTTAAAAAAAGGTTCTCTATCCACACTACACTAAAACGTATAAACAATAAGAAAACTGCCTCCTTTATTGGTTGGCAAATTGTATACGGCCATGTATTTCCCAAAGTACAAAAACCTATTATCAAGTAACCAAAATTCACACTTAGATCACGTGATAACAAGTGAACCATTTCCATGACAACTGAGCAAACTCCATCTGTTGATGAAAGCCATGAGATGTGGCTGAGAGTTCTGGAAAAAGTCGTGTCAGTGGACCTGATCAGTGGCATCATGATTATTCTACTTGATTTCAGCAGTTTTTAACTGTTTTTTTCTGTAGCCTTCTATTCTCCATCACTTATAGTGTGTATCAATATAGCCAAACACACAATTTAGTTGTTCCCACTAACATATCTTTCTCTTTCTTTTGTCAAACACCTTAACGGTTATAAAATAGTGATTTGATTACACCTCATAAATACTAACTATTAAACAAGGCCAATAATAATTTCAGCCCTGCTGCACTGAGAAAGTCGATCACAGTTTTATACTCACAAAGTTGTCTCACAACATGAATACAGATCAATGACAACAGCTGTATTGTAATTGGCTGTATTGACACTCAAAATAAGCTGGAGGCGACTGAGAGTTTGCTCCATTAACCACATGAATACCTGATCATGTCTGTGCAGGCACACATCATCACATTACTTGTACAGCTGCATAGTAAGTGCACACAAAAATAACCTATTTTTTAGGTTTTAACAGAGCAGCTCAGCAGGCTGTGTGAATTTATTTCATCATAGCTGCACAGGCTTTATTTGTGCTTTCAGAGGAGTTGAATGAGACAGAAAAAAAACAGCCAGAGATTCAAGTGGCAGCTAACAGGCCCATGTGTGTCAGCCACATTAATTCTTGACCATGTTATTTGAGAGCCCTACTGGAGCAGCTACAATGAGTACAATTTAGAAGCTAACTACATTAGGTGGAACAAAGGGGACTCTATTGTTGAAATAACACAGGCAAAGTGGACAGGGGTCCCTCGTCACGCCAGCTTTACAAGAGTCAAACATCCACTCCAGCCGACAGAGGAATGACAATGGTCACATGAACCTACTCTGAAATTGACACTTCAAGGTGGCTAGGACGGCAGAGTCATAAGATAGCATAAAGCAAATGGCCACAGGAAATGCTGCCTCTGGCCATTGGTTGAAAAAAGAAAAAAATCCAACACAAAAAAGAAGAAAGAAAAAAGAACAAAGTAGGAACAGAATTCAGCACTGATTTGATGAAGGACTACAGGCATTATTACTTAAACAATTCTGGATAAATCATAAAACAGGGGCTAAAGAAGAAGAACAGAAGAGGACAGAAACCCTCTGAAAGTGGTGACCATCTGATGGTATCTGCATACAGCAGCTGGTTAAACCCAGCTCCTGTGACAAGCACCACATACACACACTTTTTACAGGAAGTCAGCTTGTCAGAGCACGGGCTTGCAGAAAATACAACTACAGTAACATGGGATCAGACACCCTGAGTCAGTATTAATATGGCTCATTGCTTTAATTTTTTCACCAATTTTCAAAGGTAAGTACCCAAATATTTCACTTGGATTTTATATCCCAGACCTGTGTCTTCTGCTGCAAGAAGACAGACATAAAGAGCCCTATAAATAAGCATACACTAGCGCTATCAAGCAACTAGAGAGATGCTCTTGATGTATTTGATGAGCAGGGCATAAACCTCTGTATGTTCCATTTGTCTCTAGAGCAGCGACTGAGTCTCTATCAGTATCAGTCAAGAATGAGGAAGAGAGATTATCCAGATTTTATCCTCTCAGTGAGACAGCATAGCTTAGCTGACAGGGCGGAGGGCAGGAGAGACCGTCCACATGCTCATCTTTCCCCTTTGACCATCTTTAAGCCAAACATCTGGCACCACAGTAATGCAGAGAGCCAATATTTCTCACTGCAATCAAAGCTCCTCTCCTTTTGCTTTGTGCTACTGAACACACAGCTTGAGGGATCGCTATGATATGTGCCAGCCAAGGTCTTCTGTTGGTTAGGCGTGTGGCCAGTGACGGAATACACAAAAAGAGGACGTCTCAATACTGAAGAGAAATGTTTAGTTTAGCAAAACCCAATCATGTGAGAAAGTGAAGAAAGTCACTTATAAAAACTATATAATCTACAGTATGTATAAACTTACACGGCCAACATAATATGAACAAACTGCAACAAACTACAGAGCAAGATCAAGTTCAACAAAACACACAGTTTGAAATGCCAAGGTTGACAGAGGTTCATGCACATGAGACGGGATGAGACCCTTTGACTGGGCTAGCTGTCTGTGATCCAGGAAGAGGCATGGGTGAGTTAAAATAATGGGGGGCACGGCGAGAGATTAAGGGGAGTTTTCACATCTATAGTTTGTTTGCTCTGGTCCGAATCAGTTGATGAATTTGTAAATTTAGAGCGTTTTGCCCTTGGTTTGGTTTCTTTTCACACAGAGAAAAATCCAAGCGAACCAAAATGCATCACTACAAACCACGTGAGAACAGGACAGGTTCTAACTGAAAGACTTAACTATTTCAACATGAAATAAGCAAACATTAGCAGCAATGACTTATCAGACACATTTAAAGCTTATACAGCGCTGGCTCAATATCCCTTTCACACAGTACCATTGCTGAATTCTCCTATGTGATTAAAGTCTTGTCTTCTGACTTTAACACTGTTATGGTAGAGCTCCATGTTCAAATATAACAGAATACTTTCACAGATAGAAAATCGATGCTTGCACCACTGGCACCTGGCACATAAGTCCTCTATCTCCTCACAGTGGGAGCAATGCTGGAGAACAGCGATGAGTTGAAAAGAAAGTAATAACAAAGAAGAAGAGCATTCTCAGTTATTAATGTTATTTTGATGAATGTTATTTCTTTAAGCACCAACACATTTTCTCATCAATTTCATAATTCACTATGTATATTCAGACATTTAGACATTATCATGACATCTGAGCTGAGGAGAAATTTACAGAAATATTACTTGGTCCTGTGCAAGCATATTGCCAGAGTAACTTCAATGCAAAAATGCCCCTTTTCAAAGATGACTTTGCCATGTAAAATTTTCAGAACATTTAAGGAGTGAGATGCGTGTCTGAAAGGAGCTTAAAACAAATATTCCTGATGCCAATAGTAAAAGTAGAGTCAGCTGCTTATAGCTGGCAGTGAGGATAGAGTGGTGTGAATTGATTGGCCCACACCAGAGCATCAGTCCTGGCTTCAACATGCCATCCTTAATCATCATATCGTCAACCACAAACATAATCCACATGCACATGCAGTATGTTTGCATCACACAGACAGCGGTTTGGGAAAGGATTGGACTTGACAGGAATGGGTACGTTCATCTGGCAGCTAAAGACAAATCTATACTGATTAGGTCTACGATTGAAAAGGACATTTTTAACAACTCCAGTTGCATAGCAAAACTTTACATTACAGCCAGTGTGAAGATATCAAGGACACAACACAAGGGAGATAAACTTTTTTCTCCCAGCTTTACACTTTTAACATGCTGTCTCTCTAGCTAGGCTCTCAATCTGGTTCAAAACACATTTGTATTTTCTGTACCAAAAGCTTCTCCCTGAGAATGTTTTCCTAGAAAATATACTCTGTAGGTGGCACAGGCAAGAAAGTTTCAAAACTGTTAAAGAGAAATCTTCTAGCCCCCTCTGCTGGATTTTAACAGCTGTTTCAGGGCGCCCACACAGTGTGACATAATTTCCCCCCATCCTCATCATCGGTTCAGATCCAGGTCCAGCATCATTACTTCTCTAAATATGGACTCAAAAACTCAGGATATAACATTACAAGAAAATCACATTGAGTCATAACCAACACCCAAGCATATTTTGAAGTGGAAAATGGAAGACGTGCCTTCTCAGTAGGTTATAAAGGGCATTGCGAAACTGCATTTCTAGTTTTGTGAGTTACGATTTCATCATCTAAGTGAGGAAATCTCAAAGTGCCATTTCCTCCTATCTACAAAAGCAGATGAGACGGTAAGTACACTGTTTAAGACAGTCAGACAGTCAGAAAATGCTTTCATCTCTTTGGTTAACACATTCTCACGGTTGCCGAAGTAGAGCACTGTCAATAGATTTCTTTCTGCGAGACAACCCACATGGGCTGGTTTTAAGAAGCAGAGATGGAGTAACTAACATACGATGTATGAGAAAATCTGATTTAACTCTCTCCACAACATCCGGTGCTCTGGTGAAGTGAAATAAAAACTAATTTAATATCAGACACGGACAGGTTTTGAGACGCCAACACACAGCTTGACATACTAACGCTTCAGCAGACTGTAAAAACAAAATCAAAAAACACATTGAAATAGACGGACGGTTAACTGGCAGTCAGCACAGAGATGCAGACAGCAAAACAGAGACAGGTGTCAAACAGATTTGCTCAATAAAACAGATAAAAAACAAGTGTAGGTTTCAAAAGTATTATGGGCTATGAGAGATGAATGATCAGGTGATGAATAAATGTTACAAACAGTGAGACTGGAGACGTCACTTACGAGGCTTCTGACCCCATACGTGTAGATGTAGCTTCCCGGAGGAGTAGTAAATAAAGCCCAGGACCAGCATGGGACACAGGACGAACAGCAGCTTGTGTGTGGGCTTCATGGTCTTCAGTCATTCACATGGCACCATCCAGGTCATCACCTGAAAAGACGAGAGGGAACAGGGACATGGCATTTACACACCCCTAGAGAGACACGCATCTGTCAGCAACAAGGAGACAAAACTGACAAAACAACAAGGCGATAACATACACTGAGAGCAAAGAGGAACATACACACAGGGAGGGAGAAAGGAAGTGGGGAAAGGTGGAGTCAAAACTGAAGATAAGTAGGAGGTAAAAGGATGATTAAGAGGTGTCTAAATAGGAGAATGTGGGTAAAACACATGGGATGGAGGGTAGTTTAAGGATCGCTTTTGGTCTGACTCCACCAAGGTTGGATCTGAAATCTCTTCCCTTGGCTGCATCATTCTCTCTCCTTGAGGACTATTCAATCATATCTGGAGGAGAGTCTCCAAAGGCCACACAAATTATAAGTACAAAATAATTTCAACAGTAGCTTAATAAACCTTAATAAACTTGTTTCAGTAGGAGAAGCAGAGAGTCCGTTTTTGTGGTCATTCTGCTTTGGTGAAACAGTGGACATGACACTGAGTGGTAATGAGGGCTACTTATCAACTGTCAAAGCATCCATTAAGCTGAGCTCTCCAAAAACTGTTATGTTAACAGGAAATCACACCCTCGCTTCTGCAGTAAACATGAAAGCTATATGATAAAATGGAGTCAGTGTTACCCAGTCATTGTTGTTAGTTTTATTTTTTAATTTAGTTCGCCTCACCTCTCAGTTATCCTTACATCGACCTTCCTCAGACAAACAAGACCTAGATATGGACGTCCAGATCATGCATGTATTAAACCAGAAAAACATGCCACACTACACGCAGTGAATTATGTCCAGTCTACATGTCGCCTGACAGCAGACAAGACAACTCATTACTCATCTCTGTGTCTGTGTGGCCTGGTCTCTGTTTTGAACAAACGCTGCTAATTATATTGAGTCGTCAACCGGCTTATGGACTGTAACTCAGCACTGTGCAATTGCTCTAAAACCCCAGACATATTTTTATCTCAACATAATCTACAGCTTTCATTAAAAAAAAACAGGCCCTGCTGAAACACACCATGCTGTGCAGAATTTCTCAGATGAGACATGTTTAGAAAACATATCTCAAATTCCATCTGGGGCACCTATGTTTCATCTTGAGAGCTGCGAGATGCAAGTGCAAATAAGAGATCACAACACACAGGGACTTCCCTGTGTGTTGTAGTCTCTTATTTGAGACAGAGGTTGAGCAGGGTTGAGCTCAGATAAGACTGCAATACCTCTGCAAAACCATGCAATTCAAAAGAGCAGTGAATAATCCACATGAGGCAACATATGTTATCGACCAGGTTAAAATGCAACTTCTTTATGCTCTATTGCTCCTAATGCAACCTGTTGATACTATATGGCTTAACTTACATAAAATACAGCTTATAAACCAATTATTCTATAGGTTATAGGCAACTAAATAAACTGCAAATTGTTAATACTCTAAAAGTTAAACTGCCAGGCGGTCAGAGTGATCACTCTTATTGACTAGGCTCAGAAATCAATAACTCAAATAAAAAATAGAGACCTGTGGAATAAATTCAACAGCATTAACTGTATAGGTCAGTGTATCCAAATATACACAAGCATGCAGCTGCACCAGTCCAGGCAAAACATAGGGTTAATTTCCCCTACATATATTGCATTTCTAGATCACACTATGCAACTAAATGGAAATTACACTCTTTGTAGACTACAGTCGTGGAGGGAAAGGGCAAACAAGGTAAGTTAGCAGCAGAAAAAAACTGTTTAATCACAACTGCCGGTAAAAATCCCGCTGAATGGTGTAACATCGCTGAGTAACGGGTTTCAGTAAGTTAGCAGCTGTGACTGTCCCCACGCCTCACACTCATTTCTTATGCACAGTTTAAAAAGCGTTGTATTTCAGGCCATGTCGTAGGTCAACTCGGTCTCCACTTTAACTTGTAAGCCGTGTAGTTTACTTAACACCTAACGCGAGCTAGCCGAACTACGCGACTCGTTTAACGGCACACGAAGTTCAGTAGCTAGCAAGACTAACATAACGGAACTTTGCGGTTCCGTAATCCAACGCTATATCTCAGTGTCCCCAGATACAGTGTGTACTTAAAAGATTACCTGTGGGTTTATCTTACTTTAAAAAGGCGCCGTTTTCGCCGAAGTTGTAAAAACGAGACTACGACATAGCTACTGGTTGCCAGAAGAACAGAAGAACTAAGCACTGTAGAAAAGACGACAGAGAATGTCAAGCAGCTAACGTTAACGGTTACCGTTAGCTCAGGCTAGCCAGTAGCTATGCTAACAACGCTACGTTGGCATAGTGGGAAATTTGCCTTGATCCCGGCGGCAGGCCTGCAGCGTAACAACACAGCGCTGGTTGGGAAAATTTGTGGCCAGACATGGGCTTAGGTACAGCCGCAATCAGTGCCCGAAACAGTCCGCACATGCAGGATAAATAATGAAAAAAAACCCGAGTGTACCAAAGTGTGACAAGAGAACAATGCTGTGGTAATCCGGCTGAGGTTAGGAGAACCGTGGACCACCGGTTTGCCTAAATGAACCACCACCACCACCATCATTGTCGAGTAAAACACGGCGTAGCAACGTCTCAGAGCCATTTCTAATTGATCTGTATAACTGTAGACATTACCTTTTTCTTTTCCTCTGAGTCCCCGGGTCAGAAACAACACCAGCCTTAGTTTAAATAATGGATTAGTCGATAAAACGACCGCGCTCTGCCTCCTCTCCAAGCCATCGTAATGAAATCCGTGGAAGTACCCTGGCTGTGTGAGCACAAGACGACCAGTCTGACTGCGTGTTTCCCCTACTGTCTCACCAGCTCGACTTCGCATGAAGACTACGGGACAATGAAAAAAGCAGCCCCTCCATCAACATTATCAGCAGCAGCGGCAGGAGTTTACTAGTCTACAGCAGCACAGTCAGTCCCCGACAGTCACATGAGGTACCTCTGAATTATGATGCCCCCTCCTGTTTTTAACAGAGCTAATATGAATGCACCTTTTCATCTGGTTCTTCACGTGGTGCTCCCTCCGCACGTCAGCTGTTAACATCGCATTGTAGCAGGGTTTGCTTATAGCAGACACATCGACCCCCACCCCAACTGTAACAGCCCCTGCTCAGCAGTAATAATAGAGATGCAATAATGTATAGGGCTTGTTGAACTGCCTGCCCCACACTGTAATGGTATGTGCTTGTTCGGCGCTATTTTGGGATTGATTGTACAGGTGAGAGGCATGTTTTTACCCTATAGTCAAGTCAATTCTCAGTTAAAAAGCCTATAATAAATTGAAGCCCATTTTATATGCCTTCCTTTGGAGTAATGTGGCATTAAGTCTTTGAAGGAAACACTTTTCTCCAGACATCCTTCTTGTCCTGTTCAGACACTGGCATCTCATGGTCAGTATTTGTTTATATCCTTATCCAACAGACCCCTCATAGACCATCCAGTCTTCCATCAGTGATCATCTTTAGTGGTTCTGCACTTGTTTGGAGTGTTTTTCCAGAAGTGTTTAGCTCTAATTATCCCTTAGAGGACTACAAATAATCATTACTTACACAAGTGTAAGCCACTTTGCTCCATGATTCATTCTGATACCCTCAAGGATGATAATTATCCTACCCACAAGCCATACTGTAAGTACTCACCAAGCATTTTGTTACGAGCTGTTTTTGTGTATTGTCTCCATGGAGGTGGTTTCCACCGTCATCATGAAGTCAGACAACCGAGGTGATCAACTTGAGTCGCTGCTGAATACTGACTGCAGTGTCAGAAACACTCCCCCATAAAACGTACACTGGAAAATACCAACAACAACAAAAAGAATAACTAAAGTGATAAAGAACCAAAAGTGGTCACTGGTTTAAAGTTTGAATAAAGTTTCTAGCTTAAAGTATGAAAGGTTCAAAGTGGGATGGGTTTGAATGCTCCTTCAGTTCACTTCCATTATAAATGAAGTTAAAGAAAAGTTTCATATTTTGTAGGTAAGAAATGTATAAAAAAACAATAATGTGTCAAGTGTGGCTGTTCCAAGATCATGTTGGAAAACACCACACAATTACAGGAGCCATAGTCACTGAGGACTCACCATCCATGCTAGGAAAGCACTTATCAACCAGGGCCACGCACGTTCATGTATAAGAGGCAACATGAATCACTCATGTATTTACAGCTGCTGTCAGATGTGTAATAGCACAATATTTGCTCTCTACGTTCAGTCTTGCATTTCAAATGCCAGATGATAGATGTTTCAAACATGATCTCCGCTGTCAGCAAGAACAGAGACAACAGTTCAGGTTTTTAGACACTTTAACCAATATTCTTTTGGGATAAAATATAAACGCCTTAATTGTTGTTGTTTTTTAATCTCTAATTTTCTGTTTTTCACGAGACCTGCCCTTTTATAAAGAATCTGGTCTCGGTTCTGGACCAAGTTAAACCACAAACTGCCCTCACTAATATCATTTCAAAGGAGAATAACGAAGCATCCGGATAGTCCTCTGTAATTAATCACTGCACATGAAAGTTGTCAGCTCATGTTCCTGTGCACACACAAACAGTCAGGCTCGTGTACGTAGAAAATAGTTGTTTAAAGCAGTCCTCATTAACGTGAACAGTCACTATGTTTATCACACTTCTAAGAATAGAAGTACAGATATAAATAATTGAATAACTTAAACTCTGCTAAGATGCTTCATAAACATTGGCTCTGCAGACCTTGCGTGTCATCCTCAATGCCAGTTGGGCTTTTACGCTGTCATGTGGCTGCTCACGGCAGATTGTTGTACGGCAGCAGATCCATAGCCCTGTCCTTCACACCTGCTCGGGTTACTCTGTTAATTCAGTTTGCCTCTCGGATCCTTTGCGTCTTATTTGTGCCCTGACACTCACAAGGCCTCGTATCCTACATAAGCAGTTGTTGGGCTGAGAGCCAAGGTGGGAGAGGGTGGGGGCAGTCTTCCGTTTCTGCCATGCAAAGAGTGTGGCAGACTAGCATACTGATCTATTAATATTAAATCAAGCAGGAAATACAATCTGCTCACCCACTGTTCTCCATCTGGGGTCAGGGGATTAGCAGGAGCCAGGAGAATAAAATACATACACAAGCAAACACCAAGATACGCACACACACACAAGCCTATTGAAGTGTCCCAGGATCACAGGCCTTTTTTTTTTCAAAGCTGGCGTGGGACTCCTGGTGAGTTGGCAGCACTTCATGGCCTTTGGCAAACGGATCATTCGTTTACATCCCACTTACAAGAGGGAATGATCAATGGCCACAGAAAACAATGCAAGGAGCTGAATTTTTCCATTCTCTAACCATGTCTGGGAACCGCGCTGCTATTTGTTTGTCTGCCAGCAAGGAGCTGTGTTCCTGAAGGGAAAGGCGCTGTTTGTGTTATACGTCCACAGATTGTAATGCATTCGCTTCACTGTGCGTCCTAAGTGTAGTTGCCAAGATGAAGCTACATCAGAATTGATTTGATCCTTCTGGGTTTGAAACGTGACTTATTTTAAGATTGTGGTTTTCCTGTTTTCCTCCGTCATGCCCTGTTCCTCTAATGCTCTAATTATTTTCAAATTGGCTGGGGTATAAATAGTGGAGCAGTGTAATCTTGACTGACAGGTCTGTCACGATAACAGAAGTACATACTGCAACGAAAATGAAATCCTTCATCCAGTGTGGGTTGTGCGATCGGTGCCAATAGCAGCGATACCATCAGGTCCATCACTGGAATTAGCATTTCATCTTCTACGAGTGCAGTCAGACAGTTTCCGCTGTGCACAAGCTCCCACTTAAGCCCACTCCAGGAGCTTAAAACAGAACAGTGGGTGGTGGAAACAGTAAAAAGATGTTTAGGAAAATGTAATGCCTTTCATGTGTTTGTATTGATTAGGGCTTTTTTGAGGGCAATCTCTATCTTTCAGGATAGATAATGCATACTTTGCATGTAAGTGATAATACTGGAAAATAACTCAACACCGCAACACCAGAACAGAAGCTCAGCATAGATTGTAAATTGATAAGATCTGTGCCTACAAACACTACTATCCCCAAAGGCTGCACATCGTCTAACTTAACATGCAAAAGAATTCTAGTGAGCCATACGTACCATTGGCAGGTGTATATCAATCCCCTGTACAGCATGTCAAAAATAGCATCTAGAATGTACCCACTGCTGAACAGAACTAACATCTTTAAACAGACTTTTCCATGTTTGATCACATCAGCTCTCTGAGTGAAATGCCTACACGAGTAGAGCCAGACTTTACTGTGGCAAAATGAATAATTGATTGTTGTATCATCTGAATCATAGATGAACTATCTGCTCAATGGTGTGGCTTTTGCTCTAGCGGGCAGACAGCAGGAAATAAATAAGTGCCAATGGCATACTGATAGATCCCGTACATACAGGGGTAGACTAGAGGGACTGCATCTGAATGAACAAGGCTTTCACTTCCCCAGGAGAAGACAAAACCCTGCGAAGCTAATTGTCGTTCTTTCTCAATCAGAAGGAACAAAAGTCCCTTTTAGTGGCCTGTCAGAGAAAAAACAAAACAAAACATTTGTTTTGCATTTCTTTAATGGACGTCTGACATTTCCATTGACACAGTCACTTATCATGTCCAGAAACTTGGACTGAATGTAACCGCAAATTAAGCTAATTTTATACACAGAAACTGATGTCACGCTGCTGCTATCTACCTGTGAAATGAAACTACTGAATGTAATATTACAGTGAAAAGTACGAAAAATTACCTGTTTTCAAAAAAATATTGAAGGATGAAGGAGTTACATAACATCTTTCATTTTTTTATATATATGCAATGAATATTAACACTATCCCATAAAAAAGTTTCAAGGAAATCAAAATAATCTTTCCTGGGAAAATATACAGTCAAAATGTCTTAAAAAGTGTGTTTTTCAGCTCTGAAGCCATATTTAGCAAGATCTGTGGCACTTAATTTTTTATACAGGACCAAATAACTTCTAGATGTGATAGAACTATGTTAATACTACACAGAATCAAAATTTGGTTCCAAGAAATGAACACTAGTGGAGATATTCATTTTTGGAAATTAAAGATTCTTCGTTCGGGTAAAATGTATTTATTTTTATTCAGCAACAACTATTTACATGAATACATGTTGCCAATTATCCTTAGGGTTTCTTGGATGTTCAGTACAAATTTCAACCCAATGAGTGTTATCAATCCTCACG
>NTHP01000172.1:0-22103 GCA_003416845.1 Oplegnathus fasciatus | reverse complement strand
CATCGGTCCAAAATCTCCCATAGGTGTTCAACTGGGTTGAGATCTGGTGACTGTGAAGGCCATAGCATATGATTCACACCCCTTGTGCCCTATGGATGGGGGCATCAGGATAGAAACGTTTCATCATAGGATAAAGGTGATCACTCAGAACAACTTTGTATTGATTTGCATCGACCCTTCCCTCTAAGGGGACGAGTGGACCCAAACCATGCCAGGAAAATGCTTCTCATCTATATGGAAGCACCTGCATTTGTAATATTTCCCCCCTCATTTATTCAGGTTTTTACTTTAATTTGTCACCCATCTGTACCTCTCTGTGGTTTATGACCTTAAATTTTCCAAAAGGTAGAAACAGACATTACCTTTTTTCAGCTGTGACTGTCAAGTCCTTAATCCAGAGTATTAGTATCAAACAGACAAGTACCCCTGTACCACAACACAGAACACAGAAGGCACAATTTGATTTGGTCACTGTCCTTTTGGGACTCTCTGCAAACATTGGTTAACCAATAACAAGGAGGAGCTGAATGACAGAAAATGGTGCCATAGACAGTCCCAATTAAACACAAGCAGCACAGTACAGTTGCGCTGTCTGTAAACATTCGTTAACAATGACAAGATGGGTAGGAACACGTTTGGTCTGCTACACTTTGAAAGTATGGCAAACTATTATAGTCATATCACATAAAGAAAGAACTGCTATCTGGCAATCTAGTATTGTTTCATAACGTGTCTAGGAATCAGATGATTGGAGAAACTACACAGGTTAGCAAGCATACGTGTTTAAATCAGCATATATTGTGAAAGATATTTTGTGGGATTTGGATCCTTTGTAAAATGACTTGTCTAATATAACTATTTTTTTTCTCACTTAAGTTGACTTTATGGTGGTTACAATATTTTGCATACAGTGTATTTAACTTTTGATGTACGGGCGAACACCAGTTTTGCTGTTTTCCATTTATGCAAACATTGTTCGAACAGACCTGTTAGCTGAGTTCCTGAATGTCAAGAAATGTTCAAAACGTTTGTCTCAAAAATGAATGAATATACAGACATTTTCACCAGCCATATTACTAATTACATAAAACCGCGTGTGAGGCATGAAATTTGCAAAATGGTAAATATTTTACCTCCTACAGTAGCTGTAACTCCATAACCCACAAAGCACAGCAGCAAGCATAGAGTCAAAGATCTGGGTCATGCGGACCACATTTTAACCACAGTAGATTTCTGCATCAATTTAGAATCCCTGAATAAAAATTCCTTGTAACAGCCTCCCTTTCACGAACCACCATGATCTTTGAAAATTTGGTAATTTTGGCTGTTTCATTTGTGGTAGGAACAGTATCACACGCTATATTTCCAGCCATGCCAGACCAGAGCTGGTGGTTCTGGAATGAGGAAAGATTGCGTGCTTGCAAACACAAGATTGCTCAGACGATTATGGGCTCCATTCGTCATGTGATAAAGTAGAGCCTTGGGGGAACCTATAGGCTTAGATTGCTGCTGTCTGCAGTTTAATGAGGTGGCAACAACAGGAAGTCCCATTAGAATGAAAAAGAAATAGTGCTGTACATGATCTCAATAGCAGCACAGTACATATAGTTGGTGTATAAAATGTGCAATAAAGAAACAGACAGGATTCATATCATCATTTCTTCATTAGCTTTGATATCAGCGTCATAAGCAATGAGCAATGTAGGGCAAAGAAAAAATAATGTGCCGTAATAAAGCTAAAAGAATAAGATGAATAAGTAACACAGCGGAATATACTTGAAATATATTTTACATTTTGAAATATGTACTATAAAAAACAAACGGAGCTTACAATGTGGGGAACAGATACTCTCTGCGTATCGGCAGCTATCTATACAAAACTAGTCGCCACCCAGTCTTCTCTCGATGCATTAATCCTTTTATCAACTCACACTTTCACACTCGCACACATCTAGACTTTCTGTCTCTGTCTCACACACACACACACACACACACACACACTCTTTCTTTTACATCCTTGTGTGTGTGTGTGTGTGTGTGTGTGTGTGTGTGTGTGTGTGTGTGTACATGCACATGTCCGATGTCTCCGGCTGCTCTGTTGGACTGCAGGAGAAAAATGCTGCAAAACTTGATAAGTGCGTAAAGGGGCCTGCTAGTAGGAGGAAGTGGAGAAGTAGTGGGCAGGTTGTTACAAGTTCTGTGCATACTTACACTGCAGAGGTCTCTGCGACCAGCCATTCTGCAGATTCTGCCAGATATCTCATCTCAGCAAGAATTCAACACGACACATGTCATACCGTGGCAAATAAATCAAGTTGTAGTCTGATTCATTTAAAGCCACATAGAAGCTTTACTGCTTTTGTTTGTTCTCGTGAGAATTTCAAAACTGAGAAGTGAGGCAGCATGAGTTTGGCTTTTCTGAAACAATCATGCAAGATTGCAATAAATTAGGGATTAAATTAGATTTTCTACCCCTGCTCACTGACCTTTTAATGGCATTTGCTTTGTTGATTTTTGATCAGATTCACTCATTAATGCAGGCTTAATATAATTTGAGCCAGACAAAAAGCAACCACTGTCAGTCCAGGAAGGACAAATTGAGTCATTTGTTTGCTCACTGAGGTTCACAGTAATCCCTGTTTGCACTGACCCGCAGTTCACCTGTGTTCGTAGTGTGGGGCTATGTAAACATGACAGTGGTCTCGTAGCCCTGAATCAAGCTCAGCTGTCAACAGCCTTAAATCTTGAAGTGTGAAACACTGTATACCCCTGTTAATGGACAATATGGACAACTTATGTCTGACTTTCACCTCAGGAGGAGCTTTGGGGAAAAGTCCACCGTCCCTGACATGGTAATGATTAATGTGAGTACGCATAGCTTTTACAAGCACATAGAGCAGATCCAAATCACAAAAGATGAAATAATATCCACAATGGACTGAGATTCTAGAGAAAAGAAATGAAGAACATTCACCAGGGAATGCAGGAAGAGACACTGATAGTAAAAGGAAAGTAAATGGTACTGGGAACTACCCTTCGTCAAGCAGTAAGGTGCCAGTTCTGAGTAAAACATTTGCTTCTGATAAATCTGCTGTGAGCGAAACCAGCCAGAGTTAGGGGAGTTTACAGTCAGTTTGCTGTTCCACAGTAACGACAGGTATTTGGGGAAAGACATACAAAATCATTGCTTTGGAAGCCAAAGATACAACCAGCGGATTCTTAATGTCTGTTATCAGCTACGATGCATCTCTCTTTTAAATTAGTTTCACTGAGGAAGGATAATGTTTCCTGTTTTTGGCCTTATCTGATCTGATTAAGGAAGACTAGTACAAATACAGTATCTTCACCCAGCAGCTTGCATGAGTTGACATCCCAGTCGGAAGAATTAGAGTTAGAAGAATTTACGGTCATGTTTCAGACTTTAAGAGAAGGCATCAAACACATTTGTGTTGTCAAAGAGTGCTTAATCTCATCAACACAGCTTGACAACTTGTATGTTCACAACAGGAAACCAATAACCACAACCCTCTATCAACCATGTGTGACAACATCTTCCTGTCCAATGCTTCAGAACAATGTACGCACAGAAATAAAAGGTGGGCTACTAAACCCCAATCCACAGTCCTCCTGGAAAGGCTGTTATCAGCTAAGTCAAACACAAAACTACATACACCAATTAACTACACAGTCAGTTAAATGGTAAAAAATAGAGTGTAAAAAATATATATATATATGTTCATCTTTCACTAGCTCATTTTATTTTTCAGGCCCACTTTTTGGCCTTGGCACACATCTAATCATTCATCTAATCATGCTTATATGATAATGACATGAGTCCAAGTGTGCTTGTGGTCAGTATGCTAAACACACTGAGCACCAGCCTTTTCAGCGAGCTACCTAGCTAACTTTCATAACTTTCATAATAAAATGGAACAAACTATAACTATAACAGCAGCTGAAACATTTTAAACAGCAGGCCAACGCTAACTTTGTAAGCTGCAGCTAGGTAGCTAGCTGAAAAGGCTGGTTCTCTGTGTGTTTAGCCCATAGACTGTATATAACGCTAATCCTCTTTATATACAGTCTATTGTTTAACCACCAGTGTTTTCAGGTAAGCCAGCCAGGCACACAGTCCTTTAAATTGGAGGTTAAAGGAAATGTGTACAGCTTTATATTTCCTTTTGCACTCCATTGATATTATTTAAGTAATTTTATTTATTGGTGACTTTTCTGTGACTTTTACTGCGTAAAAAAAATCTAAGGTATTGAAAAAAAATAGTGATAAAACCAAAGATACCACAGTATTAGTGGACCAGGAATGGACAGAAAAACAGACAATAGACCAAGGCTCTCTTGATAAAAGCTGGAAAATAACATCATCGCTCAGTAATGGTTTGAAGAGAAATCACTCCCTAATCTTACCGCACAGTCAGTGTACAGTATGACTTTCCAATGTGAGGATGACTAAAATAAAAGTTTATAAAGGAAGTTAGACTCTTGGCAGTTGACTTCTTAAAAAGGTATCTCGCTGAGGAAATATGAAACCATGGGTGGAGGCATTCGCTCTAACCTCATGCAGCAGGGCACTTCATGAGCAACGTGCGGACACGTCTTTACATGGAGGCGAATGTCAATAATTAGCCAAATCTCTGTACTGATGGATACAAACGTGAGAGTTTGTATGAAAAACCAACCACTACTGAAAACCAACAGATAAAAGCTACTCACGTCTTATCCTATCCATTTGAGGAGAGCACCTCTTCACTGTAAGAAAGATGACACTGCGTGTTGAGCACAGGAAGAGTGCACTGGATACTTCACATACAACTAATATTACCAATTAAATGTAATTATTGCCTCGGTCTTATATGCTTTCTATTCACATATACATAACTATGTGAGAAATAAGAGCAAGAAGATGTGTTATGTGGCTTTGGAGGTTTTCATGAGCGGTTTCTTGTGCTCCTTACAGTCTGGTATGACTGATATCACACCCTGTTGGTGAGGTTGAGCTATTAAGCAAAAACAGGTTGTGTTCTCTTTGCATCTTTGCACCCCTCCAGCTTTAAAAAAACATTGCACTGAGTTGGTGGTAACAGTTGGTAATTCAACCTAAGTAGCATTCATCCATAACAGATAATGAATCCGCAGCAGACAATTAATGATTGACAGTACATATAAAAGTTGTAATCATCCAGAATATGAACTGAACAAATGAGCAAACTCCATCTGCAGCTGTAGGCCATGTGATGTGGCTGAAGGCTCCGGACGAAATCTAGTGCTGTAAGTGGACCTTGAGTTAAGATTTTTTGTTTGTCATACAGTTTCCGAGGTCTTCTTTTTATACCTTTGTACACCTTAAACACCGATGTCTCTCAAGCTCTCTGCTCTGTTGAGTTACATGACTGACGCTGATCAATAAGGCAGGAATACCATAAACACTTGCTGACAAAGACACCAGTATCTTTGGTTTTGCTTCAACTATTTTCTACTACTGCTGTTTTTGGGAAACAAGCTCAGCAGACTCTTAGTTAACACCCGTGTCTGAAAGTCAGACATCAATAGCACAAAGTAACTTGAGCTCTGTCACTTGACTACCATGTGACTGGTCTGAGGCGGTTGCAGACAATAGCACCCTACTAACAGAGGGACCTGAGCCACAGCTGCCGGGCCACAGAGAGGGGTGAAAGATGGTGTGAGCGTTTAGATATGGAGGCATGCTGAGAGATGGAGCGCTGGTGTGAAAACAATAAGCCAGTCATTTGCTTACACGTTCCTTCTCTGTTCTCCGCTTCCCCCTTCCTCTGTGTCAGTGCCCACATTAATAGATTTTTTGGCCACTTCAGAGCAGCGGAAACAAGCTGTAAACACGACACTGGCACGTTATCACGTTTGAAGTTGATACGGTGAACGAGCAGTTGCCTATTTACACAACCAGCAGACACAAGGCAGCATTAGCATTCATTTAGAGTTGTGTTTCTGGCCTCCTGATGTATGTAAGTCCAATGTTCACTCTACTTTTAGCTCTGTTTTGGTCTCCACCAACTCCTGAGGCAAATATCTGGAACTGACTCTTTAGCAGCCAGGTGCTCTGCTGTTTGGTGCTGGGCAGTTAGCATACAGCAAGTTTATCAGAGCTTTTTAGCTGAAAACAGAAATGACGCTGATGAGAGCTGTGAGATTGAATCAAAACGGTAAAGTTGCGGGCCGTTAAATGGAAACGATGAGCTGAAAGACGCTAAAATGCTCCACAGAGCCGAAGGGAACTGCAGAGACAGGTATGTTTGACAGAGGATCGAGGACTAAACAAATGCAAATGCAAATGGCCTGCAGATGACAAGGTATTAGACAGCAAGAGAGAGAAAGAGCAAATATCGGTAAGTAGGGTGTACAAAGATGTGGTGCATGTAGAATAATCAGGGTATTTCAGACTACAAAATTCACAATCCATAGGCACAAATTAGTAATTAGAGGTACTTGCATGTCTCCAACTTTAAATACAGTACAGAAATACAGAAAAGGTATTAAAAAAAAATCTTTCTGATTACTTACATTTGAGATGGCTCCTGTTTTCTTTTGGTAGCGCTATGGTTTGCACTTTTACAATAAATGAGCACACTGTCATCTGAGCTGAGCTTCTGTACAAGTCAAATTGAACAGGCTGTACCAAGGAAACCGGCACAACTCTCAGATGAATTCACATGACCCTGGTTTGTTCAGCCATGATACACCCTTCTCTATTACCCCACATAAAAATCACTTTGTTCATTGTGATGATCCACTTCAGCGCATCATACTTGTTGAGCAGCACTTAGCCACACAGTAGCCCTTTCATTTAATTTTAGCTCTCACAGACTTACTGAAAACAGCCACTGGTGATAACAGAATAATAACGCAGCAAAGCAGCTAATTAAATATTTCGGCATTTAGCGTTGAGTCGTGGATTTATGTGTTCTGTAACCCAAATGAGAACTCCATTAAACTCTATGAAACACATCTAGACCAAAAGAGACGCCTTTTATCAGAAGCATGAAAACAGTACTGGAACACTGAAAGCTTTTGGTGAAAGTTGCAAATGAATTGCATGTCCATTGGGAAACAACACTTCCACTGAAATCATTTAGTAAAGTAAATCCTCATTTAAGATGGAAAGTTCTGACAGCAATAATCCCAAACAAAGACAACAGAGTGATTATTTTCTCAGCAACCATATTTTGACGGCAGAGTTGTACAGAATGTCTTGTCAAATCTTCAGCCTTCATTAGTTCAGGAAGCTCTTGTGCTTTCACATAAAGCAGCAATTAAACCTCAATGGCAAACAGGAAGGGGCAAAAGAAAAAATATTCCAATGTGTGAAGCCTTTCTACAACCTCCAAAGAGGTGTGTGTTCAGGCCACTGCTGGACTCTAGAATCTGCCCTAGATAAGACGTGATGCAGGTCCCTCTAAGGTGCCCTTCCAGTGGAGAAAACGCAAGACAGTGCCATATAGGCTGCCCTATATGCTAGAAAATTAGTAGGCCTCTACGTGCCTCTAAATGGTTAAATATTAACAGTTCCCTGTGTGTTGTTATTACAGTGGTGTAGTAGTTACACTTTAAATCAGAGTCACATAATAAAGCGACTATAATCTTAACCGTGGTTTGGAACCATTTCACCATAAATGTATAACAAGTTTCTGCAGCTGTTCAGGGGTCCCCCACTGGTTCAGGGATGTCACTGAAATCATTGCCAATCATTCCATTTCACATTAAATTTCATTAAATAAAAGATATGGAAATCTTTAGATTTGTTCCATATTCCGTGTCTATTTATATTTATATTCTTCACGTTACTTTTTATGGCATTTACAACTTTGTACACGGTACCATTGACCTCCTCACACCTGGAAGGGGCTCAGGGGGCGAAGGCAAACAAAGCAGCTCGAGCTGGCAGCAACGCCCTGTCTGTTAGCAGATGTTATGATCCTGCGTAGGCATGGAGGATGAGAGGGCACAGAGCCAGCACTGATGCACAGAAAAGGCATCTGCTGCAGGTGGTTTACTGGTAGTCTTTGTGCGCTTCTGGGTGAGATAGCTATCCACCCACATCTCTTACAACATAGATTTGGGCTTTCCTGCCACCTGTCTGTGTGGTGATGGGCCCTTTTCTCTGCTTTCATTTCTCAGAGCCTGACTTTGCCTCCTGTCAGGCTCACTTCATGCCATAAAATGGAGAAACAGTTCATATGTTGATTAAATCCTACACACAGCGGAAGCTCTCGTAAAAGGTTAAAAAAAAAGTTAGATATGATGGAAAAAACACACTAGATGAGTCCAAATTGTGAAATAAGTAAAGATGTATACATCAAAATTATAAGATAAGTCAAGTCCATTCTAGTGAGTCAACATTTTGACTTTTGATTTACTAAGTCAAAATTTTGAGAATTTGAGATTTGACTTATCTCATAATTCTGACTAAGTTCAAATTAATTTTGACTTACTATTTCATAAGTTTGACTTACCATGAGTATTTCTTATGTCAACATTAAGTCAAAAATAAGAATAAGAATCTACAGCCACTTTAGCTGCTCTGTGAGGCTGTATTTAGGCACAGCGGTGCTTTGAGCTAAATGCTAACATCAGCATGCTAACAAGCTCACAATGACAATGCTAACCTGCTAATGATTATCAGGTGTAATGTTCAACATGTTCACCATCTTAGTTTAGTGTGTTAACATGCTAACATTGGCTAATTAGCACTAAGCAGAGATTACAGCTGGGGCTGATGGGAAGCAGTTTTACAAGTATTTGGTCATAAGAGACAAATTAAAATCTTGACCTGATGGTGGCGCTTGATGAGGAGTCAGGGATCCACCCTGACAATTAATCTGAACCAGATTTCACGACAATCCATCCATTATATGCTGAGATATTTCAATCTTCACCACAAATGTGAACCTCATGATGGCACTAGGTGGTCAGGGGACTGAAGTCAGTAGTTCTTATCCTCTGCGGACCAAGAATGTGTGTACAAAGTTTCAAAGCAATCCGTCCAGTACCAACCAACATTATTATCCATATAGCGATACCGCTGACATGACTAATAATTAAGTCAAAAATTAAGTTACAATTTATTTGACTTACTATCTCATAATTTTGATAACCCATGATTATTTTTAGTTTTATCAAGCACAAGTTTTTTAAATCTATTTTTTCATTTTCCTGGCTGAGATGAACTTCCATACAGCCCATGTTGATGTCATACATTCTTACGTAATGTTTACTCTACTTCTCCAGGTGAGAAAATAAACAATGGGAGAGCATATCAGGAAAATATGTAAATTTTGTCATAATACAAAAATCCGAGTGTGGAACCAATGACTAACTGAGATGTAGCTTATCACAGCAGACACCATGACCAAATCCACGACTGTGAAATGCAACAATAACAAAACCAGAATATGCCAACCAACAGAGGCTTGAAACCAAAGCAGGGGAATAACTGCTCGGAAGCGTCACGCAGGCTTTTCTTTTCCCGTCATAAGTGACTGGAGGAAGTAACAGTGAGGGTAAAAGTATAGTGGAGATGGCAGGACGTCTGTGCTCATTTCTCACTACCAGTCATGACCACATCAAACTGTCTGCTCACTTTTACTGAGGTTTAAGGAGAATTTAAAGGTTACACTAACGTCAACGGGAGTTTACGTTGAGAGAACTGAAATGGCACTACTGTAGCGTTTCCTTAAATTGAGGCTGAATCCGTCCAAAAATTCCCCAGAGGCATTTCATTGACATTTCAGAAAGATCAGAAAGGCAACTTGATTCCTTGAATAAATCAGTTCAAAGAACTGTTTACTTCCCCAGGATACACAAAGCATTAATGAACCAAACCCCAACCTTTATACTTACTGTGCTCATGGGTCCCCTCAGTCAGACAGTTTCACCTGCTCGTGTGTGTGTAAAGACAGAAAAAACAGTTCCTCTTGCAGCCAGCGTGTAGAGATAGATATACTAGATATGTAAGCATCGGCATACTGTAGGCCAGATCCAGTCAAGGGGGGTGATTAGATGATCAAATCTCTCGTCCAAATATGAAAAACAAATATATGCACGTCTATATATACAAAACAATATATTTTAAACAGTAACCCCACAAATATGCACATAAAACCATGCTGTCCATGGGACACTTTATTTCAACCCCTTATTTAGCAGTTATAAGCAGCATATAAACACTTAATAATCAGTTTATAACACACTATAACGTAGTTGTAAGCAGCTATAAGAACATTTTTAATTGTTATTTATTATTACTATTATTATTATCATTATTATTAATAACATTGGTCAACAACTTATATCCTCCTGTGAAGCATCTGTGACAGATAATGAATGACAAAAACACAGTTGTAATATATTTGTCTTCTTATTATACACAAATACTACATATAAACATTATAATTCTGATTATTAATTATATTTATTTCTTCTACTTCTTCACTCTCGTGGCAGCTAAGAAACTCCATCCATCAGCGAAGGCTGTGAGATGTGGCTGGAAGCTCCATAAGACATCCATGACGTCTTGGCACACGTGTAGAAACAGTAATAAAGACTTTATAACACACTGTAAGGATTTGTTTGTTTGTGTTATCATACATCATTGAATATGATTACAGCTATTGTAGATGTTTCAGGTGAAGTTACAACTGTTGAGAAAAACACAAATAAATACTTTTCTCATATCTGCTCACAACTACATTATTGTGTGTTATAAACCGGTTATTAAGTGTTTATATACTGCTTAGAAATGCTAAATAAGAGGAGTTGAAATCAAGTCACAATTTCCCTTGGAGAGCATGTTTATTTTTGCAAGATATGTGGATCTCCAACATGTTTCACATCTCAGTAGGAACTTTTAGTTCCTGCCTCTTGTGGAGACATGTTCAATACCAACAAAATGATGTGTATCAGGGGGTAGATCCATGACAGGCTTCATATAGTGGCAAGTAATGAGGTGATCGAGTCCATAATTCATGTTGTATATGCTCTCTATATGCTCTGCTATTCAGTTACATCACATCCCTTCAGGCAGTTCAATACATCTGGTATGTCAGCAATAGAAAGGCAGACTGCAGACTGGTGGTTTACAGTAGTACACTACGCAATGTACAGCTGGTAAAGGTCCATTAAAGATGATTATAGGGTATCATAGTTGATTTCATTGGCTCTGTGGATTGTGAGGAGACAATTGAAAACACAGTGGACTGGTTGTCAAAACTCCAGTTGCTTCATATCCACAACAATATCTACCTGTCAGACAACTGTAATAAAACTTCAGCTCTATATTTCTCAGTGTTCATTACTGTGTAACACTACCACTACAAGCAGGCTGTTTGTTTTCTTCAATAAGAGTGAGGGGCTTTCCTCCCCATATTATTGTCAGTCAGGTTAGAAAATGTCAAAACCATTATAGGGTAACGGTATTGGTTAAATATCCCATCTGACAGACCCTGAGAATTAGGATAGTCTCTCCTGAACTTAATCTCCTTTTTCTCTCTATTTTACATTGTGAACCCCAATGCTATTATTTCAGTATTATTGATCATACTGAAGTTACCACCAGCAGTGTTGTTGGGTTTTTTAGTCCTTTTATTTATTTACTTATTTTGAGGGGGCATGGGTGCTGTATGTGGTTTTATATGTTTATCCATCTAAACAAAGTTTTTGTTTTTTTTAAAGAAAATGGTGGAATTGAGGTTTGTATGTAGCCTAAAATAAGAGTAAGGAACCAATATGTTCTTTTCCTAATAGAACTGGTACCTTAAACAGTGATCAAGACAGTTTTTAAATCATGAAAAGCAGAATTAACAAACGTATGCGACAAGAGATCCTTACCTGTCAATGCTAAGCCTTTATCCTGCGACTTTTGTGCCTTCTGGATGTGATCCGATGCAAACCCAAGAGTTTAACGACCAAAGCTACAGTTGTTTTTATTTGGGAGAGAGATATCATTATTACATGACCTCAGTTCCTCCATGTGATCTGACTGAAAAGGCCCTGAAGTTTTCAAATTTTTCACTTTGTTCATCGAGAGAGACGTGCAGAGCTGCTCTGTCGCAAAGGTTTCTTGGTGCGATGACTTTGGTAGGCAGTTTTTAAACTGGTTTAGGTGGACAACCTCCAACATGGATAACTGTACAGCATATGACCTGTTTTTACAAGAGAACAATCACAGAAGTGTCAGTGTGCAAAAAAGCTGGGGGTTACATTACATGCCGGATAACTACCAAGTTACTGTCTCAAATAAGTTTAAATATTTTGTAAGACCCCAAGTATGAAGTGATAAATCTAACACGTCTAACAACCTGGAGCTCATAGAGGTTGTAAAGAGGGCAGTGATACAGAGAGCCAGGAGCCATCTATCTAATCAAATTCCAGCAGCAGTCCCGTCCTGCTTTGGCACAGCTGCAGGCCCTCTGGCTGAGACATCCAACACTGGTAGTTCAAAAACATAAAGGAAAAATGTAGACAACAGCGTGCTGCAAAACTGTAATGGTTCTAATAGAAAAACAGCCTGAATCTCAGCGCTTTGATCTGCTCAGGTGTGTTGTAGTTGTAGAGAAAGTAAACTGTAGAAGGTTCTTTTTCTTACTCCAAACTTTACTCAAACAGTTGATGTTTACAAAGAGTGTACAGATTTAATGCTGCCTTGAACAGAGGCCCAAATGAAACCAAATAGACAATAGTAGCCACAGCCAAAAAGTGTCTGCACGGCACGTCCTCCTGAGAACCAGGAACTGTTCATAATTCTCTACACAAAAGACTATTGAAGCAAAAACAAGGGACTCAACTTCAAAGAAAACTTGCGCAAGTGTGAAAAAGATTCTCTTACCCAATTTCTGTTTATTTGGGATCAAACTAGAACTTCATTACAATCTCCATCTCTAGAGCTAGCTTTTATCAGAAACAAACTAAAAAACTAAACTTAGTGGAGACCATGTGTCTACAAAATGGTAAATGTCCCGTGGCAGGAGGCAACAATAAGTGCTTTTTGTTTAGAGAGGGACTTGAGCCAGATTCACACTTTCCAATCCCAAAACAGGAAAAGCGAGCATCAAAATTTAAACAGGATGTGTGAAAACCTATCAATATAATAAATATAAATACATCTGAGGTTTTCTACAGATTGTGAAAAGGACATGACAAAAATAGCTTTGTTTTCAAACTCAATGCACTCGCATAAATAAAGTGTAATAATAACGTTAATTACAATAGTTATAATAAACCTTAAGCTTTAGAAAAACCAATGTATGCTTGGCCCTTTGAAATGTAAGGCTTGGGCCTTTAAAACATGTCTAGTTTCCTGCTATCTTCACAGTAGACGCACGTTGACACACCTATGAGAAGAAATACTTACGAACCAATGCATGGAGTGATAAGTACCATATGAAGATATGTCAAAAAGTGACCTTGAGAGATTTATTTCACTTCTTTGGGGTTACAACTGAATCAGATTGAGGAGTCAAATTGTTTGTCGTACTCAACAGCTGATTGGCTCAAAGTTTACAGCTCTGCCTTTGTTTAACTTCATGAATGAAAAAACTGACCCAAGATAATGCGTCCTTCAAAAACCTCATTCCCAAGCGCAATTGTCTTCACTGCAAAATATTATTATGATAAATTATTATGAAAATAACACGAGTCTGTAACTCAAGAGCAAAAGGTCATTTATAGAAGAAATATCACTAAGGTGGAAAAACTGTCCATTGTATAATGTGTGAAGTTGTATTTACTTGACAGCTGCTAAATGTGGTGGTACAGAAAAAAAAAAATTTCATAATTCATTGATGGCTTCTTCCTGAGAAAAAGAAAAAAATAATAATGAAATGGAGGAAGAAAATGTAATCCACAGAGTGTGATGGGAAACGGATGTCTAAGAATATTATTCAATGCACACAAAAGTCTTTTAAAGTCCCAGCCGTAGTTTATAAATATGTAGCCTGACAGGCCCGGAAGAAGAGGAAGAGGAGGTGGAGGTGGAGGAAGAGGAGGGGGAGGAAGAGGAGGGGCCATTGGTCGTTCCTATCAGCAGTAGCCAGAAACAGAGAAGCCAAACCAAGAAACGAAGACCTGGAGCTGCATCTCTCTGTGGTGAGTTTTTGATGAGGTGAAGGAGGAGAGGTGGGAAGCAGGAGGAGAAGGAAATGGACGTCACTCCATGATGGCTCGGTAAATGACCGGCTCGATGTAGTCCTCTCTGTATCGAGAGTTGATGACCCGTTGCCTTTTGGAGTTCTGTTTGACGTCGTTCTGTGTGAAGAGCTCGAAACGCATGTCTGACGCCACTGACTGAGGACCAAACACAACATCGGACATAGAAGTGAGCGCATCGCATGTGCTGCAGATCTCAAACATACAATAACTTGTGTTATAAGCCACACCTCCAGCGCCATTCATAACACTTTTTCTTGGCATAAAAGGTTCAAAGACCTCCTGAAAAATGGGGGATTTTATGTTACCATTCGAGACTTGACTCGTTTGGGCAGATCCTCATCTAGAGCGTAGATGTCTTCTCGCTTGACAGAGATTTGTGATCCATCCTCAAACTCCACCTGATTACACACACACACACACACACACACACACAGTGAGAGAAATCATATAATGTGCATGAAAAATCCCTTCACCACCATGTATTTGCTTTAAATAACTATTTTATTACATAGCAATTTATGCACTTTACTTACATGCTGCAATAAATCGCTTTATATAAGCGTTAAACTGGGTAGTACAACAATAATAATAATATATGCAGACTGTCACATCATAATTTCCCTCTAAAAGACCATCAAACATAATTAGAGGAGAAACTGTGTAATTAGGCCAACCAGATAAAAACAATTCATTTTAAGATATCACATATTGAGAAGCAAGCTCATCTATTTTTTGTGTCCCAACACTTTTACTTTTAACCACATGGACAACCCACATTTTGAGGTTGAGGAACATAACCCGACATCCTCTGATGTGGTTTGAACAGACTGCGTAAGCCTTTTAGATGCCAGTGCCAGTGAGACAGAAAGAGATAGACAGATGAGGGGAAGTTTACCAGGTACATAGGGATGGAGTGTGATGCTACAAACTTGGCTCCGTATATCAACCCATCTGTCCATCGCACTTGAACAGCATCACCTTCGGCGGGTGGACCGAGCCGGACGCAGTCACGGTTCTGAAAAGAGAGTGCGTGGTGAACTCAGGCTATGTATTACACAAGGGAACATATTTAAAAAGGAAACTACACAGGAAACTTAAATGACAGAGATATGCTAATATGATTTAAGTCTCGCTAAGTCTATCTGTGTGTGTTACTACACTTCATCCCTTAATATCTTTTCACTTGACAAAGTAAATAAAGTTCTATTAACCTCGATGTCCTCTGGGAAGAGGTTGTCGCTGTAGGACCCGTCATCGAACACAACCTCGTAGAAGGTAGCTGTGGTCAGTTCCACCACCTCGCTGTGGTAGTAACGGCCGTTTTTGTACTTGCATATCACCCTCTGCCCCACTGCCAGCTCCTGCATGGCAGCCTTGTTGCGCTATGGGGACAAAAACTGAGCGTTAGTCTTAAAAGCTTATCAGTCCGCAGAGCTGACTGCAATATGAAAGATAAGTGGATGCAGTGCAATAAACAGTACGAGTCTGTAAAGATAACTAGATAACAATGATTTATCTACTGTAATGACTGCAACAGTATTTGGGCTGAGAAATTATACTGCTCTCTGCTTCGTGGTAGGGAATAAATTTGAGCATTCCAGCAGAGGATTTAAACAAACAAGCCCAGGTATGTGGTCACATAGCTCAATACCACAACAGCAAAGAGGAAACCTTCACAGGAAGTTCATTTGCATTCAGTGGACATGAATCCTGTCGCTGCATATCTCCTGACAGGACCAAACAGATGTCTGTTTCCCCCCATTAGTGAATCAAAGCAGCATGAACATGTACAAAAGTAAGAATCCCTGTGGTAGTTTGAGAGTTTAGAAAAAAGTTTATAACTGCGAAAACTATTACTGTGCTGCACGGTTGACTAAACCAGTGCTGAAAGCTGAGCTGCAAGGCTAATTAGACAAAGATCCTCTTTCAAAATAATCTACAATTACACAGAGACATCTTAGCATCAAGATAGATTCATTTAAATTCAACCTAAAATGTGACTGGAAATTACACCAATGAATGACAGAGTTCTTAAAAGCAGCGTAAACCAGCTTCAATTACGACAGTAAAAATGATTTACCTGTCAGTGAACACAAACAGCTGGAAAAATGACATTAACTGAGCATTGGGAGTAGCTGTTGGCGTTATAACCTTATTACACAATCGATAAAGCCTCTGACATGTTCGAGGTACCTGGAAAATTTTACAAGTGTCTCGAATCTGATCCTTAGAACATGTAACACACCCAAGGACTCATGCCTGGCTTAATATAATTTGCTGTCTGCTGATCATGTCAGCTTCCTGTTGCAGAAATCACTGAACTCTGGAGCCCATGGAAGGAAACTTTCTTTTCAAAGAGGAACTGAGAAAAACCTTAAGTAAGCCGTGTTTACATGCAGCACTGTTTTCAAATTTAGTGCTGTTTGTGGAATAAAATACTATGGATCAAAATGTAGGTGCTCAGACAAAGCACTCTCAAAAGTTAAAATAGAGTAAACTTCGCTTTTTCCCCACAATATGCATGTCAGTACTCAAAACAGGGAAAGTGCTTGTGGAAAAATTAGTCATCTCAGTACTGAATTTTCAGCTTCCCTTTCAGCTAAGCAAACGTATCTAAACTGAGCAGTGAGGTTAGACACAGAGCAACAAATGAGTCTGTATCACATGACTGGCTTTTTGTTCCACTCACAAGAAATTTTTTCTCACAAAAAAAGAGAAGAAAAAAGAGAGAAGAATTCTCACAAGAGAATGTATGTAGAAATTATGTGACCTTTTGCACTTAATCCATTACTATTGGACTGTGGTTTTGCTAGGTTACCTCAGGTATGATGGGCGCTTTGTGTCTGTGGCAGGTGATGAAGACTATGAACGGCCAGTCATCTGGATGCATGAGGATACCAGCTGCCTGAGCGCAGGTGGGGTGAAACGCCGTGGAGCAGCGCCCATGGGAGCACTGGACACAGCAGCCCTTCACCTCCCTCTTCATCCGTTTCCTGCAGTATGCACACTTCTACCAGAGTGACAAAGACGCAAGTGTGGAGGTGGAATAGGGGTCAAGAGGAAAAGTTACAAGTGGCAGGTTAAAGTGAAGGAAGTACAGGGGAAGGAAAGGAGGAGAAAGGAAATGAGCCAAGCAGGGAGGATGAGAGGTAGAAAGATAAAAAAAAAGTAATCAAAGGGAGTAAAACACACGTAGACCCAGACACCAACTGGAACACAGATATGTGAGAGGGAAATTACACAACTTCCTTTTGATAATTTCATGGGGTTCTGACATCATATGTGCTTATTTAGAAGTAGATTCATTGAGAAAGGCTCCTTTGAGATCAAGCCCTATAACAATGGAGACAAGGCCAACTATTGTGAAGGAAGTCCTGCATTATTTCCTACAGACTGTACGTGACTCATACACAAGACAGAAGGTAAGCATATACTGTCTGCCTTTCACATTATTTTCAAGTAAAAACCTTGGTTAGCTGGTTAGCTGTTGTGTATTATGGCTATTTCTTTTTTTTTTTAAACAGCATCCATTATTCAGAAACATCCAGGAGCCAGAATGAGAAGTGAAACTGAGTAAGGACAGATAACGGGTGCCACACCACTTCCATTATGGTGAAACGTGTCTCCTCGCTGAGAACCACAAACAGATGCCATCAGAGTACAGCTCTGTTTACCAAGAATCCAATCTGTGTATGGGTCCACAGTGCTAGGCAGGGGAAAAGTAGACCTGACTCATAACGCCACAAACAAATAGAGAGGCACGATGTTATGAGTGAGATATGCAAACCAACAACAGTTAAAGATTGCTTGCAACCACACTAAAGTAATGCAAATGTACAGCAGACCGCTGTAGTGCTGTGTAGTGAGTCTTACCAGTTTGAAACGTGGCAGTGGGATTGCAGAGAGGTCAATGGGGCCCCGCTCAGTGATGTTGACAAAGCGAGCTTCCAGCACAGTGATGGCACACAACACATGAACCCACCTGTGTGAAAGGCAAAGATGAAGTAGATTCAGGACAAACAATTCAATATTTCTAGAAATGTCGAGCACGTATTAAGCAATGCGGTTACAGTATTTAAACAAGAAAACATCATGTGTAGTCCCATCTAATGTTGGGATGACAATATGATACATAAGATACTACTACCACTACCATTACTACTACAACAATAACATTCATTTATAACATGCTTTTCTAAATTGAAGAACAATACAATTTAGGACTGGGATTATAACAAATTATTTAAGTATATTTGGGGATGAAATTATTGATAAATCTTTAATATTATTTAACTGGAAATTATCACAAGTATTCAGCAAATCACAAGAAAGTGTTAGCCACAATTACTGAACACAAAAAAATCAAACACTTGCCCAGCACTAAAGATGGTGTTCAGTTAAAGAATTAATAAATGTGACAAAAATATCCCCATGTAAAACATATTTAACTTTACCTTTGAAACAGTAGTTTGAAAAAAAAAAATCCTAACTCAATGTCCACTTACTTGCTTTTCCTAGAGCTTTCAACTGCATCACTCTTCAGTCTTCCTCAGCAGTTTGTGTTTGCTCAGTTGCCATGGAGATAAATTGACATGGGGTAGATAGCGATGGAAAAAGCTATAAATATGACATCTGAGCAAACTTCATTCGCTGAGGAAGACCATGAGATGCAGTTGAAAGCTCAGAAAAACCTAGCAAGTGGACCTTGAGTTGAGAGTATGTTTTGTCAAAGGTTATAACTTGTTGACTAGAGCAAAAACCAAAAATGTATGGTTTAAAATCACCAGTCACTGGTGATTTTAAACCATGTGATGGAAATAATAATTTGACTATCTACTACTACTTTATATCAACAATATTTAGATAAACCCCAAGTATTCCACACCAAAAAAGGTCAAATACTACACTATAGTTTACTACAGTACAGCCTGTAGTAACCTATTCACAGAAGAGGATACCAAGATATTGACAAATACGTGATACGGTGCATTATTCTGAACAATACGAAGAAGGCACAACCAAGTAGATCCTCCTCTGTCATAAGCCACTCAAGATAGATGGCTGATGTGAAAACACTGCTTCTGTCTACCAGCATTTCCTGTCATTTAAACTGACATTCACTTACTGTGCCCTATGTCGAGCGATAACGTGTAACCACAGGCTGTGTGTGTGTGTGTGCAACTACCGCACACACGCATGTACTGCATATGTGTGTGCATGTTTGCGTTTGAATGGTGCATTTAGCTTGAGGGGCTTGATCCACCAGATGGACTTCAGCAGTAACAGACTGAAGAAAGAGGCAGACTTAATTGGGTCAAAGGAGAGCGAATGGTAGGCACAACAATCTGCTGTGTAGCAACCAGTCAGACTCGCTAGGCCTGAGCTGTTTTGTAAACATCAGAAGTCCTTCTTCAGTACTTTCTCTTGCCCTTCACATGTTTATGACTGTGACCATGAAGATATTTCCTTAGAAAAAGAGAATGCGGAACTAGGAAAACTGAAAAGAGGGTTTACTACATTCTACTTCTTAAAAAATCCCATGATCTCTGAGAAGATGTTAGGGCACTGAACTTCCTGGTAAATACTACATCTTCAGTGGTGCTGTCATGCTACACTAGTTTGTGTATCTAAAAAGTCCAACCAAAACCACCTTCCTGACTGCGCTATACAATCAAACTCCCTCTCTCACTGTAACTAATAGCACATCGGTTTCCACACAAGACTGACCCCTCGCTGTCTAATGCCCAGCCTGGAAAACCTGTTTCAAAAGGAAATGATATGATATAATTTCACTGCACAGTTAAATAAGTGTTCTTAAATTTATATTTTAATATTTATTTAAATAAACTAAAACTAATTTAGGGACCAGTTCAGATTTCTGACTAAACATGAATGATACAATTTCAAAGTTGGGCAGTTTCTGTAATACAGCTTCTGGTCCACAAATTAAAGCTCTATGGCGTCAGCACTATTGTCTGCTGGTGTTACTTACTTGTCGTCGTTGGCTCTCTGCAGAGCTCCGCCTCTCAAGGAACACAGACAGCAGTCCTGGAGGAAGAAACACACAACAATGTGACTCCATTATCTTCATCACATCTAAATCTTGATGTTTGCATATGGTGTATATTATTTATGGCTTAAACTGGGGATAACCCAATCTCATGGATAGGTATCAGCTACATAAAGCTCAACCTATTGCGGATCCTTGTAACCCACTGCACACCTGGTATGACAGCTGTTAGAAACGCCTCACTGCACCTTTTTAAAACCTGTTCCTAAAGTACAGTATTTTGGCACTAATTGATATACAACAGCCAACAGGTTCAGCAATACAGGCAGAGAGTGAAGTGAAGAGAGCTGGTCTGAATAATAATAATTTTAAAAAGTTGCTTTGCCTCTATATCAATGACATTTCTTACTTCACCTCTAAAGTGCTGCTGTTGACTGACAACAGCATTTAAACTCCCATCTGTGGCAATCTAAATCCTGTTCAAACCTTCCTGCCACAACAGCTCCAGAGTGACACACCTTTCTCCACAAATATTACACATAACACTGTAGGAAAATATACAAAATACCACAGGAAACACTTAAAAGAAAGCCAACTGACTCAGTACTCTGCAGGTATCAAGTGACTAATCAGACTCAGGGGGATAAAACAACTTGATGGGGACATCCTGACCACAGATGTAGCTCATAGCCACGTTAACAACACGAGGAAATCCGTGGCATAAGACGTTCTAATATTTCTATAAAATAAACAACTAAACTTCTTAATATACTTGAATAAGGAAAAATGAGAATCCTTTCTAAAATTTATTGAAATTGAAAAAACCAGACAACAAGTCCACTGAGGTGTCACAATGAACTATAAAGTGAAGCATTGCCCACTGGTGGTCAAAAGGTGTTTGTGCCAAAATTGGGCCACATTCCCAGAATATTTCTCAACAATCTATTGTTCTGAGCAGACAGGAATGCTGAAACCACAGGAAATTTAAAGATAACTTTTACAAACAAAGTTGGTGAACAAACATAGGAAGGGAACACTCTCACTGTCTGAGAACAAAGGAAGCGGCAGCATAGAGAGCCAAGTTTATTTGTGTGAAAAAAAAAGCAAGGCTGCTGTGTTTGCCAATTGTATTCAACTATTCGTTCAGTACAAGTCAACTCTGTGGTGCTGGTGTGGTATATAGTGCTTTATGTTGTTATGAGGCTGATTCGATCTTTAAGAGATCGAATCAGCCTCATAACTGGTTGCAAATGCATGTGCATTTTTGTTTGATGTGCTTAAAAGGCAAATTAATGCAGTAAAACAAAGAAGCCATCATGACACTCATAATAGTACCACAGCGGTTTTAGCTGCAGCAGCAGCAGCAATTAAGGTCAGTTAAAAAAACTTCAATTTCCCTGCATGGTATCACTAACATTTCTCTTATGTTATTACATACTGGTGACAGTGGCTGTCAACGATTGGCACTGGTCTGTAATCTGAGGAAGTGAGCTGTGAATACAGCTGTTTCTTCAATATGCAGCCCTTAATATCACAACACCTGGCTTTCACTCTAAGCTTTTCCTAAACCAACTATTTTCACTATTTGGCACTAATAAGAAAAACGAACACCTGTAGACATGGCACATGTAAAACCAGTGCATTAACGGTGATATTGATAACATTCAGCCCACTTCCCCCTCCCCTGTTCCATTGCATCACATCACAACACCGCTGTTGCTTGAACCACATGCTGCCTCAAGTGGTTGCCAGTTCGTTGCACAACCTGCATATTTCATAGTCAAGTGGAGTGAGAGTCAGACAGACTCAGTCATGTCAAGTGATGAATCTTTCGTGAATTCATTGAACCAGTAGTGATTATGTGCATTTATGTCGTGCACGTTGATCTGACGAGACAGTG